>JH152834.1:131588-171604 GCA_000226015.1 Mnemiopsis leidyi | reverse complement strand
CAGGTACTCTAAGTCTAAGAGTCATTCAGTCAGTCAGTCAGTCAGTCAGTCAGTCAGTCAGTCAGTCAGTCAGTCAGTCAGTCAGTCAGTCAGTCAGTCAGTCAGTCAGTCAGTCAGTCAGTCAGTCAGTCAGTCAGTCAGTCAGTCAGTCAAACAGTCAGTCAAACAGTCATTCATTCAGTTGATTAATCTTTGTTAGCTTGTCAGTCAGTCCGTTTATTTGCTGACACATTTGTCTAGGTAATCATATCATGGTAATAGCTGTAATAGCATAGTGATGCGCTCAGTTGAAGGTCACACCAACTACCCTCCTTTACCCACCTAGGTCTACATAGTCAGAATATCTGTAGTTTGAAAAAGTTGGTATTTAACGCTTGCAGTGTCGCTATCTGCGTTACTTGTTTGTTGTTACACGGTGATAATCGCTTTGTTTCCCAGACTGTTGCCGTGTTGTCATATTTATCACTTCGCCTGTGTGGACAACTGGTTGAAACGGAAGAAGACCTGTCCCATGTGCAGATCGCCTATCGATGAAAGTAAGTTGTGTTGTACGTTACACATTTTTGAAATTTTCTGTTGTTTACATGATGTCTTGAGAATCCTTGTAGATATTATGCTCTTCAACATTTTGTCACAAAGAAGAATAAGTATTCGCTGCCATCGCAGATCTGATCATTGAATCTATCTATCCCTGATAAATATTGCGATGCCCGAATTATCTTCACCTCTAAATCTGTCAACAATGGAACAAACTTATCTTTAACTTTGAATCGATTAACTTTCGTCTGATTTGATTGTATCCACTCTTAAAAGTTCCTAGTAAATAAGTGAACACCTAACAATTCAATAAGTTTGAGATCACCAAACATGTTGACTCTGCTTCAAAATGATTATTTTGTGCCCATATAATTGTGGTAACTCGCAAGATATTTGATTCCAAATTCGTATATACTGAGACAAAAATCTATTAATGTTGAAGTTGTAAAATTGTCATAATGCCCAACATATCACGATTGTGGTTAGTAAAAGCTATTGATACAGAAAAACTTGATTCAATAACATACTGACGCCCATTATCTACAGAATTTATAGGTTCCCGCGTATGATTATTAATGAATAATAATATGTATTCATGTTTGATACATTTACACGAATAAGTCGGAGTCGCAAACATCGTACCCGGATAGGCAGGCACGTACCCTGTCCAGGCTCCCTTGCGGCATATGAACAGTCAACAGGATAGTTTCACTTCCTTCTAGTTCATCATCCAGCCCGAAGGGTCCTGCCCGAATTACGTTCCTTACCCATAAGTCACAAGTGAAGCCAATCACGCACAGCGCAGTTCACAGAGCCCGGGAAACGAAATAGAATGTCGCTAATTATCCTCTAACTAATAAGTTTTGATTGGGCAAGTGTTTATTAGGCACTTGATTTATTTAGTCAAAATTTGTTAGCTCCGGCATGAGGCCTCCGCTCGGCTTTGCTATGTTTAAGTAAATAAACAGGAGGATTGCTGATAAATTTCTCTGTGGCAACAGCTTGTTCAGAAAACAAGAAATGTAATACTGCTCTGTTAACGACAAAATATTTGTGTTCAGCAATTTCTCACTTTTTCAATCCCTTTCAGAGCCCACAAAGATGTATCTGGAGCGAATGGAACAACACCGAGATTTTAAGAAATGAGCCAGGGTTTATGAATGAACTCAAACGAAAAAGATGCCATCATTCAGATATGAGCTGGTCGTTTTCAATAAGAGATTTTTATCAGTTTTCAAATCAACCCAGATTGAAAGTACATACAAGAAGCACACCTGGGTTTCTGACTGTGGAGTGTGGACGGAGTCCTGATTTTGTATGCCATTAAAAGATTTTTGATTTGTGGAAAAGAGTTTTATTGTAAAGGAGAGTGTGAAGAGCGATGATGCGATTGTCAGATTAAACGCTATCTAAAAAACAGAGCAAGGCTCTCTATATCTCTTTGAGTTTTTAAATTCAGATTCGATGATGAGCTTCTTTCTGATGATTCATGTTGTTGCTATTCGTTTTATCAGGTAGGGTAGGTTCTATATTAAAACCGAATTTAATGAAGTAAATATATATATATACCAGCGTACTAATGTTCTTTGAGAGTACCTAAAACTATATTCGTTATGTTCTTGTTTAAACTTAAATATTATAAGCGATAGTTTTGAAATTATTGTTTAAATAATACTAACTTGTTGCCATTTGGGAAATTTCGATCGATTGCCAGATGATATACTAATGTGTAAATATGATACTTTTATTCTCAAAATGTTACATTTTAATTGAACGGCAATAATGGTGTATTTTATTTCTGCTTCAAAATTCTGCTTTAAAATGCTGATATTGTAATTGCCTTTCCTTTTTTAGCTTATTTAGTGGAAGACCAAGAGAAAGCTTAAAATTTTAAACCTAGAATTTGGGACTGTGTTTGTGACCTGATGTCTCTACATCATATGTCCAACTAATCATCATCATCAAACTTAAGGGGCACCATCATGTTATAAGTCTCGGGAACCAAAATTATCTATTGTTCAAATCGCCTAGAACACTGGTGGATGCATATTTCTCCAAATATTACGATTCCATGCTAACTCCCTTAGTTGAACAACATCTAGATATCGGGAAAGTTTAAAATTATGCAATTTAAGATCTATTTTATGGACTTGCAATAAATTAACTCGGTGTCTTCCAACACGACCTGGCAAACTGTTCTTGGCGTCTACAGCAAAACATAGTGCACTTTGTGCTGGTGAATTTTCAGGAATTCCCAACACGTGGTCAAGCGTCTTCCACCGTTAAAGAGCTGCTCTTGGTGAGAGTGGTGTGGTGTTGCACCTTTTGTACAGTGTATCATTTACTGAGATCATACTTCGAGGCCACCGAATTTTCATGATAGTTCGCAGATGTTTGCGATGGCAAATGTCAAGTTCTCCGAGTACAGCAATTGGAGCAGCCCAACATGAAGAGTTATACATGATTATAGATAAAACTTGAGCTTCGTACACTTTGATCTTCTTCTCAAGAGTTATTCTACTGTTCATCCAAACTTTCTTGAAACTCTAGAAAGCAATTTTCCCTAACATACGCCAAAATATGTCCAACTACACCCTAAAAATAAAATACACGTTAGAATACACGTTAGAATACACGTTAGACTACGTGTTAGACTATATGTTAGACTACATTTTAGCCTAATACATGTAAGACAACACGACTAGTAAATAATAACTTAGAAAAGGAGACGAGGTAAACAGGAACTGCAATTGGTAATCATTCTGTTCACGTCAACATACACCACTCAGTATTACTATTAACACATAAAAGTACAAGTAGCAAAGCAGTTTGATGGGCATCTAGCATAATTACTGATTTATCAAAATGACACTATAGGTATGAACGGATCGTGACACCTTATTACCATGAAGTTCTCTTACTATAAAGTAATCTTCGAACTACATAGTGCTCTAAATAAAAATATTATAATCCTAATCAAATGGCAATTTCTTGGTACAGTTATTGTAGATAATGAGAATTAGGAAAATAGGAAAGGTTGGGGCTATGTAATTGTATTCATTTGGAATCGTATAGGGAAATTGTTTAGTAAGTCTATAACTTGCCGCTAAATCACCACTTGTTAATATTCACAATTGTATATTAAAATCACAAAATTATTTACATGACATTAACATTAGGAGTCCTTTATCGCCAATGCAATATGCCCAGACGCAGCATGTCGCTTCTTTGAATGTCTAGTTGTATTCTCATATTCTTGTAATAGTGTGATAGTGGTACTGATCTAGTCCTGATCGATCATTTTCCATCCACATTCACCCTTGAAAATTATTTCAATACTGTAGATCGAACAAGAAAGTCAAACTCACTGGCCACCACTCCATCAGTTAGCTGTAAGAAATTTAGACTCTCAGCATTACAAATTAATACACGATTTGCAATTGCAAATGAGCTCTAAAAGTCGAAAGTAGCGAATTTTTATCTCTGTTCTTCATTTCAATCGCAAGTAAGTTCTAACAAATTTTTATTTGACCCTTTTGCAAATGCGAAGCCTTTTTTCTATATCGACCTACATATATAATTATATTAATAGCACATGGTTATCACCTGACCGAAATGATAAAACGTAAAACTAAACACCACAGACGCAGTCTCCGACAGTCAGCCTGCATTATTAACTATTAGTTAGTATTAAGTATTAGTTATCATAATCATAATCATATGCTACACTCGCTTCATCAAAACACTTAACACAGGGCTTAATTCAGACTCGTCAAGTCTATGATCTTTTGTCAAAGATTCCATCACTTTTCAATTTTCCAAACTCCTTCACAAAAACAGCGTTATCAAACGAATTCAGTTTCCTAGCACGTGCCAGAAAAGACGCGCACTGCATAAGTTGACGTCATTAATTTGGGATGTAACGGCCGATGTCTAGGTTGCGTGTCAGTGGCGTAACGTAGTAGGTCTAGCCAATATGGCGCCCCTCGGCGATGAAAATGCGCCCCTAATTGGCGCCCCTGGTGTAATGGCTTACTTGAAGCAATTTGTGAAAAAATGGCCGAAAAATCTAAATAAATAGTGAAGTTATTAAACCAAACACGCGATTTTGCTAGTCGCGCAGTTAATCTTGCAAAATTGTCCCATATTTTTTATGACGATTTGGCGCCCCCTGATGACGGCGCCCCCCGGCGTAGCCGGGGTGGCCGGGGCATCGTTACGCCGCTGTTGCGTGTAATTTTACACGCGGCTAGGAATATCTCTAGTTTCCACGCACTTGCTTTGTCAGACGTTCTCCCTTGTCCGCCTTAGTCTGATCAGGTGTTTTACTTGAAGGTCATTTGTTTCAAGTCTAGTCTAGTTAATTTAGAGTTGACCTAATTGTATGTACAGTATGAAGTACTTGTAGTTGCACCACGTCTTACAGTTTATCATATATAGAGTTATCCAACTGTTCTCATCTCTCATTAATAATTATTAATTCGAATAATTTGAGTTTTAGCCATGCGTGCCATGGTCATGATTGAATACTAAGAGTTGATTGTCTGCTCTGTAAATATCAAATTGTCTGAGTTTGTCATGAACACTAAACACTAGTCCCTCACCAACACAACAGTGGTCAATGCTGTTATATTTTAATAGTCCTTTCTCTCATCAAGTTTTTCTTGATACGCGTCAGTTTCTGGCGGACATTAACACCAGCCTTGTTTTACCTTAATTCGTTAGCCTAAGTGAGGTCAACCGTCCAAGTAAAACTTCATCATATCAGCTTAGCCGCTATAGAGCAATAAAGCTCTGCCCATGATCAGAAATTGGTCTATGTCTATATAGTTGTAGCCTCTCAGCCTGCAGGTTCGATCACTGACAATTTATTATCGATATTTAGTTTGTAAAATTTTAAGGTTTTCGCAGATTACTTGAAAGTAAATAGTGATTTTAATTGACAAAAATGCTATAATTCAAGATAGATAACAATTAACAAACTGTTTCGTTAGCCTACCGGGTTGGTATGTGGCCTACTGATGTCGCAGGTTACTGTACTATAAATGTGTAATGTATTATGAAATTGTCAATACTGATCCGCTTAGCCTTAAGGGATGTGGTACCTACCACTAGTACAGTAGTATCCAAGAACTTCATTCCCAATTAAGACAAACTGAGCAAGTGGAGTTGAGTGATACTTAACGTACTGCAGCTACAGTTGCGTTGTAGTAGTAGTACCAGTACCTAAGCTGGATGTCTAATTGTAATATGGAGATTGATAAGTTGATATGATGGCGCAATGGCACTGTGTCGTCCATAATTTCCGATTCACCCCACTCAAGATATAACACTGTGCTGGCAATACTAATAGTAATAATAATCACTATTACTTGCGTTGTTGCTCCTAGTCCTAGTATAAGTGTGTCGAGCAGTTCACTTAGTTGCTAGCAGTGATCACGTCACTGTTTTTGTAATTTACAATCGTCAGCACTTATATGAAGTATTACAGCACCCATTTTAAGTATCAAATATCAATCTCGCTCATATAAACCCGTTTTTTACTGTAACTGTATAAGTGCTGTAAATGTAAGTTAGGACTGTAAGTTTAAGTACTGTAACTGTAAGTACCGTAAGTGTAGGTACTAGTACTACTGAATAACTTAGGTTCCTTCCATTTCCAGCGTTAAAATGCCCGTCAAATTGAACAGTAAAACACAACATACCGAATAGTTTCAAATCAGAGTTTTCAGCGTGATGGCTCGCTAGCCGCAGGCAACTTAGCTTGTTCTGTGCTATACAGATTTTGGACCTTTGAAGAAAAGTGTGAATAAGTGTCTTTCATCGGGTACGTGCCGTTCTGCCGTTGTCACGTCAGACGATGAACTTTTAAATTGCACTTACAGTCGTTGTTTAGCTTTACAAAAAAAACTGTTTTAAGTCTATAATAAGTCTATAATAAGCTTATAACCCTAGATTTATCGTATTGCATATTATCTTGTTTTTTATTTTCGGGCGTTTTTAGTCATTCAGTGTAATCAAGTTTAAGTCTGAACTATGAAGGGGCCAGAAGTGAAGACAATGGTGAAGTGATAAATCTGAAAAAAAATTCCGCCACCGTTATACTTATAATTCAGGCCATATTGTTTCTTCCCCTGCAATCTGTATGTGATGAGAGAGTATTGCGTATTGATGAGGAGGGTAAAGATATTGGGGTAGGAAAAGAAAAAATGAAGATGAAACTTTGAACTTGAACACGAGGTGTTGGTGGAAGATGGTCGAGTGAGGGAAGAAGACAAATTCTATTTCATTAGGTACGGCAAGATTTTAAAATAGATTTTTAAATGTGCGTTAAATTGACCACCCGCGGAATTTTACATTATTGGTATTCGTGCTTATAGGAACCTTTTTCAGTGTTCACTGTTCATGTTGCTCAAAGTCTGTAATTAAGTTCCAGATTAAAGTTTCTGGACTTTTATAGGATGCCACTGGTCGTGCCTGAGAATCACTTGGGGTTGATGTTACTTCCATTACTCACGTAGAACAAATACAATATTAGATACATTTAATTGGCTCACAAGAATTCAGAATAATGAATACAATATAAAAAGGTTTATGTTTTTGTGGAGTGACCAAGTTCGACTCTCGTTATCATATCACTGTCAGTGCTTCTGGCTATCGCCTATCGTCCTAATCATATCTTGTCACTCGCCTTCTGCATTTAAATTGGTAATTGTAATCTACGTTGTAAGATTTAATAAGAAGTTAGGAGGAAGAACAAAATGACATTATTCCGTGAAGGAAGATCACCCGTGTCTCTTCAACCTGGAATACCCTGACTTCTATCCGATATAATTGTTATCAGATATCAGCCGACTTTTTGTATATAAATTGTCGGCCAATATCTGATAACAATTACATGCTGTTCGGCCTACTCTACATGTACAATGCTGAGCCGTGAGCGGTTGCCTGGTCACCACATTCCCACAAGCGTCTTTTCAGATATTTCTAATATTTTCTAAACTCTTGGTGTTCAATTTTACTGATTGAACTCGCGATGATGACAAATGATATGGTTGTTAATCGACTGCTTCATTTGTCCTTACGAGTCTAATCAGAAACTTGAACTGAAATGATACAGTTGTTAATCGACTGTTTCATTTTTCCTTACGAATACGAGTCTAATCAGAAATTTGAACTCTATAAAGATCACATAGAGACTGAATGAGAGAGACTGAATGACACCCTACGACTGATTCAGATATCATTTGTGTTCGAAATTTGACGCTGATAACATTTTGTCTGATAAGTGGATTTGGATAAGGAATTTGGATAAGGAATTTGTAATAACAAAAACCATGAGCCTCGTGTCACTTAATCCCCTTGTTTAGGTCCGTCGCCTTCAAAAATAATGTAATATTTTTCTCAAGCTCTTAGTTTAACCTCGTAAATCCAGGCTTTAACTTTAAGGGTTAGTCCAAAGAGCTCTGGAGATTTTGTTTTCGGCTTTCAAATCAAATACATGTCAAATTCGATCTTCATCTTCTTGCGCCGTTTTCTTTTCAGCTTTTCCTTTCCGGTTAAAGTCCCGCTTAAATAAGTGTAAAAATGCAAAAAGGCGTTGCTTTGCCCCCGTTTATATTTTACAATGCGAGTGCTAGAAGCTGTACGTGTTTCCAGCATCTGTTACCACACCCGAATGTTTGGATAAGTCGTGCATTCTTGTCTCAATAGATGGAATAAGCAAAAAGTAGAAAAACGCCAGAATAGTCATTGCAACACCTTTACTCCGCTTGGTTATATTATAATGGTGATGAAGTCAAAAGCTTTCGAAATTCTGTAATCAAATCAAATCAAGGCATATACCCTAACTACAAGCAGCAAAGCCAGGTCGTCCACGTGCAGGAAGCGCATCACTGCTCCGGGATAAACAGATCATTAATCATGTGCAGTTAGTAGTTACAAAACCGTCCAATAGTTGCCGCGGAACGGGAATCGTATCAGCTGGGTTTAGTCACGGATCATGGAAACTTCACTCTTTTTGCCTGTAGGTACCTGTTAGTATTCCGTAATATTTGTATTCCGTAATATTTGCATTCCGTAATATTTGCATGACTTGCCACTCGTGTCACCATCTGTGAGGGGTAATCGTCTTCTTAATGTATTTGTATATTGTATTTTTGGAAATTTCTTCGCTGATACCAATTACTGTCCATCTGAATTTATTCTGAAAACGTATAATATCCCGAAGATTCTAACTAGTAAAACAATCTATTAGTAAAACAATTTATAATTTTACGGCACGAATTACACATATATGATATAAAGATAGATTTTATACTGGCAGAGGCTCAAGGCAGTGGACAATTAGTGCCGAATTGTTAGATTCTAGAGTGACCGGTGCTTCGTGCTTACTAAAACCCTCAGTAAAATCATACTCTTGTCCCGATGCGTACTGAACCACTGAAGGAGTGACTGTTTAGACCGATTAACACTAAATACACCTCTCACAAAACTTTGACAGGTCAATATCCGATACGTAATCCCGTTCAGCAGGTCTAATTTCATTCGGTCCGGTACTTCAAGCACCCATCTTAGCGATTCACTCAATCCTTCAATACTGAGTTACGAGATATGTAATCAGTGGAAAAGTCTGTCACAATTACGCTGTAGAACACCAAGTATTGAGCTGATCTCTCATGTTAAGGATGTGACAATGAAATGTCAATACGCGATATTGACCCGGCTAGACCTAGCATTTGCCGAAATTTCAGCTCAAAGTCAGTTTTTGTGTTCCCCAGCGTTTTGTCGTTCCATGTGACCACGTATTTGAGTTAATATAGAAGTGGAAGCGGCCAATTTCTCTAGTAAATTTGACATGCCCGCCATTTCATCGTCCAAATATTACCAATTAAGTTGGGCCATTAAGGGAATATCTTTCGAGATGATCGTCAAGCCTATTTATGTGAGGTAGTAAACTATCTTTTTTCTGCCTGATCAGTTACCTGAACTCTAGAAGTTAGTTTTACTTTAAGTTTAAGTCTTTAAAGGTATTACTTTCAGCTGAAACTTTACAGTTTATATATTGGTTTAGATATAAACAGCTGTGTTTTCTCTCAAATTAAACACCAAGATCCTCATTACTTCACTGCTGTACTTCAACTTATCAGCTTAACTTTAAGCTTGTTGCTTTCATATCACACCAGTTTTATCAGCCCTATTGGCCTATCGGCAATTTCCTCCGACTATTTGGTGAAATTTTCAGTAATTTATGAACTCCATTTACATTCATAAAGCTCGGTTTAATCGTAAGAAAGTAATTCTTGGATCCGTAAGCAATATGACGATGATGACTTGGATTCAGTCTGATGTTAAAGATTTACTTCTGATGTTAAAGATTTACTTGAAAATTGGGTTTGAATAGGGAAAATATAACTACCGTCAAAGGTAGAATTTGCTGGTGAAAAACAAACAACAAGTACCTAGTATGATGAATAGGAAAACCAGCACAATCTCCTATATCAGAATCGACAAGAATCCTGAAGAAGAAACTCGATTTATAAAACTTTAATTCGCTTAATCTTAGCAGGAAAAACACTTGTTACTTTACATAACGTTAACAAGCCAGTTTACATGAGCAATATTGCAAATCAGTATGTGAAATTCATAAAATCCTTTTGGATCAACAATTATTATTTAAGTTATTATTTGTTTTGACGGCTAAGAAATACTCATTTTCTGTGATTTCGTTCTTCTTGATTCTGGCGAATAACGAATTCTAAATTCACAATTTATATGATCTAATTGTTTATTTCACAGTACATGCAATTAAACAATAATTTTAATCCATTTGGTTAAGACAGGGAAATAAAATAGCCCAAATGTAACATCATAAAATACCATTATCATTAACATTCAACTCTATACGTTCATGATTTGTTTGAATCGATTTGCATTATGTTGTTGATCATCAGATCAAGCAAGCGGTTTTCCAGCAGGTATATGATGTAGCTGCAATCATCTCATGAGTAAAGTCAAATGATGACGTATTGTAAAGCCCTCCAGAGGCTGTGATACGGATAACAACCTATCTCTGCAGGATGGCATATTGACATATTCATATATTGTCGAAACTAGTTGAGACATAGCTGACCACCCTGAGATATGTCGTATCGCTGCTTCAGTGCCTCGTCATACCTCATTACTATCATTACTATTATCAATTAATCTGTATTTAAGCCACTCAAACCAACCTCGAGATGATTTCTATGAACTATCTGAAAAGCCCTCGAAGTCTCCTCTCGGGGATGAAAATGACCTGCACTATGTGCGATTTCAGCTAGGACGAGTGCAAGTATTTAGGTTGTTAACTGTAAGAGTCTCGCGATACTCAGGTATTTCACTCTTCTGTTTCCACCGCCAAAACACAGTACTGGTATCACCACCTTCCACTTACCCAGAGTCTGTGACACTTACTCTCTGACAGTTGTCATTAGTTCCACGTGTAGGTCCTTCCATGTTACTAGCCCTGCTGGTCTGAGAGTCGCAACTTCACTTCTTTTACACTGGACGGAATATGTTGTCTGCTTTGATATCTTAGCCCCCTTTTTGTATGTGATAGGGTATCATTGTTACTTTTTGCCTATGAACTATGAAGGTGTTCTCGTAGTGAATTGGTAAGACTCAAGACTCAAGTGAAGTATAAGTATTATTCTATAAACATTTTTCTCCACTCCCAAACTGTATCTGAAGGAGATGATCCAAGGACCTGGATGTTGTAGCACCATTAGAGTTACGTGGATGGTTATAAGTAGCTGGAGTATGTGTGCATTGCAACTTGCATGCATATCATAGAATTAGTTATACCGACTTTGCATACGATCAATATTACCTTGACTGCTTGTAAATCACGGAAACCTCTTCAGTTTAGCCGGACACTGCCAACTTTCTTTTTCTTTACACTTCAAATAGACATCACAATATAGGTAAAATAATGGAATATTGGTTTGACTATTTTAAATCTGGATCCCTGCTATCCGTTCCTGTTACCAAGTACTCGCACTTGACTACCCTGTTTGATGAATTTTAATGATCACACAGTACGGGCCCTGTCTAATGGTGGAAATGAGGACATTCGGGGCACAATGATGTCCAGACGGATGTAATATGCATGTTAACCTGGTAAAGGCCGGATTAGGATTACCAAGTGTGCTGCCTGAGTCCAGGCTCTTCAACATCAAACTCGTATCTATATATGTCTACCAACCCCCCTACAAGGCTCAAGCGCGGTGCAGTACATGTTGTGATATCGATAATGAGATAGCAGCCGCAAGCAGGTCCCCCAGGCACAATATGCGCCTATAATGCCTCTCTCAGGTGAGCTAGTTCCTGAGAAGCCGGGCCAGGTTATTGGGAAAACCCGCTAGGCTCTTCTATATTTGATATTAATACCACAGTACATCATCATGAGCATCGTAATCAGGATCTTCCGCCCAATCCGCCCGGCACTTTTTTTCGATATGTGCTTTCAGTACTTTTCATTTTTCTGCCTTTTTAATAGATTCATGATAAATGATTCTAATCTGCAATTGCTATTCGCTAAGTCAGTAGGATTAATTATAGCCTCATCTTAGTTCTCTAATGAGAATCGCGTTTCAATCTATCACCAAATTTAATGAATGACGGCATAATGTATCTTTAAGTAAGAATCTATGCCATAACTTTCGTGTCTTACTTCAATTTTCAAATTATTGGCCCCTTTGCTTGGTAGATTTTTGTGAATCTTGTAGTTCCAGCTTTAGAAACAGTTCCAGCTTTAGAAAAAGTTCCAGTAAGAGCTTGAGAAACAGTTCCAGATCAGCTGGAGAAACAGTTCCAGATCGGCTGGAGGAACAGTTCCAGATCAGCTGGAGAAACAGTTCCAGATCAGCTGGAGAAACAGTTCCAGATCAGCTGGAGAAACAGTTCCAGATCAGCTGGAGAAACAGTTCAAGATCAGCTGGAGAAACAGTTCCAGATCAGCTGGAGAAACACATACAATTCTGCCGAGGTTGCCTGGCATGCGAAAATGTAAAGAAACAAGCGATTTTTTGGTGGTTAACGGGCCTACGGAGCAACATTAAAGCTTTGTTCTCTGAACCTAGCTAATTATTAGGCCAAAGTTAGTGGTAAGGTAATTAGATAGCAAGTAGTCTTCCGGTTACATCTGTAAATATTGGGTGTGGTAAATGAACGGTTTGCTGTAAAGGTCAGTTAATTGCACTTTCAGTTTCAAGGAACATTTCGGAGGTATGCCACCCAAACTTAGAGACATAGCACAGAACACTTGGGTAATTAGAAATTACAGTCTAATTGTTAGCTCAGTATATGTGTTATGAACACATGGATAAGTTGCCTCTTCAGCCATGCATACACATAATACATACAACAAATATCAATTGTTCACCATATATTTACTGTTGATATAGTTGCAAAGTTAAACTCCAGGTATGTTGAGAGGACGAGTGCATATCAACAATAATTGTCAATTAAGTTCTGCAGCTGCTGCTTATCGAGTACGTGTGACAAAGACGCGCCATGTCATCACTTCTTCAAATCAATTAATTTCTACCTTGTTCTAATCTTCACCACCATCGTTGCTGTCTAAAGAGCCTTGTCGTAAGATAAATATTGCCGTCCAGACGTCTAGTGAGCAATTGGGAAAATTATTTATATTGTCTGAGAAATAATCGGTAATAATTACTCTATCTTACCCTCTGGGGCCCTCGATGAACTGCTAAGCAAACCTTTTATGGTTTTGAAGTTGTGGCCCAAAGTTGTCGACTATGGTCATCCGGAAACCGTTTTATAACATTACCAGATTACCTTACTCCTTATAAAATGGAGCTGAAGCCTATACTTTTGATGTAAATTAATGAAGCAGCATTTCTTGAAATCGGTCTATATGCTACACCTGAGCCTCTCCAACATGATTTTGTTCTCAAGGTCATTCAAACCAGTCACATTATCACTTGGAAATGAAGGTGGACCCCTTGGTGCACGTCGGCAATATGCAATGACGATTGGATATTGAGTTAGGATCCGTTGGTCCGCTTTCCCGGCTAAACCTTAATTCACATGCCACACGTTTGTACGATTCTATCAAGCTGCTTATACGAACAATCTACACTAGTACTTGACTATTTGTTGATGTCAAACCGTAGACGTGTATATTGTTTTGTAGAACGAAGTGCCCCGCCACTCTATCTGCACCATGTAGTGCTCACTATGCGGTAGAGGAAATAGTTATTAGTTGTGGCCTGTCACCTGTCGATGGTTCTAGACACCTTGTCTAACCTTAGCTTTAAAATTCAAAACGTTGACCTCCCGCAGCCTTCTTCGATACAAGTGTTTTGATGGGCTATGGTCTGATTCAATATGTTATATGTTGAAGTGTTCAGTGTTTTTAGTTCTTAATTATCGTACGACTTCGAGTTGGAAGGAAATTTATTCGCGAAGACTTTATTTAGGTGGCCGTATATAAGTATGCACTGTAGTGGCCACCTTCCAAAACTTACGAAACATCGTAAACTCATATCAGTAGCTCCTCGACAGTTTTTCCGTCAATTATGCTCCGAAATCGTGGTTCAACTTTTATTCGGCGATATGTGAATTGTGATATAAACTTGAATATTTATTTGACGCTGTGAATGTTCTACGAATCACCAGGTCTAGTTATTTTCCGGCCAATTGATTCCTCCACCATGATGGGCAATCTTAACACCCGAACTCTAACAATCTTGACAGGCAATAAAGTTCAAACCCCTCAGTAACTCTTAGTCTCTTGTCGTGCCGGGTCGCTGCCTACATTGAACTATTAAACCATGAAATCACTTCAGAGCAATTGTCCTTTCTTTGCCGTTTAACTTCAAGCGAATGTTTGATACACAAACCTCAACTATAGAACTATATATATCGAACAATATATGTTCAACAGCATACCACATTTGAGTGACTTTAAGTTGATAACTTTGTTGCTATATCATATTCTTTGATTATGTGCCAATTACTTTGTGATAAAATATAAATTAGCTTAAAATTAATTACAGGGAAGCCTTGCTATCTAAATCGATCCCAAGCCTCTGCGAAAGACCGCCCGAAAGACCGCCTTACTTCGATTATTATGCTCTAGTCTGCCATATGTAATTAAATTTAAGTTCTTGAGTTCGCGTCGTTTTAGGTCCTGCCTCATCTTTTCATCAGCGATCGAGCTCTGGCCTCGTTTTCTCGATTTTGTAATGGATTATGGAAGACAAATGATTTGTTAAACCACGATAAGCGTATTTTTCATTAATATAGTTTCCTTCATGAAAATGACAACCAAACGCGAACTTGAGCTCTGCCAGGTGAGATCGCCCTAGTTAAAGCCTGGAATATCAGGGTTTAACTTGGTATGCTGGGCTATTATTATCTGTTTTGAGCATTCAGCTACACAATATCTAGAACTATTTTCGGTTAACCGCTTGAACTTCACAATAACATCATGATTGATCGCAGAACTAGTACTTGTACACTGTCAGTAAGCACGTACAAGCTTTCATTTTCTGTGTCACTTAAATTCTTCAAGGAGGTCGCTATGAACATATTATGATTAAAGAACGAGGAACAGTTGCCTTGTATTTGACGATGCTGTTGTTCCAACATGTCAATTTGTCAAACTTCAGAACAACACTTGTATTTTTATGATATTAATCCTGAAATGTTCGTTAGCATTGCAGTAGTCAGTTGAGCCCGTCTATTTTATTTAGTAAACATCTCCCCGTCAATATGGGGGAGTAGAGCGGGGGGGGGGGGGGGCAGGGAGGTGGGTACTTTGGTGCGTGTCCAATTTGAAATCTGAGAAAAGGTGGCTGGAGAATGGAGATATATTGGATTCTTTTAGTTGAATTTTGAATTTTAGTTGAACATAACGTGACATTTTGAGCGGACGGCTGCTTGCTGCGAAATCATATTTGGATTTTGCAAGTTTTGATGCATTACCAAACACCAACTAGATATCCCATCCTTTCCTTTCTTGTAGTGAATAGAATTTAACGTGGGTCTCTATCTGAACTTTTTTGTATTCCGATTTTTTTGATGCAGTGTAAAGTTGCCAGCAGAAACTCGTAAGTAGTATAGAAAAAAATGTTATCACCGACTGACTTATATGTTTAAGGGCTATCGAAATTCCGGAATTTTGATGGCTTAAGGAGAATGGAAATATGGCGACCACACGAAACGAAATGATAAATATACCAGGCGTTGTTCTAGTTGAGAGTTATTCATCACAGATTTGAGTGTGTCTAGATCTGATGTTTGGTCTTAATTGATATAGTCGATAAATTCAACGTGATCGTATCAATATCAGATGTGGAGAACTCAGTGTTGTTAATGTTTTGATTGTTCTATTGTTTAGGTGAATTGTTATAGTCTACCGTTTACGATGCGTGGAGAATTTTAATGGGTTTTTCGATTTTGACCTATGACCTAGAATAGGGGAGCTTTAGTTTGACTGGCATATGATCGTTCGCTGCAAAGTCGGGCCATGTTTGGCATGTTTATTGTTTTATTTCGCTGGTGGTGCCTTAAACTTAGCTTAAAGCTCTGATAACTTTTTGGGCCCAACTGCACTTGTATGGTGATAAGTAATTCACAATTCACCAACTGATATCATTCCTATAATGGTTACTCTACAGTTTGCCGTGTCAAACAAGTTAATTATTCGGTTAAGTTTGAATGATACCTTTTTCTTGTTGTATAGTAATTTGAATTTAGTCAAACAATTGAGATCATTAATCCGTCTAAACGAGGCAAGATGTTGAAGTAGGTTAAAAAGAACTAGAGGTAAAAAAACAAAGAGCCAGTCTAGTAGCCTTGTAACCCGTATCGACTTACCATGTCAGCTACAATATTTTTAGAGCTGTTCTCCTGGCGTCTAAGTTATTTTAGAATTCAGCGCTTTGTGACTCGGCCTTGAATAGAAATTGGTTGTAGAGTTAGACAGGAAGCCAATGATAATCTCTACGTTTGAACGGGGACTAAAAAAGGGTGTCATATTCGCCCCGACTTGAGACGTTGGAGCTCGATAAGGGATCCTAGTTGTCCTAATCACAACGTAGCTGTCACTTCTGCCTATGTTCTAGAATGTTCGATATTTTCAGAAGGAGCTCTGTATCAGACATGATGCCAGGTAGAAGTTGTCCCGGTAACCTGACATGGTGCATGTTAATGTACTAGAAGTCACGTACTTGTAGTCAGAATTATACATTCCAGCATATATTATGCCTCGACATATGTATGATAATGTTTTGTCTCGTTGTAGTTAAAAGATTTGTTCAGTGTAGTAGGTACTTCCCAACTCCAAATGTTTAAACTTTTAAACAAACCTTAAAGCGGAACTCTGAGAAATTTTCGTGACGAACTTTAAGGCTCGTACATACTCTCCAGCTATGTATAAATGCGAATTTTACATCATTCGGTCTCAACTTGATTACGCTTACTTCTTAGAACTTCGATATAATGGCTGGTTTCTTAGTTTCTCGAGCTTAACATTAAAAAATATTTTCTGAAGTTAGTTTCTATATTGATTATTTGTGTTTGTGATTAAATTTTATTAAACCGGCTCCAAAAATGATTTTCTATCATAAGAATGATCAAAATAAACTTTATAGCCACTCTTTTATATAGTTGCATTTTAAAAAGGTTAATAGAAAATTGCTCTGCATCTAATAACATCAGTATGCGCTGTATGGTTACGCTTGGAGGCGGTGCAGCAGGCGTTGATTACTTTGACTTTAATAAACATACTTGCAAATAAAACCACACTTACAGTACCAATGTAGTGTTATGTAATGATGACTGGGTTACAGCTCGGCGGCTCTTTCTTTCTATACGGCCGTAGTTTTTTCCAGTTTAGAGAAGAGGTTGCTTCTTGCTAGGGCTAGGCTCTTGGCTAAATTTTTTCAACTTCTAGCCAAAACAAGTATTTGGTTGCGAATATTGCTAGATTCAATATTCGCAATCAAATTATATATAGATATTTGGAGGATTGAGTACTTGCTTCTTAACCCATTTATGACAAAGTATGTTATACAAACCCTAGTCAGTGAACCTCTAGTGTCAAACTAAATGTCCCAACTATTTAGACACAAATTTTCTTTAAAATATTTAATAACAATAACAATGTTCATTAAAGAGGACGACCGCAAGTTTTCTTTAAAGCATTTAAATGTTAAACATATAAATATGACTACGAGGCACACTGTGTTGAAATATTCAGTGAGCTAGCATAGGTAACTCTATAAAACATAGGTGACACCATGCAAAACTTTCTGCTCTCTGTAGTACTGAATGACTTTTTAGGCCCACGATATTCAGATGTTTTCTAGAAATTTACATAGTGATTTCGCTATTACTATTGTAGTCTAAACAGTATCCCTCTTTGATATATATCTTCCCGCCAAACTTTATATATGTTATCGTTATAACTGCGACTAAAGTTCAAACGCAGTTTTATTGGCGTCACCACCACAATCATAGTCCGTATCCATGGCTACACAACAGCATTCCCATTTGCTCGGATCATTATTCGAGCTCAAATGGACCACTTTATTTTCTCCAGTAGGCCGTTACTGTGAGAAGAAACATAGTAAGTCAGGTTCAGCACTTCAGCTATAACATTATATTTAGATACGGTTCTTGCGGGAATGGCTAAGGATTAGTTTATGACTTCGCCGAGCGGTTATTCAATTAGAAGTGCAGTTTCTAGTGAACAATCACTAGGTAACAGGCTACCTGTTTTACTTCAAGAAAACCAATAAAACGAGGACATAAGCAGCTCGACATAACCGCTCATCAATTCTTTCTTTTCTGGCAGGTATAAGTCCTATTTGTGTCACGAGTATTGAGATTGGAGGGATATATCGACATGTTTCCGTGTCAGTACCGCATGAAATGAGGTTGTCAAAAATAAACTTATTTAAAATGGCTTCTGGTTAGAAAATTTACGTGATTTTGTGTTTAACATACATATCTTTATTTGTATTCTTTTAGGCCATCTACCATTTCGCAGAACGTTTTACCCGGCCCGTACCACCAAACTACCAGTTATAGTTTAACACTTAACTTACCAAACTACCAGTGGTTTAGCACTTAAATTTCAGATTAAGGGATGTTTAAGTTGGGTGCCCAATCTCCACCAAGAATTCTAAACTGTTACAAAATCCAATACTTACTGAGAACCTCATCGAACGTTCACAGAATGTTGGGTTCGTGGACATAAATTTGTGTTTTTTTCTTTTTGCCCTTAAATATGAAGTAACCATTGACAGCTTGAAGCAGTTTTCCATAAGACTATATTTTTGGTAACACGACTTATTGTCGATTAGAATTTGAAGGATTTGTGGTTAGACTTATATTGGCTTTTGCAATTATTGCACTTCGGCTGGCTTTGATTATGAACAGTTTAACGCGAAACAACTATTTATGCGCGGCCTATAGTCTGCTTTTTGTGCCCTATACCATTCAAATTGACCCAAATTTGTACGACAATGGTCCTCCAATTTACACCAGGCATTTTTCAACTGTAAGCGTTATGTTGAGATGCTAAAAGGTAGCTATAAGGAGATTCGGGAAATTAAACGATTTCCGAACTCACGTCAAACTACCTGCGTCTAGTCTAACGGTAATTGTTTGAGATTTTAAAACCCGTGCTCAGTCAAATTTCAATCAGATTGATTGCTAATTTCAAAACTTTAACCAGGCTATTTTACTTCTTGCTCACTGGGATGAAAGCAACCTTAGATTCAATTTAATCGACCGCCCTCATGAGATCGAAATTAAAAATTCGAAAGACGGGAATTTCCTACGTCGCGTCCAAGCTGCAACAAAGTATCTTAGGATCTGAACAAAGGATAATGATTTGACGCGGGATCATTATCCTGATTATTCTTGCGCTTGTAAAATTGAGACATTACCCGCAAGTCACTTATTCTCGGTTTCTTCACCAAGTTTGTCAGTATTACCTTACTCAGCAATAAGCAAGTGGATTACGTGGCATTGGAGACCATAAAGTTGTCTGCTTGTCAGGAACCTCATGGCCCAATTTATTTTGCACTGAATGAGAATTGTCGCAGAAAGTTTGTGTAATTGCACCCAGTTAGAACAAACACTCAAAAAGTGAGGTAATACCCCCACCTTGCTTACTTCTCCACTCTTTTATTTGCCGAGAGTTGTATTTGAACTACATTGTCGACATTCCATGGACCGTAGAAGTCTAGTCTATTTTTTACCAAACAATTTGAGAGTCTAAGTAAAGACTCCCTGCATACTTTCTGTCGTGAGTCGTTGTAATGTTTTTTGTTGTTGCAGTATCCGTTTCGTTACTTCAATAAAGACGTTCTTCTCCCCATACGAGTGTCGAGCAAATGTTCTTCCCACCCTATCAAACATTTCACCCTATCTATCATTTCCAGTACGACTGTGTTAGACTTCTGTGGCTAGAGCATTAGCCACGATCAGAGCTGTTGAATTTTAAGAACGTCGAAAATTTTGTCTGCAGTGTGACAGCATTTGACCAATGAGCACCAAGAGTTGGTCAACCAATATCAAGAATCGCTTATACGTGACACAAAAATATCCGTCTCTTGAAGAATTTCGACGTTGATAATTTTCCTTATTTTCTAATCCTAGATCAACAAGATGAGTTTTAAAAACGATCTGTTTTGATCGCCGACACTATGTTGCACCTGATTCTTTGTTGCACTCACACCTGATTCTTTGTTGCACTCACAGCTGATTCTTTGTTGCACTCACACCTAATTCTTTGTTGCACTCGCACCTGATCCTCACTCCTGAGGTTGCTGCTATATCTACGTAACTAAGTTAGTAGTTACGTTAACCAAAATTGAAATCAACTATTTGCGTTTAGCCGTTTAATGAGGGAATGATTTAATGAGGCTCTAATGAGGGTCGTTAGTACACTAAGTACCATGTAGTCTAAGTTCAATTAACTTCTGGTCTGTGTTTAACCACAGGTTGGTAGATTTTATATAGATGGAAAAGTTCCCAGACGTTCGGCCGCTGGAAAATGTTTGATACTGCTTCGGTAATTAATTTTGTGATAATTCATAAATACCGATTTTATAACGCCGATCAACAACTGTAATTAGATTATTTTAGGCCTGTGCGTTGACTTATTCCATGCATCTTATTGCTCGACTTCGATAGTATATTTATGCTAGTATGTTGACCTATCAGCTTTCACTAATATATTTTATATTAGTTCTTTGGGTCCCTTATTCTGTCACAGTTGTCCAATAATAATTCTAATATCTAATTCTAATATCTTATGTCAATGGATTGCAAAAAGTGAAAATGGGAAATAAAGGGTGCTACAGAAACTCTCCTCCAATTTGCTCTATATATCTTTATCACTCATGAGCTAAATCAACATCGTTACCAGGCGTAACACGTATGCCATAAATTGTGGATGTGTTGAGTACTTCCTAAATTATTTGGGAAAGAATTTAGAACAATTATGTTATAGAATATGGTACAGTTTATAAGAAAAATTAAAAGAACTCTTTTTCTGCACCCCCGCACTTTGTCCTGCTCTAAACCTCTAAATTTAAAATCGCCCTGAAATAGCTACAAAGTTTCAATGTAACATTTAATTTCCCTGGAAGACTTGCGAATAATGAAAGCAATTCCACCTGCACAGTTAAATTCCCGTGTTCAACATTAATTCTCAATTTGCCACCGCTAAAGAAGTGGTGTGACTGTCAGTTTCATGTAATATTGGTTCACCATCCTCTCTCGTCTTGTTGAACATTTAATTGATTTTACCGAGACATAACGTAACACTGACGACATGTGACACCTCATCCGCCCGTAGAAGTGTAGAAGGGATTTCACAACGAAGAAGGAGAAGCAGTGTCGTTACTGAACGAGGAGAAAGGGCACATCCACCTTGAACGATGCTCACTTCTAGCTCTAACGTTACCGAGATCCCCGAACTTTCCCCCACTTACAGTATCTACGACGCTGAGATCGGCCCGGCTGTCTGGCAAGTGGATATCGGTCTTGGCGTCCTCTTTTCTATCTGCTTGGTATTGGCGTTGTTGGGCAACGCTGTTATTCTGTTTCTTCTTGCGAGATATAAACCCTACATAAGGTATTATATTTTATTTTCATATGGTTTTGTTGTGTTTAGAGTGATTTGCAAAGAACCGAACTTTAGTTATTTCTCGAAACTAGCTAAGTTTTAAAGCATGATATCTAATTTTTGACACTTTAAGTTCAAGTACAAATTCTGATAAGTGTTTGTCCTGCCAAGTACAAATTCTGATAACTGTTTGTCCTGCCAACAGTGCGAACGCGTTCACAGTGCTTGCAGTAACGCTCAGTATAAGTGACATTCTCATGGTGGTTCTGTCTGGACTCCCCAGCACTATCTCCCTCCTGCAGATGAGAAAGACGATGGACCAGCGGTTTTGTGATGTGTCTGGGTTTGCTCTGAACTTCAACATGAGACTTAACTCCTTTATAACAACCTGCATCTGCATGGTCAGGTTAGGACTGTCTTCACCACATAAGAGTAAGACTATCACATAAGACCACATAAGACTATCATCACAATAATCCATTCTTCTTAGGGCAGAGAGCATGCTCGTTTGAGTTTTTTAGTGATATTTCTGCAAGTAAGTCTACGGCTACGGCTATGGAACTCAGTGGACTATTATACGGACTGATTTCTTCGTTTATATGGTCGTCTAGTCCCTGAGAGCACGATCTTTGGTTGATACTTTTGGGTTTGTTGACACCTTTTTGCACTAGACTAGCTCACCATGACTACTAGTAATATATTCACATATTAGTACTGTATGAGTAGATCTGTTGAAAGGGACAAAGCAGACCTCTAACCTGTCTAAGTTTACATTCTCTACCAGGTGTTTGGTGGTAGTCATGCCTATAAAAGCCCGAATACTGCTAAACAAGCGGGCCCTTTCCGCTATGGTGCTGTGTTGTGTTATAATGGCAACCTTCTACTCTTCTCTCCCATTCCTTTTTAACGGTATTACCGGCGACCAGATAACCAAGTACACTTATTACAAGTAAGGAAGATTTTAAATCAACTTTTATGACTAGAATATGCGGCACCCGCTTTATCCTAGCTTAATTTACCATGATCATGTTCTTTCTATCGCGGATTTTCCCACGACATCATTAATCCGACTGTACTATTTGCTCTGCTCTAATTCTATCAGAGGAATGGTTTTGATAATTTCTAAGTTGCTCTGAAGTGTGAAGCCTCGTACTATTTGGAGCTAGTATTAAATCTTACGGAGTCGAACATGTTATTTTGAATGATTCCTGAAAAACGCAATTTCAAGTCAATGCATAGAAAATAAACGAAGTTGCTGAATACAAATACTACAAATACAATAAGAATCTAGATATGCATAATCATATATATAAAACCATAGCAAATTTAAAAAAGGTGTAGATTAATGTAATTTATGTCCTCAGGTACATTGGATTCTGCATGTTTTTTGTCTACTTTGATGAACAAACAGTGAGAATTGCTTCCACCTTTCTAACAGAAATGGTTTTCTTCGCCCCCTTTATCGTGGCTATTGTCACTTCCTCCGTCCTGCTTTACACTCTGAACAGAAGGAACAAATACATAGGACTTGAGGCTAAGAACGAAACGAAACGCTCAGCCGTTATCGTGATTATACGAGTAACAATACTCACTCTTATCTGCTGTACGCCTCAACTCGCCTTTTCAATCTACACCAAATGTAACAGAGCTTATGATATGAACTGGTTAGTCTAATTGTATTGATCATTAAACAATTCTGTAGATCGTGATAAATTATTACTACGCTGCTGTCTATAAACTTTACAATACAAGTAAGTCACTTGGGAGCTTCCAGACGGGACTCTGAGACAGTGCTATGTGCATATGACTTGCAGTTAAAGTAATCTGAAGTGCTATTACTCTAGACATTTCATTGGCTAGGATCAACCTATTATAAAGATATTTTGTATACTTCTGTATTATATACCGCGTGATGCTGTTATACCGGTTAAGTAAAAGGTGTTATTTGCATATTTTTTCGTATTACATTACTTTTTCGTATTACATCACCTTTTTTCGTATTACATCTCACTTTTTCCGTACTACATCACACTTTTAGCCGTATTACATCACACTTTTGCTATTATTTTCACAGTTGTGCCGTATTACCTCACACTTTTGCTATTATTTTCACACTTTATGATATCAATTTTACAGTTGTGCCGTATTACTTAACACTTTTTGCTATTACTTAACACTTTTTGCAATTTTTACTTGGTAAATAATATCGTTACATAACTTATAAGTGCAAAGTAACAACGTGTTTTCATTATTCAACTCAGCCTTCGGCTTCGGTGAATAATGTGATTTACGCCACTCGCTACGCTCGAGCCGTAAATCATGTTACTTCACACTTACTCGTTATGTAACTTGATATTATTGTATACTATTTTTTATATCATTGTATACTTCTGTTCTGTATCTTCCTTCACCCAGGTTCAGTTTGCGCACGGAAATGTATTTGAACTATATGTTTGGCCAGCAACTTATCATCTATCTACGAGCTTCTATCAACCCCTTCATTATCGATATGCCAGCTTACTTGAAACGAGGCAAAGCAATGAGGAAAACAAAACTAGCAATGGTAAGAACTAAGTATCTGTTGACACAGTTCGACTTGAATGTCCAACTCTAGGAAGTGCTACGGCGACATGATGGACCGGAGTGTTCCTTTATAATTATAGCTCCTGATTTTCAGTCCTCCAACAATGACGACGATTAATGAATTTATGAAGTATCTTTCTACTTCCAAACTCTTGAGTGTTGCGTTTTGTACTGCTTAAATTGTTGTATGTGTTGTAATTGTATCAAACGCCGTGTTATATTTAGAAAAACATGAGTAACCGGTGGATGGCAGAGACAAAATCAGTCAGTATAAGATCTAAAACATAGTAAATGTTTGGTGTCTCCTTATTGAATTATAGATAGTTCCCGTGAGTATGTGTGTTGCTATGGTGAGGCATGCTTTATAAAGACCCTGCAACATGATGAGATTATCATGTCCAGATGAGAAATGGAATGTTCGACCTGCACGCCGCTAGTCACTAATTGGACCAATGATAATTGATATCAATGCAAAGCACTTTTTATCTTTATGTAGCACATTTAAAGCTATGTAATAAGTAATACTCGTGCACGTGAATAACACTTATGATATGAATCGGTATAAAAGTAAAACTTCTGAAAATTTCACTTAGCTAACTTTTTAATCTCATAGAGGCTTCCCGAGTCGGTTATGTAATAACTCAATCCTTATTCCTCCACTACCATAAATCAGAAAACGGCCTCTTGGCTCACAATATGAATTTAAAATGGTCGTACTCAGAATGAATTTGAAGTGGTCACTGACTTGATCAAATTGCATGCTGACTGGATGATTTTCAAAGCCCAGATTGAAAACAGTCTCCTTTATAGAGAAAAACTTAACTTAACTTAAATCGTTTTCAGAAAGAGCACGGAAAACTGTCGGTGGCATCACACATGACTTGTACGAACACCAAAGTTATCTACAGAGCAAGACCAGGCACTATTTCCTACGGCAATTCAGTAGCCAGCACCCCTATTAACACGCCTCGTAACCCGGAGGTGGAACTTAAGGTGCCGTCCCGTGAGGGGGACAGGTGTCCACATAGGGACAAGGTTAACCCAGCCCTCTGTCCACAGAGAGATACTTCTCGAGCCCCGATGTTTGAGCAACATAGTGTCCTGGAGTACAGATCAGCGGAGGAGATGTATGGAAATGGACACGGAGAGCGTGATGTCTCCCCTAGAAGGATGTATAGGAAGAAGAGGCGGGCTAAGAGTACAGAAAACGTCTCGGCTGATGTGGACATGGATAGATATGATCGGGGGGTTCAGAATGGCCGTGCGGGAGAGACGGGAAAGCGACAAATAAAGATCAGGAGGTCAAAAACTGATTGCGGGGCACGGCGAGGAAAAGTTCTCGCAAGAACTCAAAGCGCTAAGTGGAGCCAAAAATTTTTGATAGGACATAACGAATAGGCTGCCGGACAACTGCGCCCAGTTAACGCGAACCTTGGGTGCAGTTGTCGTTTTGAAAATCTGACCTGACAAATCAAATTCATATCATTGATTGGGTAATCTGTTAACGTGCGTGAACTGTATTGTCTTGGGAGCAGTTGTCGGTAGGCCAACGAATAGTCTTGATTTGGATATATAATTAAGATGTACTCAAATGAAATAGTTTTAGACGAATTTTCTTACAAACGTTCAATGATATACAATTCACATGATTCAACTTTATACACATTAAATGGTCGTCTACAAAAATACTTAGGTTCAATGTTTTTCTTTGTTTTCACAGTGACAAAACAATATATTTGTAGCTGATCAACTGACTTATGTTTCAACGTAAACTGTGACATCATGAGATATGTTGAAATAAGCTAAATCCCTTGTGGGGTCATCAAGGTGTATCTTCTCGTTCAGTGAATCAATCCAATACAACTTCTGATTCTTCGGCAAAATTTTGCACTGTCTCTGAACGATTAAATGTAGATTTTTTACGAGTGTCGTCTTTAGAAGTTTCTTCTCAAATTCTTTGCCGTCCGGCTTGGCTATTTTCACCAAAATAGACTGGTCCTTTATTGAAGAGATTTTAGGCATGCCGGTGTCTGGTTCACCGTACTCCTTGACCAAATCCTTGTATCTGTTGTGAATAGTGTGGAAACTGGGATCTTCCTTGTAATACTCCGTTGCAAAGTGTTTTAAATAGAAAATATCCGCTTGCAGCCGCTCATTGGCACTGATGGGAGTTCCGTTAAGTTTGTAAACAGCCGGCAACATAGCCACAACCAGCAGTCTCATGTCAAGAGCTGGTCCGGTTATTAGAGGGTTTGACCGAATCCTTAGGATTTTTAAAAGGGTTAACTTTCGGAGTTCAGCAACGCTTGACCACTGGGATAACCTATTGTTGTCCAGAGACAAAGCTTCCAGTTTCCTAAACTTCCCGGGCAGCAGTTCAATGCTAGATATCGTGTTGTTGGACAATATCAAGGTTTGCAGGTTCGGTAACTCTGATATGTCGTCAAGTGAGCTCCAGCTGGTTATGCCCGAGTATTGGACATCAAGAAAGGTGAGGTGTTGCAGAACTTGGGAGGGCGTGTTGCCAATGTCCAGAGTTGCTCCGGATATATAAACCTCACGTACATTTGGTATTTGCTCCGCCAGCTTGCAGAATTCCTCCCACGACAAACCTGAGAACAAGATTTTTAAGTTTAACTGTTGTTAAGACCAGGTGTGATATGCTTGGAGCCGTTATAGAACTACAGTGCTATTTACTTGAACTTTCTTCAGAGTTTAACTCCCGAAGTATTTGAGCTCATATCAAGATAATATCTATTCTAGTTAGGTGCTTTTGTTCCGCTAAATGTTTAACAGTACAGCCAGAAGCAACATCAGATGATAATTTACGTTTTTGGTCGATTATTATTATTCTAATTCAAACCCTTAATAAATTCAATGGTCAACAAATATATCTTACTATCTTTAATACAGTATACGCTGACACAATATAAAGTAGGTCGAATAATTTTAGCTGAGCCTAACACGGAAGAGTACAAATAAAACAAAATTATATTCGAGGTCGTGAAAAGTAAAAAGTGTATTTTTTGGATTTTGGGAATATGTAACTTTTTTTGGATTTTGTTTTTTTGTTTTTTTCCCTTTTTTATATTTTGGCAATGCTCAAAATCAATGATACATGAAAGTAATCTTAGAAAAGGATTCGATTCTCTTGACTTGGATTCCTAAATGCACGTCTTTTCTCAGCTGGTCTTGATTTTCTTCAGTCACACCGTCTCAATCGTGACTTGGCAACGTTCTGTGTTTTGCAGCTGCTCAGACTTCAGTAAGGCTGTTTCTTGTACGACGATTCCGGCGAGAACGTTCTGAGCTAGTCGTTAAGTAGTGTTGGCACCATTCTCTCAATTCGTCTAACAGGATGTTTGTTCAACACCCATTATCTTTAAGGGGGTTCTCTTTAGTGACCATACATGGTAGGTGCCATGTTGAGAAAAGGAACAAAGTGGTTGTTCGCTCCTGCGAACAAATCCTCAAAGTTGGTCCAGGATTCCTCGCTCGGTCGCAATCGCTCAGAAACGCTTCCTGCGAGTTTCTGGAACTTGGTAGAAAACACAGCCATCCCATCATTAAGCTTCGTCGTCCTGCTGTCCACAGCATAGGCTGCTCTTCTGTATGTCGATCTTCGGAAAAGAGTGTCTTTTACTTTCTTCAAGAAGCTTTTCTTCTTTCTTCTTCCACTAGGGAGGAGGTTAAATGCCGGTTCTTCAAAGGAAAATGTCTGTTCAATCTGATCGACCGAACTCTTCGCTTGTTTATCTTCTTCTTCTTCATCTTCTTCGACACTCCCAGGCAGATTTGCGGAAATATCCATATATTCGTCACTCTTACACCTCTCCTCGATCCAAAACACTCCTTGACCGTTGTCCATGATGACATGGTCGTCAAAGTAGAGATCAAAAGTTTCTTCGTCCAGAGGAGGTTCGGAGGAAGTCAAGGGTACCAGCAGATCGGGTTTGATCATTATCTCCTCGACTCGAGTGGTTTCTTTCAGGGAATGTCTTTCGAACAGAGTAGAGAGTATCATGTTGAAAGTAGTGAATGTATTGATTAACAATGATTTGAAACGTTAGGTAGTTTGTAATAGCAAAATAGCTGGCTAGCACGTGTGTTCCGTGTACTTGTAGGGGGTAGTTGGGTTGCCTAGCAATTCCATCTTTATGAAGGAGCAACTGTGCCGCAAAGGCTCTGAGGCGGCTGGTTGATGTGCAGGGAACTATCTACTTGCTAGTTAATCTGTAACATTCAAATGGGTTTCGATAGAATCAATCGGTGCATCTTGAGCCTTCCAACCGGCCGGCCGTCTGCGCGCCAATATTGCGCGTTTTTAAGCGCAGAAACAGTATCTTAGGTTTTATTTGTCGTTTGCGCTTAGCGAATGTTGGATATGTGGATCTGATAACGGTTAGATCTGTTTTGTATGGTTTTATTCAACGATAAAGACGATATTGCATGTTCATAGTTCCATAATCTGATAAAAAACAAGCGTATTGCATTCGTGAGGCTTTTAATCATCGGGCAGTGAATATGGGACTACCAAAAACCCTAGAAATTCCTGCATATTAAAATCATGTATTTTATATAATACATGTATATAATACATGATTACACGACAGTATGATGCTGGCTATTAATGAGTATTATTGAAAAGTACCCATTTAATTGAAGATAATGACAAAGGCAAATAAAATCTGTTCAGAGCTTAGTTAGTGCATAAATAATTTCCGGTATCTTAATTTGGCTTGAGCTTGACTTAAAAGTATTTGATGTTTAGTAAATAACACATTTGTTACAACTAAGAACTCAATTTACTTTGACTTGAACGGCGAATATCTAAATAATAACTGGGTGTTACCTAAAGTACTGTACATAGAACATAAGTTTCGGCAAATTGCCAAAGTTAAATTAATTCCTGGGTATCCTTGATAGTAAATGTCAACACAACTAAATAGGTCTGCAAAACAAGAAATCTAACCTGTTCCAGCGAGGTATATTTTCTCTAAAGAAGTGTGGGGCTCCTCGACAGTAGATATAGTCCTGCTCGTCAGCACGTTTCCTGGATGTATGGTATGTTTAATTATGTACATTGTACAATGTACATTGTACATTGTACACTGTACATAGTACACTGTACACAGATCGTTTGTACTGTACCAAGCTTTGTAAAACCGTACGCAGTTATAAATGAAAACATTGTGAGATAAGATAAACAAGTAATCAGAACGACGATTATTAGTTATCTTGTATCTTCGTGGTTTTAAGTGGGGAGGAAACCTTTTTAGGTCATCCGTACAAATATCTTGTATTGGGTGTCCGACGTCCTGCCCCAGAACATCGTGCCCCAGAGCACTTTAACCCAGAGATTTAGCCCCAGTGACGCCCTGCTTTACAAAAGACAACTTCGGGGTTAGGGTTAGGGTTTGGGTTAGGGTTTGGGTTAGGGTCGCTGGAGCCAGATATGCGGGAAAAAATGTTGTGGGGCGCGATGTTCTGGGGCAGGACAACGGGAACCCTTGTATTGTCTTCGTTCAAATTTAAACTAATAGATAATATCAAATAGAATAAATTACCTTTTAGCTGTATGCTTCTTAACTTAGGCATGAGCTGTATGATTTTAAGTATGTCGTTGATATCCCAGAATAGATTGAGAGACATGTCAAGATTTTCAGTGTTAACACATTTCTCTGCTATGAAGCTGCTGTCTCCAACTGACACAATGCTCTCCTCTCTGTCAAATATCAGCAGGTTATCTAAATTGTAATTTGTAATCATGACACGATATCATAATTATCTCTCTCATAACAAAGTAGCAAACACAGAAATATACAGTACAAAGTGTACAGTACAGATAAACATATTAAGGTTTACAAGTTCCACCTCATATAAAAAGATGAAAAAGATAACAAAAAGATAAGTAAGTTGAGAGAAACAAATTAGAAGTTAAAATACAGAATTTAAAAGTTCCACCTCATAACAAGATAAATAAGTTGAGAAAAACACATTAGGAGTTAAAATACAGGATTTAAAAGTTCCACCACATAACAAGATAAGTAAGTTGAGAAAAACAAATTAGAAGTTTAAATACAGGATTTAAAAGTTTCACCTCATAACAAGATGAGTTAGTTGAGCTGCTCTGTTGATGTCCGCATTAGAAAGCCCAACAAGCTCCACATTGGTACTGGTGTTGTCCTTGTTAATTATCGACATGGCGTCTCCCTAAACGGGGGACGAAACTGTTAATCAAACTTCGGTTTAAATTTTCAATGTACAAGCTTGAGTACCTTGGCATACACCATTAGATTGGAGAATGTGTGTTGAGTACTAATTGATTAGGAAGTAATATACTAGCTAAGAGGTAATACACTAATTACTCATGGCAATATGCTCATTATTTAGAGGAAAGAAGAGATGTAAACACGCACCACTCCAGTCACATCGGTGTATCTTTGTTTGAGAACCTCCGAGAAACTCTTCCCAGCTTTAAGTTTGTGTTCTCGCACAAAGCTGCCATGAAGCGGTTTTGCATCAAAATACCTGCACACAGAACATATCACGTGATCAATATACACATTTGTAAGTCTTGTATTTCTGACAATAACACTTGCAGTCCTATTTCTTATCAAAATAACAAAGAAATTCCTCCACTTCACACCATGTCTGACAAGAATCTTATCTAATAAACAATTTCGATGAACCCCTCTATATAAACTTAAAATACAATATATAGTTGCAACACAGTCACGATGTCGATATTATACGGAAGAAATCAGTAAAATTTCTTACTTGACGTTATTATAAGATCCGTCGTGTTTACCACGACCTTCTTCCTCCCACTCAACTCCTAACCACTCTCCTGAAACACAAGGTTAGATTTTAATAAAGAGGCATAATCAGGATATTGATTAAAGCAATCAGGCAAAGCTATTTAAAACCAGTTGTTGGCGCAAAGCATGATATGACATGGTTAGGTTTTTGTTTAATGATCTGCTATTTTAATATACAAGTCTCATGCGTTCTCTAGTGATTTTTAATGGCACTGGGATAGAACAAGGCCCTGTATATTTATCAAATGAAAACATAGGAGCTTAAACGAAACTACGATAATGCAACAATTTTCCAATGAAAAGTCTTACTTTTTCTTTAGAAAGTTTCCCTTAAATTTTAAAACTTTACAGAAAGTTTCAGTACTTAAGTACAACTACATATTTTCATCAGATCCCTGAACAAAAATACATCTGACATTATAGTTGGACGCTGAGCAGCTGAGCGAACACAATACAGCAATACAGACTACAGTTAATCAACTAGGAAGAAAATTGTTTTGTCACCTTGGCACAACGAATTCTTTGTGCTCTCTTAAGTTTCATTGTGTGGTACACTTCAAAATTCAGATAAACTTTCATTTTATTGTTTATTCATAACTGCTGACCTATTTTGTGTATTTGTCGGTAGTTGTTTCATCTAGTTCCTACTGCTTTCTCTAATAGTCTACCGCCCGGCGCCCTGGTCTAATCTAACATCTTATACTGTTATCATTCATGGTGGTGCTACCAAAGCGCGGGAAAGAAATAAGACATAAGGAAGACAGACAAGATAATTGATGTGGGAATTGTTGAAGAATTCAATATACATTGCTATTCATACAATGTACAATATACATTGCTATTTAGACAACAGTATGTACAATGTGCAATGTACATACCGTGAAATGATTGCGAGACATGTGACATCCGATTTAGGAACATCATTCAAACAGAACAATAATTGATATTTGTTTTACAAATTATTCTCTACGTCGTTTGTTTGATGTGAATTGTACACTCATATTTTCTTTTTTGCATAACTTTGACCTTAGTAACATGCCCAATCACGGGTCGATAATGCTCTCCCCAATTTAGTGTCCAAACTTTGAATATTTCATGGCCTGATGAATTTGCTCGTCGCATTAAGATTGCAACTTTACACGGAGATTTATCAATAAATATCGCATTTCATAACAGCTGGGACAACCACTTGGCTCAGAGAACATAGGAAGCGTGTTGTGTTGTGTTAAAACATACTTGTGTATTGTTACGTACATTTTCCTCTTTATACACCTAGTTATAATGTTTTTTTATAATGTACCCCAAATACTGTTCCCATCCAACAGTTATACTCGCGACGGGAATGCACGTGCGAGTTTAGCATAACCAAAACATATCATGCCTATGGGTTTGATCGCAGATGGTTTTACAGCGGGATAAATGTGACCAACTACAACTAGGTTGCGAACCGTCAAAGTGTCAATTTGACACTTTGACGGTTCGCAACCTAGTCAAACAAAGTTTGCTGAGAAGTAGAAGAGTATGAGCAACACTACAAGATAAGCAGCAGTTGTGAATGGGGATGAATTATAATAATTAAAAACTTAGGGTCAGAGCAGCTCATCAGTTGAGTAAACAAGATAAATTCAGAAAGAATATCACAGACGAACTTTTGCGGCTAGTAAACCCATTCTATGTACTTATCAACTAATCCAGATTCCCTAAATGACATCATTTCCCTAACTCAAAAGCCGAAACTAGAAATTAGGGTGATAAGATTCGTGCTAGTTTGGCCACTGCACAACTTGCTCCGCCGCACTGCTATAATGAAAGTCAGTCACCCACTTTCACCACCTAGTTTACTCATCCTCACACACACTATCACATTTTGATTTTGTTTGCTCGGTCTGGCTGGTCGTTGGCCGTTGCACCAGGGCACTTTTTGTTTTGTTGCAGATAGTATTGATTAAGATAGAATTTCAGAATAGACTATTACGAAACCCTATTATTGTATAGCTGAAAGCACGGTGTTAACCTACACGGACCGCCCTTAACTGGCCGATCCCTGTTTACAAGCCATGTTGCAGGGGACCAGATAAGGCTAAACCGGTAAACGGGCATAGTTAAACACCGTACTTCCATCTTGGGACTAGTAAACAACTAGGAAATATTTCCTAGTGTTTAAAGTTCACGAGACGAAAGCTGTGCAATTCAGCAAGATCCTAAGGATCATTATGGGTTAAAAAAAGTTTTTTTGTGCGATTGCAGAAAATAAAACCGCTCACCACTTCTTTCAGTTGGCCACGTGATGTCGTTAATGTAATTGTTTCCGTAATCATAGAAGGGGAATGACAGAATATTTGTACAAAGTGATAGTAATTGGAAATCACAATGTGGGTAAGACGGCGTTTTTAGACAGATACGTCAACAACAACTTCAGTGGAAACAACTACAAGCGAACTCTAGCAGGTAAAATCAGGTAAACTCAGCGGGCCGCTAGAAAGCAAGCTTGCTTCATAGTTCGGCTATTTCAGGGAGGACACTCTTACCTTAAAATAATGATCTAATTGGAAAAATTGAGGAAGTTGAATTTAAATTATACCAAATTTATCAAGTAGTCAATGACTAGACCGATATTATATAACCGTGAACAACACAGGACGTTTAAATCAAACCGATTGCGCACCGGCATAAAGAAAAGCGTGCCTAAATCGCGCAATGGGTCCTGTTAAACGTTCTATGTTGTTCACGGTAATTCATCTCGTCCTCCCTTTACAGTTGACTACCAACTAAAAGTCGTACAACGTAAAAGATGCACCCTCCGCATGCAATTCTGGGATATAGCAGGGCAGGAGCACACAAAAGTTTTGACAAGAAACTACTACAACTCAGCTAGCGCTTGTATCATTGTTTTTGATATCACCAACAAGAAGACATACGATGATTTAAAGGAGTGGAAAGCCGAGGTGGATAACAAGTTAGGGCAGATACCGACCCTAATATTAGCTAATAAGGTAGATGGAAATGTTATTAGCTAATTAGGGTGGTACAAATATTTGTAATTTGAAAATAGGTGAAGATGAAAATCAGAAGCTCCAAATATACCTACCCAATTAAGCAATTTTTTCCATCTCTTCTTTTTTTGCCGATGGTAAAAAAGTAAAGTAGGTAAGTAAATTTTCTGGTGTCCCATGGTGCCGTAACTAATTTTCATAATTTTGTTAGAGTTGTGAAACTAAAACTTCTTGAACTGCACCATCGATAAATTTATCTTATTCCTGGTTTTTAACAGATCCTCTCATTTTTAAAGCTGACATTTAATTCATCAATTTGCTACGGTAAAATTACTTTATTTTCTTACTTAACGGCCGATTTTATCACGGTAGCCGCTTGTAATTTGGAATTCCTCAAACGGTTTTTGCGATGGATATTGAGATTACAGTTTTTACACGGTCTGGCGTTCTTTCAGCTGCAATAGTCGGGTATAACCGCGACAAGACGGATATGATCTCAGTATCTACTATATCTTTAACAAGAGCACAATTGCTTTGAGCACATGGTTAATCTTATATCTACACAGTAGTTGCTGTAGGATTGAAGAGATGGAAATATAACGTACTCCCAAGAACAAACTAATCAGGCGCTATTCTTGTTAGAACCTAGGTTTTGTAGCTAGGTGTGTGTAACAATTTAATTATTCTACTGATATTTCAGCACGATTTGGTGGACAAATACAGTACCGACCCAAGAGAACAGTGTGTGGATGACATGGAACTTGAAAACTTGAAGTCTACATTGAACGTCACTGAGGTATTTCATGTCAGCGCCAAAACTGGTTACCAAGTCAACCACAGCATGGAATTACTGGAGCAAATCGTGAGTCCGCTGTTAGACCGTGCTGTTTCAATTCAGTTTCACAAGAAATAGACTTTATTATGTTACACGACTTTTATAAACAACTATAACCATCAACATAAGCCACTGTACTCTTTAAGTGATCCGCTCCGTAGACAAGTCAGTAATATTTTACTGTTCAGTTGATGGGTGTAACAATACCACGGTGCGTAGCTCCTGCAGAGACAAGTCAGGATGATAGGCAGATAAAAGTAGACAATGTCAGCCCACCCAGCAACTCTTCAAAGTCGTGTTGTGGCTAACTGCAGGAAACTAGAAACTTCCATTTTTTGAGCAGAGAATTTTGTTATTTCGTATACTACAACAGGGAAAATGAGGATTTGGGGCTGTATATATTCGATTGTATAAAATGAGTCAACAGTTTTAAATCAGTCAGCATGCAATGCAAAACCTTATCTAAAGTTTTTTAATGGATAAGAAATGAGAAAACAACAATTTACGATTTTGAAACAATCATTACATTTTGTAAATAGCTTTGAACTGTTTAACAACACATTATCATCGTTTATAAAGTTATGACATCTAATGTTTAGTAGGAACAGTATTTTTTAGCTTAGGAAGGTCTAAAATCTTTAAAATTTACAAATTTAATCGGTGTTACTCAAAAGTCCATGAACTTTGTTCATCATTTGTGGATGATTTTCAAACAAGAATTTGAATACAGTAATCCTATATGTACTTCTATATGTACTACTAGTATCATATATTAATACAGTTATCGTAATAATGAAAAATTTGAATAATCATTTCAACATTTTAAAATACCAAAATGAGAAGAAGTTAACATCCTACAGCTTACGTTTATATGAAGGTAAATGCAACTGTATAGTGCATACCATCAAACCCACAATACAACAGGCAAGAGACGGTTGTATATTTAGACACGTGTCATGGAGACATTCCTTATCTCATGAGTGTCATGGTACTTGTAATATGTAACTTGATACAAGAACGATAGCATGATAAAACTTTAGCTTACTTAGCTTGTGTAAGGAAGGGCAATGTTCGAGATGCTTTTGCTCATTTTGAGATTTACTTTTCTCAGAATACATTATCGTTTGCTTTCTCTATGAGGTGATTTGCTATTTGCTTCATGGACCTTTGAGTTGTTTTTTCTTCATAAAACAGAGACTCTTCTGTAAGCTCGTATTCTGAATGTGCTATGAATTTTGTATTGAAAAATATTTCTGTTGCCCTTCAGCGGTTTGAAAAAAGTCTTAGGTAGAAAGTTATATTGAAGGTTACATGAAAAAATCGGATTTAATTGCTTTCTGGATCCAGTCCAAACAGTGTTTAGGTATCCACTATCGGTAACCAGACTTTTGTCCAAAGCGGACTCTTGTCTGAAACGGACTATTTTCCGAATCTGTGTTTCGAAAAAGCGGACTCTTGTCCAAAATGGACTGTAGTCCAATGTCCGAAGCGGACTCTTATCCGAAAATTCTCACGTTTCTCAATTACTTTCGGTTGAATATATGGTTGGCTAGACAAAGGAAGGTTTTGCATCATGTAGAGCATGACAAAGGAGGTCACGTGATTAGGAAAGGATAGCGTTAGCATATGAACAAGTTGCATGTGTTTAAGTTCCCCTCGAACACCTGGCAACTTCAAATATAGTGATCTTACTGTTATAAAATAAGCACCAGTAAAAATCAGGACCCTTGAAGGCAAAAATTTGTTGGGAAAAGCGATTCACACATCAAGATTTAAACGCTCATGTGATCTTTCAAACATTCATGTGATCACACAAAAATGTAGCAAAGAAGCTGTAAAAAGTCAGGTTTTCATATAGCAACTTAGAATTATCGCATGGCTCGAGTGTGGAATATAACCTGAATCACATGATATCCGAAACACTGGAATTTGTCTGCATAACAGTTAAATGGGATCTTTGGCACAAATTTCTGGGCTTAGTGTCCTAAATATGTCTCGCGAATTAATGCACTCTTTCTAAATTGAGTGCCGAATAAAACGCTTTGTGTTAGCAAAAGTCTCGGCAGGGACTAGACTTCTACTTTGGGTTTATGGGTTATTGACAAAAAGATTAACCTACAATATGAGGAAAACTATCGTTGAGCCACTATCTGCTCTGTGTAGCATGCCTGCATGTGGCACCGAGTGATGTTTTGTACTGATGTGGGACACAACAGAACCACAGAAATTATCTAAATATGTAGACAATCCTTCAATGACAACAAAAAAACCAGTTATATATGAGGTCCTAACACAAACTGAATCCTATGTAGCTATCAGACCATGACTGAATACTTATATAAAGTATTAGTAGTTGGTAACAACAGAGTAGGAAAAACTGCTTTTTTGGAGAGATACATCAACAACAGCTTTAGTGCTCAGTATAAGACCACCTTGGGAGGTTTGAATCAGACCAAGTTAATTAGGTCACATCTTCATGAACGATTCTGCAGTGTATCATTTTCTTTTTCTAAATTAATCTGTGAATTTTGAGTGGCTACAACAATTCAAATTTTCATCATCTGATTAACTATATTGGTAACATATGCTATTAAACTCTTCTCAAATTTTCTTTCATGAATCCTCACGTTTTCACAAACAAAAACTTTTCAGTGGATTTTCAACCAAAAGTCATTAAGTATGAGTACTGCACCTTACGCATGCAGTTTTGGGACATTGCAGGGCAGGACCGAGTAAAGGTATTAACAAGGAACTACTACAATGGAGCAAGTGCTTGTCTTATTGTGTTTGATATTACGAATAGCAAATCTTTTGAGGATGTTAAGGAATGGAAAGCAGAGATCGATGATAAACTGGGACAAATTCCAACTATTGTGCTGGCAAACAAAGTGGGTGAATGTGAATACTATATTTTTGGGAATAGAAATTTAGCGATTCTATTTGTTAACTTTACAATAAGCACTTGAACATTTTTTAGTAGCAATGAGCATTCAACATCGAAAATGTCTTGAACTTTTCAAAAAGAGAATTTTTTATCTTATTCTTATTTTAATTCGGACACTCCAACAGCCACATGTTACACTAGTGTAACGGCCAATTACAGGAGGCCGAATGTACAATTATACATACACGCCAGTGACAGTTAAGGTAGTGAGTACCATACTTTTATCGCCCAAGACTTCGCTGCGATGGGCAGCTACTCATTTAACCCTCACACCCGATTTCCCGAGCATTTGGCTGAGTGGACCATGGGGCTGCATAGATCCAACGGAATCCTTAGCTGAGCATTAACGATGCTCACCCCATGGCCAGTGCCGCAGCTGGAAATTGAACTGTTAGCCTTTCGATTAGCAGATAGACGGTTTAACCGACGGCGCCACTGCTAAAACTGGGTAGTTTTTGAAAAAGTTTGCTTATTGCTTTACTGTTGTCACAAGTAAAACAGTAATTGTAAGAATATGTAAATGACAGGATTGGAATTATAATCACGGCCTGGATCATCTGCTGCTTCAACATTATCAAAACCTCTAGGACTTCAAAATTCAAATTATATGTCTAACATAACTTATGGTGAAAAAAGCCTGACAGCATCATGACAAGTACAACAAACTAGCCCAATAAAAATAATCGTAACTGAAACAAATCCTGATCGACAATTGCTCGAAATAGCACAATTTTTCAGCAAGACCTAGTGGATGACATCTCTGATCCAAAGAAAGCATGTGTTGATGACATGGACCTAGATAACCTAAAAGACGAAATAAAAGCTACTGAAGTATTCCATGTCAGTGCAAAAACTGGTTACCAAGTTAAGGATAGCATGCAACTGCTAGAGAAAATCGTGAGTTATATAATTCAAGGTGCAGTAATTTCTAAATTGTATATCATAAAACACCTGTCACCTACTATAATGTCGAATTGTTTGTCTTTCTAAGGATTAAAAAATAACTTTCAGCTTATGGGAGTAACGATTCCAAGGACATCAAAGGGTGAAACATCAGACAGGAGCATCATTTTAGACAAAACAAAGGCAGAACCCCACTTCTCACGATCATGTTGTTTAAGTTTTAATTAAGTTTTGTTTAATTCAGTTTAATGAACCACACAACATATTTATGAAGAGTGATAAACTTCTTTGAATTATAATTTTCGCAATATCCTGTAAGTTATGAATAAACCTAAGAGCTCAACAAAAACTATCATGCTAGTTTCACATTCCCACAAAAATTTGATTGATTTTATGTACCCAAATACTCTATGATCAATAAATTTTGTACCGTCATTACATTGAACTTTTCTCTACCCACTTTGTAATGATTTGTTTATAGTCTATCATTGACATAAAAATGCTTAACAATTTAAGTTCATAACTGGGTCATAATTCCTGACCAAATATCTATTTGTAGCTTTAATTTGGGTAATCATCTTTTCCGGCCCCAGAATGACCAGCAATTTTTTGAAAGCATAAAAATGCATTGCAGCTACTCACCATCAGTTCCAGAAACTGGTCCCAGGTATTTTATGATAGCATAGAAATCTCCGACTTGAACTCTTTGACCCAATGTAACCATCCTAAAATTATTTCATTTTTTGGGCAATACCTATATAGGATACAGTAAAGAAATATATCATTGCACTATAGTTGATAATCTAGTACCTATTTCATCAATTATTTGATTCAGTGAAAAAGAATTTCAGCAGAAGAGAATCATATGTTTTGTCTTAAAATAAAACAAGAATTGCGCCCGCTTAGTTAGGTCTCAGGCGGACGCTAGATTTCCATCTCTCAAATTATGCCGCAAAGACTGCTGATGGAATACCATGGAAGCTTCAGTGAAAATATTGGTCGTGAAACTGAAACATTTTTATTGCAACCTGTCTGAGTATAATGGATGCTGTTAATTTATACTAGTTTTCGGTTTCGAAAACTTAAACCAGCTGTAAAATTTTTGCTATTAAAAACAACGGATGTCAATAATTTTGACGGTGCAGTCAAATAGTTTGACTAGGTCTATTTTTGCTTAAATTTTGTTGGAAGTTTCAGTGTCATTAGCCTGCATGTTGCAGTGGCTGATACGTGGCTCTCA
>JH152834.1:108123-130763 GCA_000226015.1 Mnemiopsis leidyi | reverse complement strand
ACACACATATCAATTTAAATTCACTAATTGTATTTTACTAAAAAATTGTATTTTATACGGTAATAATCAATATGCTATAAATCTGAAGAAATAACCCCAAGAGGAAGGTGTTGTGTTACTTTATAGAAGGTATTGGCATGTGAATGACATGCCAAGTGACGCAGGTCTGAAAACAAACGATCATAAAACAGGGGCTAAGTCACAAGAAGCTTCTGCCATCCATATAGACCGAAAGGGGACTAATCAATTGAAAACAAAATCTCTTATCTAAACTTTCACTAAGGCTCTTAAGAATAGAAAAATTAGGCATTTTTGTAAGTTACGATGTATAAAATGATGATGTGAACTATGCCAGGAAATTACTTATCATTGACGTACAACTACAAGAAATTGGGGACAAGGTTACAGCTATTGTTAACAGCGACCAAAGCTGTCATTAAAACCGTAAGGTCATTATAACCGTAAGGTGAGATGAACCCTCTCTGCACTAGGGCGCAGAAGATACGGTTTATTGCTATCCTAGCAAGCGCCTCGAACCAGTTGTTCCACTTAACAGTTACTGCCGATTAGTGGCAATTTTGTAAGTATTATTTGAATTTTTAGTGCTGACAGGGACCAAGGGTCTTTGTCCGACCCTCATTCGAAGCGAATAAAATGACGGGATGAGAATAAAATGACGGGAGAGTGCGCGCTGCTGTACAAAGTCACAAATTTAACCTTCCCTGTTTAGAAAACATAAAAGTTTAACGACAATTATATCTATTTCATATCGGCCCTTTTGCGCGCGCCAACAAAGGTGGGTTCATTCTAACTGCGCGGCGTAGCAGCCGCGGCCGCGCACGTACAACGTAGCGTGCGAAAGCACCTGGTTAGGTGAAGCAGAACGCTGAACCATAAACGGATATAATTTTGTCAACTTATGTCCAAATTCGAATAAGTCGCCCTAGCTCGTGGATACAACGCCGTTCACTTAATCAAATTGCTCTAACCATAGCTAGAGCTGAGCCCTTATAAATTGCGCTACTAGAGGTTCACCTAACTAGGTGCTTAAGCCACGCGCAGCGGCTGCGCGACGGTTAGGTTGACGAGATTATATCCGTCTACCGCGCCGTTCTACCGTTCTACCGTTCAGCTTTGAGCTGCGCGGCGAGACTTGGGTATCACCGCGACAACGATTAGGTGACGAATTTCATTGGACTTGAAAACGCGCCGCCATACGTTAAAATAGGTAAAGGTTAATTTGCATAAATTGAATGCAATCACTTGCACTCGCAATTGCATTTTCATTTTTCATGTTTAATTATTAATTAAATCACCTCTTTTTAATTTGTAAAAAATTTTAACTAAATTTTAAACCAGATTTTCAAAAAACAAATTTATATTTGTTTTAAAATATTTTGGGTTGATCAATTGTCGCGGTGATACCCGCGCGACTCACGCAGCTGAATCTGAACGAGTCGTTTCGTTAAAGCGGCAGACGGATATAATCTCGTCAAGGGTTGAATTTTCAACTTTTTGCATGCATATATTAACGGGCGATGCGCGTCGCCAGGCGAGAAATGCGTGAGCTAGAGTCGAGCGTGTGATGGCCGCGACAGTAGGTTATCAACCGAACCTACAAATGCAAATAGAAATTTTTTACGTTTTTAATATGCTCCTTCTGGACTGCACTACCTTGCTTTGCATTGCATTGCAGCCCATTTTCAATTTTCAAATCAAATAAATATAAATTTCAATGGAAAACCCGAGTGACTTGCCGCCACAACGCGTTATGTTTATCTATGATATGATTTGATGTAAAAATAAACCTAAATTTAAATCTTTGTTTACTAAATCTTTGTTTACTAATACGGTGTACGGGGCGGCAGCGGCAGCTTTCCGCGCGGCGCGGGGCTGCCGTTTCGCGGCAGCAGCTTAGGTTGTCGCGGTGATACCAGACTCTCTAGAATTGTGGACTCTTTAAATCGGCCTAGACGGATATAATCTCGTGAACAGATCAGGCAATGTTTGGCACGCACTATCTGCAGGGGTTGCCGTTGTACGTCAGCGCGCACCATCCTGTCATTTTATTCCTATATCACATATATTTGCTTTGAATGAGTGTCGGACAAAGTCAGACAAGGGTTGCTGAAAATGCATTTCTTATTAGCTACATAGCGAAATGCGCATTTATGATCTGGTGTGTAAGATAGCTCATATAGAAGTAGCAAAAAATCTGTAATTTATAAATTTGATCTTATAAAGTGGTACAAGGTATCTACCTCTTCGGAAATTCATTTAACTATCAGCATTTATCGCAAATAACCTAGACAAATATGCAGGTGAGTTTTTGGCCTCTTCAAATGTGTTCAAACGTTCTCCAACGAAATTTTGACAATCTCACAGATAAGAGTGTAGCATAACAACGATCATACAATAAATCCTTTTGGCTATATAGCTTATATAGCACATGTTTAATCCCATTAAAATTTAACCCACTCTAGGAGACGAACACAAGATATTATTACAAAATGTTAAATGTATCACTGTCTGACAGTACAGTTACTTTATCATTATGTCGTTTACGGAGGTTATGAACCAAGTTAAAATTGTCGTACAAAAATTTCCCTCATCTTCAGCTTCTTGTCATTGATGCTCTAATAATTTGTAAAATAAAAGAGTCGAAAGTAGTTAAAACTGTCAGCCATAGTATTTTATTCTAAATGAGATATAAGTAAGTTGTATCCACTTAGACTTCCTACGCAGCAGATTGGAGGGTCCCTGATCAGCCAATCTTAGAGGAGTGCACTAAGGGCATTTGCCTATGCAATATTCATCGGTCGACTAACTGTGATTGAGGGTCAAATGAGGAGGGTCTCCGTCAAAAGATGCAGAATCTTCCGAGAGCTTCTTCAGTATAACCATGAAAGCCTTGGTACAGGCTTAACAAAATACAAAAACAAATGAATGATAGGGTTATGTCCTTTTGGAATAAGCTACCCATAGAGGTGAAGACGGCATTAAATCTAAATGTTTTTAAATCTAATCTTGAGATGTTTAAGGGCAGAACTAAGGCTTTAGCAATTTATGGTAGTGGGAACTTCTGGGATATTTCTGATGATGTCTTAAATCGTATTGAAAGTGGAAGCTATTTAGAGAATATGATGAGACATAATAGCTTTCTCAAAGATAACCCTTTTGTAGCTAGAAAAATGATGCTGGCATCATTATTTGTTATTAATGATGGGAGATGCAATAAAGCAGTACTTTCTACAACTGTAGGATAATGTACCGCCCCCTACGTCTTTTTAGGGACATGAGTTTGAGGGTTTGGGGGTTTTCAGCCTGTCCCAGTAGTTAGTTCCTTGGTGACCTGCTATTCTGTTTATTAATGTCCTTTGAGCACTCGCAGTTGAATATCTGTGATTTACGAAGAAATCCAGAGAGGACAGCAGTATTCCAGCAAAAAGCTAACATTGAAAAGTTTCACACAGCCTTGAAGATCTTAGATAAACAAAATTAAGGGGATAGGCCCCAAAACAGGTCCTTGCGGAATCCCACTGATGATAGTAGCAAGGACTGACCAATGGCCATTAAGAACAGCACAAGCTTGCGATCTACTTTATCGAAAGCTTTTAAATAGTCCAGGAGTGACTCGACTTGGCATTGGTGGGTACTGGCAACGGCCCCTGGGGTGTTTTGGGGACTTGCCCCCAACTGCCGACAGCCCCGCCCCGCGATTTGAGGGGGTCTAGAAAGCATCGGAAGGCACTGAAATGATAATTTTTGTCGTTTAAAAAGAATTCCACAAGACCTAAAATATTGGAGTTTGCCAAGCCAATTTCTGCAAAACATGAAATGCTTATACAGTAAACCTTCGATTTACCAGGCCTCTATTTACTGAGTCCCTCTATTTACCGGACCTCCTTCCTTTCCCCCAACATCGTTACTCAATTAAAGCATGCTATACTGGCCTGATAAAGATACACGAGATGGTTAACACCAGTCCAGCACACGATCGTGTATCAGCACAACGTGATCGCATACGCCAATGGCACGATACGTAGATCGATGCAGATTAAGAGTCGGACAAGGCCAATAGGAGGCACACGTGACATTTTGGTATTGGTATCTCCGCCATGTGACACCGTGATACAGCCTTAACATGCAAGCTGACAGCTTATACACACGTGTACTGATATACATTACGTAATCTACCTTGAGATTACTAATTGAAGATGTAATTCAGAACGTTGAATCCATTATCTCAGTTCTAAATCCCTCAAGGAGTGCTGTTATCAAGAAATCTGATCAGGATGATGTTTACACATAGCTATCAATAACTTAAGTTACTATTTTTGAGAAGTTAGGGAAACAGGAAAATATATTTGTAAATATACAGCTAAATACATTTGAAACATATTTTGTGATAGTATCTGTACACACTCAGAAAAACAAGTATTTTTATTTACAGCATTTAAGATCAAACAATATTATATCTCATTTTCAACTATTCAAAAATTTAAAGGAGTAACGAGGGTGGACATCTTACATCATGACGTGGGGCGTGCACGTATGCCGAACCAGTACAGCCCACACCTGCACAAGCATGGGCCACACTGGTTCAACAAATTTGTATAATTGGTATTTGTTACACCTGTACCCAGGCTTTTACAGTTATACTGAAGGGGCTCCTGGAAGATTCTAAATCTTTTAACGGATACCCTTCTCATTTAACCCTCAATCACGGTTTCCCGGTCATTCGGCTGAGTAAACCAAAGAAGATTGCATAGGCAAATGCCCTTAGCGCACTCCTCTATGATTGGCGGATCTGGGATTGAACCCCCGATCTTCTGCATAGAAAGTCGGAGTAGATATCATTACACCACCAACAAATTGCGGATGCACGCGCACGCATGGAACAACATGAGACTACTCTATAAACTGTCTTTCACATATTTTAAGTATCAAAATTAAATTTATAAACACGTTATATTATATCTCATGTTTACAATTTTAAACATTGTAATTGAGTCAGCATGAGATTTTAAGAATATTCATTTATAAAGAGTTTCAAAACCTCAACACCAGAATTAAACAAATCTATGCCTGCTCATTGGGGGACATACGCAGAGACAAACACTCCTAATCCTATAGTTACCTACGAGGCCCGAAGCGTCCGTCTCAGCGTGCACCAAGACCGTGATACAAACTTTGCTATTAAATCAACTTCAAGGCTTCATAAACTGGCTTATCTTAGACTTAAATATTCAATTAGGCTCGACCTCGATGAGCAGGCACCCACCCTGCAAGCACAACAGCATGAACCAAGTGCAAGGGATAATGAGCTTGGTGTGTCACGGCCAGTGGCCAAAGAAAAACTCAATGAATTCTAACATTCTTTATTATGGTACTTGCCTACAACTTAAGTTGGAGGCTCATGTTATGATTTAAACTCCTAGTCATAATTCAGTGCACAAGTCGGTCCCCTAATACTCCCAGCCTAAGCTGAGAGTGAAGGCCGCTGAAGGATGAAAACATTGTTCATTTTATTTTAACTGCAGCTTTTGCAGACTGAATTTTTATACTGATTACAAAGTTTCAGCTTCAAGTATGGCAATTGCTGAAAGAATCCTTCCTCCAAGATTCCTCTCACTAATTATCCAAATCATCATAACAATGAACCTTTTCTGGTTTCAAGATTCAACAGTTAATGCATCATTGCCACTTGGTGCTTCTGAAGATTTAAGAAAATCAACTGAGACTGAAGTTTTGGTTGCTCTTTCCCTCAGTATCACATGCAATATTTTGGAAATGCTGAGCCTGTTTATTGGGCTGAGTATTTTCAGTTATGCCACAGGAATGATATCTACATGTTGTCATGTGGTAGGTTCAATAGTGCTAGCATTTGTTCTTTTGGAATCGCTTTCAGTCACATCTCTTTGGTATTCATTTGCCTTCACCTGCATCCTTCCTTCACTTACAGAACTGCTGACTGTTATCGTTATTTCTCGAGTTCAGGGTGGCAGATAGATGGGCTATTGGCAAATAAAATGCCAAAAGCAAGGAGGATAGATGGACACCGAGAACTCGGTCTGATTAAAAATTGTTTCTTTATTCATTTGACACTAGAATAGAGCTGATGTGACCTTGCCTTGAATAAACAATCTAGTGATACATATATCACTGTGTTTTACATCCTGAAAGTAAAGAATTATAACTGATTAATGAATTGAATTCTTATTTGACTATAAAGAGAGCATCAAGAGATACAATAACTTGTTTTGTAATACATTGCATAATTTATGACACATTTCATTACATTGTATATTTAGGTTCTATTCCTCTATTTTAGCAACAGCTCTGTCTGCCTTTATTGCATACCAGTTTATTCTAATTTCAGTTGAGATTTTTTGATGCAGTGATCTGATCAGAATAACAAATTTTGTCAATCAAGAATGCAGCTCCTTAATTTCAAAAATGTTTCTATGATACATTCTGGTTTTAATCTAATCTACCACAAGACATGACAACCAAGGTAGTGATGATAGGGCCGCCACATAGTGGCAAGACAACTTTGGCCAACTACCTTGCTGATGCTACAGATTCTACTAGCGGAGAGTATCATCCAACGTCAGGAGTTCGAATTCTTGAATTTTCTTGTAATCTTCCTGATTCAAAAGCTGTCGATGTACTTGTTTTGTTCTTTCTTTTTTTAAATAAGATTGAGTCTATTAAACAAATGAACAAACGATGTACCTGAATATTTAATTTTTAGAAACGTGAATTATTCTTGTAGTGAGCAACAGAAAATCTATACCATATGACAGTGTTTCTTGTGTGACACCATTTCTCGATATCAATTGACCAGTAGTATCTAGCTTCTCAAAGGTCTAATCATGTCACATCATCAAAAAATTAGTGAACTTTCCCCAAAAATATGAGTTCTTGTTGTGATGTTCAAATGTTTCAGATTGAGCTGTGGGATTGTGGTGGAAACCCTCAAAATGAGCCTTGCTGGCCAGCTATTGCAAGAGGGGCTGCAGCTCTCATTCTAGTTGCAAATGCAGATATACCTGACTCAGAAAGCCAGTTCTTGGAGATGTTGTATTTGAGGTTTGCAGCACAACATGGACTGAAAGAATCACAGTGTGCTGTCTTCTTGAATCAAGTTGGAGGTTTGTTACCAGTTCAAGATCTTGCTGTCGCCATATAAATGAACCTTTTTGCTGTTGGTTAAATAAAGCAAGATGTCATATTATATTCCCTAAACAAACTAAGCTGAAGAAGTATGATTTAGATGTTCAATCACTGAACAATTTTAATTTCAGAATCAACTGAGAAAGTTGGAAAAGTCCCGGCCATGCTGACCAAAGTCCCCCACGAGATCGTTTCTATGGAAAATGGAAGCAACGTACATGCAGCATTTTGTCGAGCAGTCTCTTCAGCTCTGACCACACAGTCAGAAGAGTGGAAGAAGGGGGAGAACCAAATATTGTCTGTCCAGTGAGGGAGGACGTACTAAGTTTCAGATTGTTATTTCGTCTTGAATGCACTCCAATGATTATGGTTGGCACAACAGGGGCAAATGGCTTTGGACTATTTGTTGATGGGATTGTTCCGGATTTTCAAACTTGACTAGGATTTCTTGAATTTATATTGTATTATTTGTGTGTATTTTTGAATGTACAGATTATTAATGGTGTACTATTTACCTTTCTTTAGGTCCTGGTTTAGTCAATGTTTTCAGTGTTTTTTATTCAAGATAATGTATGTAGTAACAAATCAATAACTTGTACTTTGAAATCAGTAGGATACTGTTACCACTGTTCATTTCAGAATGTATATTTTATACAATTTACGTTACCATTTCATTAGCTATGCCTGACGAAGATGTAAGGTATAGATTCATCTATGACACTGTCTCCAAACATTCGCCCACTGAAACAGGATGGGAGGAGTTCAAAACTTCAGTAGAACTTGCAAAGTTCTGTGATGATTCTGCTACTCTGCTTCTATCATGTGTTTACGATAAACAAGGTAGCGTGGCCCTAACTAATTGATCAAACTCAGTTTTATCAGTCTGACTAACCCTTACCAAGTCAATTTGAAACTCAACGAGAAACAATCTACAATACAGTAAACCCTCGATTTATCGGGCCTCTATTAACCGGGCCTCAACCCATTCCCCCGAGAGGCCCGGTAAATGGAGGGTTTACTTTACTTTATAACTGACTGTCTCCGTGCCCAGGAGTGTCCCTGCAACACTACGTGTCAGAGAATGAGGCAAAACAAGTTGTGTTCTTAAAAAACAAGCCTTGTTTGTTGGATGACAAGAACATGAACTCTGCACTGACTGTCACAACTGTCACTGAGTCTCCTTCTCAAGCTCTTTATCTCGCTCTCAGCAAGGTTTTAAGATCATGCGCAATTTACTGTACATGTACAGACTACTGTGTACAGCTGAAACTGTTTTTTATGTTCCCCTTATGATCAAGGGTAGATCTAGAACAGCTGAAGGAGCTATGATTGATTCTTAAAATGGATTGAACCGCAGGAATGTATCCAGTTCCCGCTTCAGAAGTGCTTGTAATTTAAAGGAAATATTTCAGATTTACTACCCAATGGTAAGAAACACCGTTGACGCTAAGTTAGAGAAACAGCTGTCCCAACTAGCTTCTTCTTTGGGACATCTCGCTAAGAAACTCCCGTCATCTTCTGACAATCTGGAAGATATGCAGGTTTGTTCAAGATCCATCCAGATGCGATTTGATGGAACACAGCTTTTCTAATTATACTAAATTTATTTCTTTGGTAACTTAAAATACCGACATCATAACGATTAACGACCTTATAGAGTGTGAAAGAAGAGGTGGCTTACTGGGAAAACTTAGCAAATAGAAGCAATAAGTTGAGAGATAGGGAGAGAGCGCAGGCTGTGCTGGAGTTCTTGCAGCCAATTAACAACGAGATAATATCACTCGGTACTTTGATTTTAAAGATATTATTGTTGCAGTTCAACCCATCACATCATTCTATCATATTTTATCAATCTATCACATTAATTACTTCGAAAATCCGTGTGTAACTCTGGTTTCTAACTTTTATCCCAAAAAAGACTAAGATGATTAATTAGTATTGACTGTATCCTACTATGGGTGGTCACCCCCTCCTACTAAATACTATTGGAGTATTGGGGTTGCTCTCTCTCTCCAGCTCCCTCAACAAATAAAACTATCCCCAGACACAACACCGCTAGACAGATGTCATGACAACATGGAGAAGATACAAGATCATCTAGATGATCTGTGGAAGTTAGTGCCGGACAGTGGAGCTCCTTATGGGGAGACGAGGATGAGGAACTTATTGAGAGTGCTGGGAGACACTTGGACCAGGTACTAAGTACTTGACGTGGTCAACAGCTTGTTCTTGTCTAGTTCTACTGTTTTGTCTTGGTCAACAACTTGTTCTTTTATTTCATAGTTTTTACATCTTTCTGTCTGTTACTGTCTCTACATTTATCTCTGTCTGTCACTATCTCTGTCTCTAGTTCTGTCTCTAGTTCTGTCTCTATCTCTGTCTGTCTCTGTCTCCTAAAAGATTCCGCACCCACAGATACACACAAAGAGAGTTAGGAGCACTGTCTGTGTGGGAGGACCAGTATCACGACATCAGAGATACACTCGGGGGTGCTATATCTGTGTGTGACAGGTTCCATAGAACTACCGACATGCTAACTGTGCAGTTCTGGAAACGGTAACTTTTTATGGAAACTTTATCGGTTATTTAATTTTGTGTAAACTTTTTATGAAAACTTTATCGATTATTTAATTTTGTGTAAACTTTTTTAAAGAGACTTAAATATCGATCATTTAATTTGTGTATAAACTTTTTAAGTTTATCTTCTTTCCCCAAGGTGTTTTTGAATTTTTTTAAAGATATGCTATCTTTCAATAAAGATATTTAAGGAAACTAACAACTGAATAAAACAGGTACAGCGCACAGCCGTGGCTGGGAGACAAGTTTGTAAGTAAGAGTGTACAGGACCTCTCTGTACGACTTGAGGAGATTCTCAACATCAGAGTTGTTCACGAACAGCTTACTAGGTAGGTCTCTTAGCGTTTTCATAATTCATAACCAAACTGGTCAGAGTATTTACGGTATTAACTACTTGAAGCGTTTATAAGTTTAAAGTGCTAGATCAGTTTTCCGTACTTTCCAGACTCTTTCAGTAAGTTGTGTTCTATTTCAAAATGAAACAGTCAGACTGAATTTCTAATCTACAGATCTTCTTCACCTAGGTTAAACTGCACTTCATTACCTAGGTTACTGTCAGAGTCTGAGCAAGTTCAGTTGAACACGGCAACAGCGTTCGCGCCTTTCTCTCAACTGAACGCTCTCTACAACACTCCCTTTACCTTGTCTAAATGGAGAGCTGCAGTTTCTCAGTACGAGAGAGGTGAGTTTAAGGTAGAAGATGGAGCTAGGCTGGGATTAAATTTCAAACGATTGCTCCGGTATGTTTTAGATATTATTTACACGACTCATTTTTAACTCATATTCACAACAAGCACGCTTTTTCTTACAGTTACACACGCTTGCTTGTTGTAGATCATTTAGTTACACTTGTCAGCTTGATGATTGAACGTCACAGCTTACCGGATTGTGCATAGTAAACTCTGATCACGTGACCTACATAGCGAGTAAAGAGAAAAACAACTTACTTTAGCTTAACTCTACATTCCATCCTCTAGGTATGGTACCTGCAGAGAAGAAAATATCAGGGAAACTTAAGAAACATTTCCACGAGATAGGGGCTCAGCCTCATCAACTTCTAAGAGAGTTTCAAAGGTTTTATGTCTGTGTGTATTGTTTGTATCTTTTGTATCAGCCTGAATGATTTCTAGCAAAATTGCTCAGAAGCCTGATTCCTACCGCCTCGGCCTTCCTGGCCCAGAAGTGTCTCACCCTTCCCCACTACCTCTCTCACCACTCTCTCACCACTCTCTCACCCTTCTCTCACCTTTTCTCTTCCCCTCCTCTCCCCCTTATCTCACCCCATGTTCACCTCCAGATACAGAGAGTTAGTGATGAGACCTGCTGTAAGAGACGAGCTTGTTGCAGAACGTGAAACTCTCCTCGCACAGCTCCTAACTTATGTCCGCTCGTTGAAGGACGAGTTTAGCAAGCGAACATCAGGTATTTGATTGTTTAATGTACGCGAATTTAAAATCATTACTTCGTTGCTTAAACAACGTACAATCTGAGACAATTTATACTTGATCTAACATCCCTTTAATCTAAAAATGTGGTGAACTTGATTACCGCAGGGCATCCTCCCATGACATGTTCTAATCCAGGTTACATCCTCGGACTATTACCATGATGATTACATGTTCTGTTCCAGGTTACGGTAAAGACAAGAGCACGATACAGACCGGGAAGAATCTCCCCGAACTGATAAACGTGGTTGTGTGGGTGAGGCAGCTGATAGGACGAGTAGCTGACACAAACACTACTGCTGTTAACATCCTGGGTGATCTCCAGGGTTTCCAGAGTTTTACCGGGGAGTGTGGAGCTCTCCAGCAGGAGATGTCTGCTTATATGAACGAGCAGGTATGTGAACCTGGTTACTGGGGAGGTAGCTAACAAGACAAGCTGAAGAGCTAGGTACTACTTTATTAAAGGACCATTGAAAGGGTCTAAGGTACTTTCTCGGCTGCATATCCGATTAGTTTATATCTAAGAGTTCTATACTGCTGACTTGCAGGTTGAGTTGTGGGTAAACGAAGTGGAGAATCTGCTAGAAGACAGAGAAAACCCACTAGCTCTACAGATGGGAGGAAAACTTATGGACCTCTCACACTCGGACGGTAAGGCAGTTATATGTGAGGTCGTTCTGTCGTATCCTATTACGAATTATCAAATGAATAGCATTAATTGGGTGGGAGGAGAGAAGTTTTCGATGTAATAACATATTTTCCGAAAAACATGACTAAAAAATAACAAAATCCTTGCCCAGGTAAACTGCGAGTGTTTTACAGCGAGAGACTGGTATCTCTACTGAGAGAAGTAAGACAGCTAACTGCACTCGGCTTTGTCATCCCTACCAAGATACAAAAAGTTGCAGCTACCGCTCAGAAGTTCTATCGACACGGCGTTGTTCTTAAACAGGTGTAGTAACTAAGTTTATTGTATTGTAGTGACTAGTGAGTGTATTATCCCTGGGGAGGTTTCGTTACCATGGGATATTGATAAGCCTTCAAGGCGTCTAGAAGACCAGTAAATGTAAATGTGATTAGGGGAGGGGGTACGGCACTAACCGTGACCATGACACCCTGGAATTTGCCACATAGTCTGCATGGTGAAGAAACTTGACCATGACCGCAGCAATATAAAAAGTTTGACCATGGTCACTGTCATTTGACCTTAACGATAACACCCGGACGTAGGCCAAATGGTAAAAAAATTATGGTAATCTTACCCCATCCCCCTGATTAACCGATTCCTTCAAAGTTTCTGGAATTATTAGAATCTGCAAATTACTCGACTCAGTTTTCTAGTTAAATAGTAATAAACTTAGTTAAGGTTCTGATGGTGACCATGGCAGGTGGAGAATTTCTACAACTCAATAGACGAACAAATGTTAGAGTGTCAGAAACTCATGATGTTGGACAGTGCAGTAAGTTTTGAGGAGACTATCAAGAATCCTAAACCTGGAGTCAAGGGAAAGAGCAACAAAGTTCAGGTCAGTCAGGAGTTCAGGGATCTTTCTGTTCCGGATGACATTTAAATATAGGGTTTAAGTAAAGCTTTCAGGGATCTTTCGATGACCTTTAAATTATTTCTTCACTTATGAACTATGAACAATTCCAGCGATAACCTTACTTAATTTTTAAACCCAAATTTGACACTTGTGATCTGATGTTGATATAACATTTCTAAATAGATAACAATGTTAACGAATGTTCCCCTCCAACAGGTCACGTGGGACAACCCAGCCGAGCTTGAATCCTACATAAATAGACTACAGAGCGCTGCTGACAGACTCACTATTGAGAACAGAAAACTCAGGAAGTGTCACTTCGATATCGCTGACAAGGTCCTGCTTTGTTCTTCATCAGATTCTTCACTGCACTGGATGAAATTTAAACATTATATGATTGAGTACAAATCCATTTTGAAAACGATATCTTAGGTGTGTATTTGGAATAAGAAGGCGTGTAACGTTCAGTGTAAACTATATTTTAGTGATATATAAATTGTAAACTGTACAGGTGGTAAACCTGATGACTATAGAATTGTTGAGACAACAGATGAGGTGGAAGGAAAGTCTCAACGAGATTCGAGGGATCATGACTACACTTCATCAGCAAGGTTACCTGGCACTGTCATTTCATTTTACACTAAACACTTAAAGTAAAGTTTATACTCACAGTAACTTTTTATTAGGATGACATTCGGGAATTCAGCTAAACTTTGTCAACAAGTTCTACCAATCTACCAAATTTGACGTTGTGAGTTGCGAGAATTATTTCAAGAGTTTTTTAAGAGTTTGAACTTTACTATCTTTATTCTCAGGTTTCTCTAAAGATAACATGAGGCCGTGGAGAATACATTGGGACAGACAACTGTACAAAGCTCTGGAACATCAGTATCAGATGGGACTGGAGAACCTCAACAATAATTTGTCAGAAATAAAGATTGAGGTTTGAAATGATCATGTTACACGTTCATCATATCCAATCTTTAAACGTACAGTAATCAGATTTGATCGATATGGAAGAAAGAAATTTCAGAAACTGAGGTACTATTATTGACTACTATGATAGAATAAAATCGTCTACTTTTTAACAGCTATATAAAAACTGTCCGTTATCGACGTCTCTATCCTACAGATCGTATATAGACAAGGACAGTTAGGATTCAGGCCGCCCCTGGAGGAAGTCAAAGCGAAGTATTATCGTGAGATGAAAAAGTTCCTCTGTATTCCAAACCACTTTAAAGGACTTGATGCTCCCATCAGGTCAGTCATGTGATACACTACTAGTGTGGACATGATAACTTCAATTAAACGTTACAGCTTCATCAAATTGTATTTATGTTGAACAAATTTTACCCTCTTCTTAAATACTTTATTTCTTACAGCAACGACGACGGAAAAGTAATTTTCCCAGCTATTATCGACAGGAATGCTGCACATTTCTACACTGTTTACTCTAAAGCAGAACTGCTTTTCCAGGTATTCCATCACCCTCTCCTAACTTCCTGACCCTTAAGTTGTTTCCCTAGTGCGCTTAGTAAATACTTCATCGATAATGAGAAAACAAGTCTATCAGTTCATACAAAATTTTAATTCCCTGATCCCACCTCAGAGACTCAGCAAAGTCCTGGATCAGTTCAAACCGTGGGTAGTTCTAGGAAACATAGACTTGGAACTGATGATCGGGGAAACTCTGACTTCTACTGCTGATTGGGAACTTAACTTTAAAGCTCTGAAGCAGAAAGGAAGGGAAGCAGAACGCCTACCTAGGTATAGTTTTGAGATCTTCCCAGTGTGATTCTGTCGTTTGTGAGACTCTACGTTCAGATTTAGTGTAACAGTCACGCTTTTGATGATTGGATTTTAATGATAGGATTGCAAGAAACTATATGTGACAACTATTTACTTACTTTGGTGCCACTCTGATGTTGTTTTGGGCAAGGGTAGCACCGGGGGAAGTCTGCTTCAAGGGCGACTACAAACATGAATAACACGCAACATTTTGTTCTCAGTGAGATAAAAGTGGACTGCCTGACCGTAAGTACAGCTCCGGTAAAAGCTACAATAGACGATCACATCCAGACTCTGATGGATACCCTACTCCTAACTTTGAGACGGAGTGCCATGTCTGATATTAGCACTATTGACAAGTTCATTACTGACGGCATGGACACGCTCACCACCCGCCCACAAACCGTAAGTACCTGTACACAAACCGTAAGTACATGTACACAAACCGTTATGTACATAAACCGTCGCGTCAGTTCGTGAAGTTAGGGTACAACTGACAGAATTGCTGTTGAGCATCGCTGTCTTATCTGCATTTCCCTTACCTTTATACTTTTATACAATTTACTATATATAACATACAGTCCAAACAGTCTATATGAATTAGCTGTGGAACTGTGGTGTATTTCAGGTTGAGGAAGTGGGAGCAGCAAACAAGGAACACGCTCAGTTAACTGCCAACAAGCCCACCGTACAACCTCTATTCAAGGTATACCAGTTTTTTAATAAAAGCTTTGAATCTTTAATGAATAACGGTATTTCTGGAGAAGTGTCTTAAATTTTCCAAGATTTTGCGCCTCATTTCTTAAAATTTATCGGTTGACCTCCAAAAACAAATGTAAGTCAACATTTTGAGAAATGGGGTTTGTAATTTGTGACACCTCCCCAGAAATTCTGTTCTTTATTTTATTTGGTATCACAATTTGAATCAACTACATAATGGTGTATGTACTTCTTTGACTCTGGAATATCGACTTGATTCATCCATCCCGGACATCAAGTTCTCATGACCAAATCTACTCTAAATCTACTCTAAATCTACTTAAACTTTTAATCTACTTCAGGAAGCGGAGACAAAGAACAGACTACTTAGAAGTGTGGCTGGTAGCGGGGTGGAACAGATCTCCGAACTGCAGACAAAGTGGGATAAATTAGAACTTCTGATTGAAAGTCACGAGCTCATGATAAAGGAGCAGGTGAACATCTTGCTTTAAAGAAAACTTGACGACAAACATGGGATCTCACAATTTTTAAATAAAATTGTCACTTTATTATTAGAAATTCTTAAATAGATCAACTATAAAGTAGTAGTACTACTATAAAGATAGCAGAACTACAAAAAGTATTTGACAAACTAAGACTTATATCTAGAGTTTGTCATGATCACAGTTAAGAAACATATTGTCTCGCAGGTGGAAGTTATGCGAGGAAACACGAAGTCTCACGTCAAGAAGTTTGCAAGTCAGCTCGCTAAGTTTACTGCGCGCTGGAACCAGCTCAGACCAAAGAACGTCGACTTGGAGGGCGATGCGGCGGTTAGTTAGACTCTCAAGAACAATTTGTTTGTGACCCTTCTATAATCATTTGCGCTTCTTAAATATATTTAGTTTTCATATGATGATAGTTTGCATTTACAAATTTTGTTGAAGTGCAGAAATATGAATGAGGAAATAGATATCTGAGTTATAATTTATGTTTACAAAACTAGGTACGACGAACCTTGCCCCTTTCCTCAAACCCTTAGCCCCTGGTTTCCTATTTCTTTCTAGTAAACTTACTTACAGTCACATCAAATGAAATATATCAGTATTACCTTGATAAAATTTCGCATAATAATCAGAGGCTGTATCCGATCTTTGAAACATTACTTCCTCCACGTCCCTGCTCCAGGGAGCTGGATCTGTTCCGCATGTTGAGTTAGATATCGTTTTGTTGACAACCTCCACTTCGTTACACTGGATTACAATTCTGATAACCGAGGTTTTCTTCAAGGTGATTTTCCAGATCTTTTCTTCAGCTAACGGGATAGGGTTTAAGAACCGTTTGTAATAGCCATCTCCGGTGCAATCAAAGAGATAGTAACCGCCGTTTGGCAAACGGTTAACGATATTAAGTCCCCCTGCCCCTGGGAACATAACGATTATTTTATCTCCACTTTCCACCACACTCTTACTCTTTATGTACAGAGGGTATTTCTCCAGATCGTGGTCAAATTTAACTCCCCGTTCTACCGCTTTCCACCCTGTGTAGTGTCGAGTTTAGTTTCATTCCAACACAGCTCTGCTGCACTCTAAGTAACCAAGTCCGTAAAAGTTTAGTGAAATAGCTGATTTCAGCCGTTGAAAATTATTAAAAACAGAGGTAACAATTAACCAAGAAAATTTTAAATTTGAGCAGTAAGTCAGTGTTCAGTACTTGGTAAGTACTTGGTCACCCTTGTATAAAATGACACATAGAGGAGGGGTCTCGATCATGTTACTTAAGTACCCCTACCTTTTCCTGAATCGGTGATTATAAGCCAGAGTAAGACCAGAGAGCTTCTTCGTGAGGGACGACGATGCGCCATTTCAAGTGACTTTACTTCTTCCCCTTACTCCCTACTCCTTACTCCTTTAACATGTTTGGAGCTTTGATGATCGAATAAAGTAAGTAAATTAATATTCGGTCAATATTTGCACACAAGAAAAATTATGCGATCACTCATGTTACAGAATCAAAAAGCCACTTAGATAAGTTTATTCAAGGATGGAATTATAGCGACAAATCGGCTGGCAATATACAATAGAATGTTATCTCACACAGAAAACTATATCACATGTTATGCCAACTTCATCAAACAATGGTTCCTAAAATTCTGAGGGCTATGGAGCATCAAACAAAATGATCAAATTATAGAGTGACTGAGAGCAGCCCGCAACCATGTGGACCCAGTAATCACATGACCCCATAAAAAATGCTAGATCAACTGCTCCTTGATGTAAACGTATTACCATTTCAAAATGGTTGGACAAACCTACCTTTTTTGATCTCCTTATTTTGCAGAGCTAGGGAGCTTGGGATTTGAAAACTAGACAGGATAATCATTAATTGTTTATTGTCTGACCACGACTAAATCCAAATTTACTGTGAGAGCTTGATCTGACGAACTGTACCTAAGTTAACATTTTGTGTCCAGGTGATCTCTTAGAGCAAAGCATAGCTTGACTTTGTCCGACCCTCAAGTCATTCAAAGCGAATGTTCTCCGAAAATAAAATGCATTGTGAGGGACTAAGGGCAATTTGCCCATTTGGCGACCATTGGTGCCATCCAAATCGATTCATGCTCATTCCATTGGTACCTTTTCACAAAATGTGTTGCTGAGGTCAAAATCACCATAGAATTTTACCTATCAGTATTTTATAACCGGCATTGGTATTGCTCAAGAGTTAAGAGTATAAGCCTTGTTGTAATCAGATTGGATAATTTACCTTTTATCTGGATTGGTTCTATTAGATCCCAGGCAGTTTTGTTGAATCTTGGAACTTCTGAGGCTACGAGAAAAACTCTTGGTCTTTTAACCGCACACTCCGGACTCCCTATTTAACCCTTAGTCCCCGTTTCAAGTTCTTTCGGCTGAGCCGACCAAAAGAGATCGCAAAAGTCAAAACCCTTATTACTATACCAGCAACCCAGAGGAGACTTGACACTGAACATTGGAACCTCGCATTTCTAAATACTCTCTTTTGAAATAGATATCTTAATCTAAGTATGAAAATTTAAGATATTCATCTTCTGCCTTAACTTAACTTTTGCCTTATCTTAAGCAGGTATCTGTAACGCTAAATGCGCTTCAAATAGTGCTGGTCAATTAACATCATATTAGAGTCGAAAGTTCAATCAAGGTCAGTTGACGGATTCCTCTGTTAACTAAATCTATATCCCAAACTAAAGAGAATTCTTCATGGCTACTGTTACTAAATTTTACCAGTTTGGTGAAGTGGCATTAATCATTGATGCGAGTGGAAGTAGAGTGAATTTCTCAGAACAATGAGAGCGAATGTAGTATTGTGGCGGGTTTGTGATAGGAAATACTGAATGATACTTTCAAATTCGCACGAAGTACCTAAAGTTAACTTCCAACAAGTTAGAAAATTGTTACTCTTTGATAGAAAAACTCGAACGTTAATTGTTAAATCTTCAGAAAACGATAGAAGGACTAAAGGAAAGACGGGAAGAGTTTAAAGAAGTGAATGAGGCCTATGTCAAGATTGTTGAGGAATGTGAACATTTCGGTTTAACACCGCCTCCCTCTGACTCCATTGATCAGCTCGACTCGCAAATATCAGAACATGTAAGTTTGAGTTATTGGCTTTTAATTTCGTCTGGAAAAAGCAGATTAAATATCGAGATGATTCAGAGGTTTTCTTTCATTCCACAAGATACTAATACAGGTTAATGAGATTATGATAGCTTTGACGGATGAAACTAACACCATATCTAAACAAAGTAAAAAATATTTCACTAAAACCATCCCACTATCCCCTCACCTGGTCACACTAAGTCCTCCTGTTAATATCCCATATCTACTCCAGGAGAAGATGTGGTCGCTGTACGAGGCGTACAGTAGTGAACTGAAGAAGCTGGTTCAAGAAGACTGGGTATCGTTTAGAGGGTCTCTACACCAGCTTGAAGATCTGATGATATCTTGGTCGGAGAAGATGAGAAATGAGATAAAGGCTCAGGGGGAGCCAACTCCCATGATTGTTAAGATTCAGAAGGAGGTTTGTTGTTCATCGACTTGGACTGGTTTATCTTCTTCTTTCATTTTTATACTAATGAGGTGCATTTTTTCGTTGAGGAGACACAACATTCCGATTTGAATATTTAATTTTCAATTTTTCTATGAGTTAATCACCTCTCAATTATCCTGTCTCAGTAAAACACTGTATTGATCTCCAGATAGAGAAGACGCAAGATGTGATACCGTATTTGAAGTACGTCAGGGGAGAACATCTCTCCAATAATCACTGGGTAGAACTTTACAGAATCATAGGTTTGTTTGTTACTAAGTCTAATTTGTATCAAACAAGATTTTATATACCAGCTTCAATTATAGAGAATGGTATTTTTGGGGCGCCAAAACTTGACAAATGATAAGCTAAAAATATCGGTACTTTTTCTTTAATTTTGTACGTAATCCCCCTTAGTTCACCTCATTACGCTAACGGGGTTTGATAGACAAAACCCCCTGTTTTATCAGGGGGTTTATACTTCGGACTATATCGTAACTTGTCCCTGCCCCAGGTTTGCCCCGAACAACGGATATCGCTAAACTCAGAGTATCGGAACTGCTGAGCATGTCTGACAAGATTATCGAGAACGTGGATGCACTGAAGGAGCTGAACAGCAGGGCTCAGGGGGAGGTCTCTATTAGGGACGCTCTTACAGAACTCGAGGTTTATTTAATTTGTAAAGTACAGGAATGTCTACTTTGCAATAATCTAGAAGTGATGTTGTAAAGTTACTGATAATAAGAAGTAAGAACTGATCAGGAGCCGTATTATAGAAACAAAGTTCGGTGAATACTAGATAGTCGTACTGTTTATACTTTCTAGTTTACACTTCCTAGTTTCTACTACATCATAGTCATACGATAATTATTGTTCTGTACATAAACCTTCAACTCTGTACAGGTATGGGGAGCTGGAGCTGTGTTCTCCTTGTCCAAATACGAGGACACAAACGGTCTGGAAGTTCAGATCATCAAGGACTGGAAGGAAATGCTAACTCAAGTTGGAGATCACCAATCTTTACTTCAGTCATTGAAAGACAGCCCTTACTTTAAAGGTAACCTGTCAGCATACGCTGCAATGTTCTCCGTAGATTTTTTACTTCTTTAACTGTTTTTACTGTATCGTAGCTGTGTTTTACCAGAAGTAAATTACCTAGTCCTGATGAATGATGATATCTCGATGTAGGATTTGCGGATAAAGCAGGACTGTGGGAGACGAGACTGGCCTCTCTAGACTCCTATCTACATGATCTCAATCAGATACAGAGAAAGTGGGTCTTCCTAGAACCTATATTTGGGCGTGGTGCTCTACCCAGGGAACAGGTAGGGTGTTTTCCGACTTTAATTCAAACCCAATACTGTTTTTCAGGAAGATGTTTAATCATTCCCGGGATCAAACGTATATCCTTTAATTGAAAGCATTTGTTTTAAAGATAGAATGTATCTTGCATTGTTGTACTATAGAAAGCTTCTTTTTGAATAGCTTACAGAAACAAGGGACGAGGGGAATAACTTGATAACTAGAACGGCTTAACCAAATCATTTCTGAAACAAATAAAAGTCCAAACTATTAAATAAATGAGAAAGAAAGTCAACATTCAACGCTTTCACCACTTGAGTCTTGTTTAAACTTGTCTTTAACAGGTTGAAATATCAACTATCTCATTTAAGCAAGTTCAATGAATTCCTGAACCTTTTCAGGCATCAGGTTCCCAAAATTTACAACAATATTCAAATTATAAACAAAAGAAGTGAGGATCATTAAGTAGGAACAAGTAGTAACATAGGCAGTATACTCAGATACAGATAGTTGGAGTATACGGGATTGTACGCTCCGTTACACAGTGGATAATAGCACAGCCATGTGTTACCTGGAATAGTACATGTAGAATGTCAATTATAGCAGCAGACGTAGAGCGACATTATACCTTTTCGTTGTCAAGATTTAGAAAGCTTACCAAGATTTAAAGCTTACGAAGATTTTTAGCTTACCAAGATTTATAGCTTATACAGCTGTTACAAGCAGTCTAATAGAAACCCGAACAAAGAAGCTAAATAAGCTTACATATTCCCAGCTTGCTGTGGTGCGTACTCAAAGAGTCGCAGTAAGAGAAGGGGTTAGTCTGACTATTTCCACACGTTTTGATTATCTTCGTTTCCTTGTCGTTCCTGTGGAATGCTTTGTTACACACAGATTCTTGCACTATATTTATAACGCTAAGTAAGTACGATAAGAAACTTTCGTGTAAGTCAGTAAGTACGTAAGTTAGGAAGAACTCTGAAGAGAACAGTCTGTGACTCTGAAGAAAACATCTCACGTATAGATAAGAGTGATACAAGAATCTCCTTTAGTACAATACGTAGACTGATCAGTAGCATTGCTGCAGGCACCACAGTCACCTTCTTCCAAACAACCTGGGTGACGCACAACGGTTTAGAGTTTAGAAGAATTCTAGAGGTCTCTCTTTAACTTTCAGTAGTTGTTAATTCTAGTAGTTGTTATAACTTTCAGTTGTTCTTAATTCCAGTATTCTCTTTTAAATAACTGTCAGTTGTTCTTAATCTCTTTACAAGAATTCTAGTATTCTCTTTTTAACTTTCAGTTATTCTTAGTCTTTTTAATTAAGAACAGATGATAAAGGATAGTTACCTTTAACACTAGGTATTGAAGTGGTACATTCCTGGCAAGCTAATGAAGAAACTAGTGGCAATAAACACGAGAACAGGATCAATGTAACTCTCATGATTTGGAGTTCTTTTTACTTTACATACAAAACCTTTTAAGTCCGAATTAGGTTTTAAATTACTATAAAGTACTTTCAAACAAAAATATGGACCATAAGAAATGAAAATTTAGATCTGTCATGAAGAACCTGCCATAGAAACATTTAAACTTAAGGACGAGTTAAGAGATCGTTGTTGAGTTTTTGAGAAAGTGATTCCAGTGAGGGACAACTAGGCACAGTCGTGTAAGTCTAAAAACTGTTGACTTATTTCACAACTTTCACACGAACATTCTACTGAGCAAGAAAGCGACTACCAACAAGCGACAACAAATGTGAGCCACACGAAAAAGCTCAATAAAATGTCCACAAGACATTCATCGCACAATCGTATTATATTGAAGTTCAAGTTTGACCAGATTGTGAAGGGACACACTCACAGTTACGCAACACTCAAAAAGACAAAACGACAAGAATATCACACGAAACTACCGTCTTTCTAGAACTGTATACGATGAAGATGATTAATTCCGTAATTAAGTGATTATTAGTGAGACTACAATATTGAGGCCTATATATATATATATATATATATATATATATATATATATATAT
>JH152834.1:97713-108112 GCA_000226015.1 Mnemiopsis leidyi | reverse complement strand
TAATATAGTAGTACGTATATATATATATATATATATATATATATATATATATATATATATAGGCCTCAATGTTGTATATATGTTTATAGAGTTTGAGGGGCTTAGTGTGGCTTTGCCCCCCATAAGTCATGAATTGTTCTGCGCAGTTTGTATTAGAGAGAGTAGAAAACTCATTTCTATAGAACACACAGAAAATTGTCCTAAACAGGTTGTATTATAGAAGAGCAGAAAAACTCAGTTCTATAGAACACATAGAAAACTGAAATCTTGCTAGGTTTAACTCGGATAAGTTTCTCCATGAACTGCAAGTTCCCGGGAAGTCTTGAGGAAACTTTGCTGCTCTAAAATAGCCGGTCGCAGAAAAACCGCCGGACGCAGAAAAACCGCAGCTATAATCCCGCAATACAGTGCTCGAAGTCGGTACTTAAGTGCAAATCTATTATCTTAGGTAATCAGATGAGGTCGTTTTCGTTTTCACCAACACGAAAATCTAATGTGATACTTAATTTTGTTAAACCAGCCACAAACATAAAATTTAGAATTTCATGAGGATGAACGTACAAATTTGTTAGTATAAGTACCGTTCTGGTGCCTTGATGATAATTCAGTATAGGAACTTTCTTATAGGATGGAAAAGTGATCTGCACCCTTAACTTTTTGCCGATGAACCTTTCCTGATGCTAAAATCTGGCTCTAACTCTAGTATATTCTAAAAAAGTACTGCAGACTCTCCTAAATTTTTTAATTGTTTCTATATTTACCGACTTTAAATCCGAATTTCCCCTCCAGGCCAGGTTTGACCGAGTTGACGCTGAGTACCGGAAGATTATGTACGGGATAGCAGGAGATCAGCGGCTAGTTTCTCTTTGTAACCAGACTGCTCTCTCGGATAAACTTGCTAACATTCTGGACCAGCTGCAAAGGTCGGTAATTTCTCTTGTTTCTGGTAAAAACTTCCGTGTCAAATCTTAAAAATTTGAGATGCTTTTCTTAGTATTTTGTTGAAAAGCATTTAAAACTGAGTACGATTCGTGATTAAAATTTCAAACTCGATCATCGTTCCCCATAATCGCTTCACTCTACACTAGTTACGTGCACGTTACCACGACAACTCCTTACAGATGCCAAAAGTCGCTGAACGAGTTCCTGGAAGAGAAACGTAGTGCGTTCCCCCGGTTCTACTTCATCGGAGATGATGATCTGTTGGAGATTCTGGGACAGTCCACTAATCCCGTTGTTATCCAGTCTCATCTTAAGAAACTCTTTGCTGGGATCTACTCAGTTGGCTTCAGGTAACAATTGTTTCTGTGTCTGTTGGCTTAGGGTAAAAATCTTTCTATGTCTGTCGACTTCAGGTAACACCTGTTTCTGTTTCTGTCGGCTTCAGGTATCACTTGTTTCTGTCGGCTTCAGGTATCGCCCTATTCAATGTCTTGGTTTCTGTCGAAATTATTGAAGATTGCAACTTCGAAAAGCAGACCAATTTTTTCGATCTCTAATACTTTTTTGCCGAAGGCAAAAAAGTAAAGTGGGTGGTTTAAAGTGGTCGGATTTTGGAGGTGGTAGGTGGGTAGGTAGGTAGATGGCGGTGTCCGCTGTCCGCTGTCCGCTGTCCGCGGTCACAAAGCAATTTAATACATAGTGCAGTGCGCGCCACTGTTACCATGTCGACGTCACAAATCGCCTCCGCAAAGTTTTTCTACGCCGATTATATATTTGTGAGTTTATCGCCGTTGCGCGGCGTACGTATCACTATCAGAGTATCACTTCGAAGTATTATGTCAATTTGATATTCAATTCTAATGCTTATCTGACTTATCTTTGGTTTTAAGTTTATGCACAACTGTGGCAAATTTTTTCATTCTTAATTTTGCGATATCACGATACTATTAATGGATTATGTGACACAATATGCCGACACGCAAATTTAACAGTGTAGCGTTATCCTAATAAACAAAGCGCAATGGCCCATTGAATCAGCTATCTTCATTACTTCACGAATCGCATACCTCATGAATTGCGCTCGTCTGCACCTGATTTCATAATCAATATCAGTTATATTTGACTAGATGTAATGCGAGAGCCGCGTATCAGCCACTACAACATTTAAGCTAATGACACTGAAACTCCAACAAAATTTAAGCAAAAAATATACCTAGCCAAACTATTTGACTGCACCGTCAAAATTATCCACATCCGTTGTTTTTAATAGCTTAAATTTCACGGCCGGTTTTCAGTTTTCGAAACCAAAAACTACTAATAGTATAAATCAACAGCAGCCATTAATAATTAATCATCAGACAAGTTGCAATAAAAATGTTTCAGTTTTACGGCCAATATTTTCACTGTAGCTTCCATGGTATTCCATCAGCAGTCTGATATATTTACAACAAATCTGCTGCTCAAATTATATGCTTCTAGCACTAGCAAAGGGCAAATCGAAGAAGCCTCTTTAGAATTTGAGAGATGGAAATCTAGCGTCCGCCTGAGACCTAACTAAGCGGGCGCAATTCTTTTTTAAATTAAAGCTTTCCTGTAAGATATGATAAAGAGATTCTATTGACTAAACTTTCAGTGAAGATACGACTACGATAGTAAGTATGCACTCTGTTGACGGAGAGGCAGTCTCGTTGGTCACTCCAGTGAAGATCGTGCCTCAAGTGGAGACGTGGTTATCTGATCTTACTGAGCAGATGAAGTTGACTTTACAGGATTTAGTCGTGAAGTGTGTTCAGGAACACAGAAAAGGTACGTTTTATTATTAGTTTATAGTTCTGTTAAAGATAACTGAAACCTAATTTGATCGTACTACTGTCGGAATGGTGTCGTCGGTAATGTTTCTGCCATGACTAAATTATTTATTAAATGCAGCAGCAAGTTAAAAGTAAGCTCCGATAGAGAAACCTTCACTTGACCTAATTAGATCTTTTCTAGATCCTACCAAAACTTCCTTACTACCTAAGTACCTTACTACCTTACCACCTTTACTACCTTGCTACCTTATTACCTTAAGTTACCTTACTTGTTGCCACTTTAATACCAGTAATTACCTTACCACCTTACTACCTTACTACCTTACTACCTTATCACCTTACTACCTTACTACATTACTACCTTACTACCTTACTACTAGTACTACCTTACTATCTTACTACCTTACTTCCTTACATCCTTACTTCCTCACTACCTTACTATCCTCTTCCCCGCCAGGTTCGGCCAGTCCGACCAAGTACCCATGTCAAGTACTGAGTGTAGCGGAACACATCTTGTTTACCGAGCGCTGCGAGGAAGCACTAAAAGGCGGAGATCTTAACGGTTATCTACTGGAGTTGGAGGGACAGCTAGACTCGTATACAAGCACTGATATCAGCCCTACTGGACCTGAAGATAGGTTTGTCACTTTTGGAGTCACATTTGTTGTCGCATTTGTTGTCACATTTTAGTAAATAATTCGTATTTAGAGTCTTAAAAAGCCAACGCACCCCGAAATTTGATCAAGTTAGTAACTCTGATCATATCTGCTGTCGGTGTTGTAGCTTTTCAAAGTTCATACTTAAATCTCAGAATTAATTGCTGTCTCATTGTTTCCCATAGAGCCCCGGGACAGTGTCTGAAAGATTTAAATTTTTCACATTATATTTATCTGAATACAGCTATTGTACCTTCCATAATTACAACAGTATTTTCTACGCCTGATAAGTTTAGGTTGATGAGGTTCTCATCTGTGATGAGAACCTCAATATGAGAAGTACATGATTTGATTGATTATCGCACCTCGGCGTCTCCCAATCTCATAGACACTGGTACGGAGAGAAGAGATCGCGAAACTTGACTTCTCCATTAAGTTTTGATGTTAAGTTGAACTAGTTATTTAATAAAGTCGATAACAACCGTAGTACCTTGAATGTCACTTTCTAACGCGTAAATCATTATTCTACTGAGCAAAATCAGAATATAAATTACGAATATTAATTACGAAAATTACTGTTGAGTCTCGTTTTACCAAGTGCATAATCACAGCCAGCTTCTCTACTAGCTTCTAAAGTATATAGTAATCTCTAAATCTACCTTCATAGTATCTGTAATCGTCTCGACATTACTGCTAAAGATTTGGTCTGCTGATTTTGAGCCACCTGATTGGCCCATTCTTCCGCTAGATTGGCCAGAATTTCAATAATATCATCCCACACACATGACACTACAAATTCTTGCCGAGTTGCCGGACTGCCGGTACCCCTTCACCGTATTTAGTACCTTCAGTATAAGTTCTCTTTGTAGCTACAGATGATTACTGTACTTTAATGGGATTCCATTTTTATTTTTGCTTATACAGAAACTAGTGTTGAAAGGCATTGCGTGTAAGTGCTAAGTAGTAGCCCTAAATGACACGAAACCAAAAGAGGAGTATCTTTACAAGATAGTAACTGCAAAATAGTTTGGCCACAATAAATAATCACGTAATCACCCGCCCACTCCAGCCTACATGACATGGAGAACGCCCCCACTATAACCCTCACAGAAAAGGTCCTCCTGACAACATGGAACATTATCTCAGCTATACTTGCTACATCCGGTAACATCACCGTCCTCCTCGCTGCCCTGAAGTACAACTCTGTAAAACTAGATAAGATCTCGGTTATTCTGATCACAAACACAGCTATAGCTGATCTGGGTTTCGTGCTGACGAGTATCGTACCTTCTATTTTAAACGTGATAGCCGAGAGACCAGTGCTACCTCACTCCATCAGCTATATCTTTAACTTAGCTGATGAGATATGTTTGTGCGGAGATATATATCTACTTTGTGCTATGAACATCAGCAAGTTGACAACTGTAATATACCCACTGAGATCGAGATCGCGGACCAAGAAAACAGGGTGGAAGATAGCTGGATCTGTTTGGACCTTCGACGTCGTCATTTCACTGTTACTTCCCTACTGGTTGTGCGAGCCCCCTCAAATATTCAACTACATCACGTTCCACAGTAACAGTTACTACAGTTTAAAGTGTGGCAGTTGGTATTCCCTTTATTTCGCTATCTTCATTCTTCTGGGACCTTTCTTCCTGATTCTTCTCACCTCTGTTTGGCTGCTTGTTTACGCCGCGAGCAAGAGATCTACCGGATTACAAAAACAAGGAGTAATGACAGTTATTTTGGTTTCAGTTAACTTCTTCATTTCTAACATTCCACATTCATTGTACTTCGTAGTTCAGTCTACAGGTATAAACATGATGAACATTCCTCACTTTCCTCAAATAACTAGATTTGTAGTTTACATTATTAATCTGAACATCATAACTAATTGCATGATTTACTACCTTTCTATCGCTAGTTTTAAGAGGTTTGTAGACAGTTTATTTCGTAGAAGAACTGATGAGATAATTGTCACTCAGTGACTTGGCAGGCAATCTCTTAAAATATTATAGTTTTATCTAATTGAATAATTACCTAAGTTAAACGAATCTTTATGGCGGAAGAAAGTGTGTTCAAAACTCAAAAATTTATCAATAATCCAATAATTTACATATTTCAATATTCATATTTCATTATTAAATCACAATAAAACGCTCTAGCACTGTCTATGTTTATAATTGGTAACTATAATAGCGAATTTATACTCGTTGACAGAAGGGGAGGGGGCGTGCCCCCCCAACACCCCCCCCCCCCCTTTGAAGGGGTTCTAGAAGTTTATCTTATCAACCAGTGATCTTGACGTGACTCTTTGCAAACAAAGTTGTGATATTTTGTATCAAGAACCTCCTGACTTCCTTTCTTCTACTGGTAATGATGATAGGGTTGATGGATGAAGTCACGATGGGTATCCAGGAGAATGCTATGAGATGGAAGCTAAGAAAGTTAGGGACAGTTTCCCAGACGGTTAGGGCTGTAGCCATGAAGAGGAAGTAGGGCAGGTTTATCAGTAAGATAGTGACACATCCTCTCTTGTGTATCGTGGTTGTTGTTGGGCTATCTCTGTGGGGTTAGTGGTGTAATATCGAACTTGGATCAACATTATCTCGACTCCAATTACAGGCACCAACTTTGATTATCACAAAATTAAGTATATTTCAAACCTTGTAGAAAAGTAGAGATGTATAACAGTAGGAATAGAAACAAGAATTCCAGCATAGCAATGTGTGAAGTGAGACCAAAAACAGACAATAACAGCAACATCCATTATCCATCTACCCCACTTCTCATCAGAGAACCACTCTCTAGTAACCAAGATAGCAGCGTCTGTCACCACCATGCCCACCAGATAGACAACCAAGTACGTCATAACGAGTGTTTGTCTATAGTCTTGTAGAGGATAGACTATCTTCATAGCTCGAGATACAGCTAGGAGTAAACCTATCACTTGTGCTAAACACCCCACTAAACACGCCCAAATACAAGCTGTTCTCAAGACGAGGTGAGATGAGAAATGTAGCTCTGAACTCAGCATGAAGTGGGTGTAAGCTAGGGGTGACCAAATGTTCGTCAGGAAGTCTGCTGCAGCCAGGTATTGGAAGAGTTTGCTAGCCTTTGTTTTGGTGGTCCTGTAATAGCTTAACAAGGATGGATTAAGAGTTGTTGAGATTGCCCATAACAGTATAAAGAGTGTTCCTAAAGTATAGTTTACGATTTTGTCCCAGGGAGTAAGCAGGTCTGATCTTGTGGGGGAATCCTCATGGTTCAGCTCCTGTAAGATGAGTTCTCTCCAGAATATTATCAATTGTCTTTTTACTGTAGCCGTGGTTAATAAATAATCAATAATGGATAAAATCAAGTGATCAGAGATGATTACTCAAATTTAAAAAGTCGAGGTTTTAATCCTTCACCTCATGAAAATGCGAGATGGTGAAAATGCAACGCTTAAGAACTATTGAGTTTGACACCTTCTGTTCATTTTTCGCAATTTATCGCGATCATTTCTAAAGATAGTGAACACCAATTTCCTGAAACCCTGAACCTGAATCCGTTCATTGAATTAAATGTTCTGCCATCTGAAGAACAGATCTGGCAATTTCATTCATGATTGAACTATCAGCTACAGTATATCAAAGTTACTAACACACTGCACTACCCCGGCCTCTCGTAACCAGGGTCTAACTTTCCAATTCTCTGCCGCTTTTTTTTCAAATACCTACGACTGGGATTGTACATATTGTGTCTGGGCACTGTTCTCACATCATGTCGGCAGTATTAGAAAATCAGAAAGCGGTTCTTGGAAGTCTTGCAAATTAAGCTGCTACCCATGCTAAGTAAAGAAAGCCCTTGCAAATTATAATCCCACCATGTCGTACAGCATTAACAAGACCAACATCAAGAAGAGCAATGTCCAAGAGTGAGAGGCTTGTGGAAAGTTGGTTGGGCTGAAAGTCAGATCAGAGGATGGCAAGGATAAGCTCTATCGTAACAAAGATATCCTAGCATACAGTATAATCCTCAAGATTGAGTCACTGTTTGAACTTTGAAGCGGGATGCAGTGATTGCAAAGAAACCTACCAAAACACACTGGATAGTTAACCACTCTTCTATCTGTGAGCTGTAGAAAAAAAAACGAGATTGCGCACATGGTAGATCGGGAAGGATCCCTGTAAACGGGAGACCTTGTGAAAAAAGTCGCTCAAAGAGGTGTTTCAAGTTTTGTGACTTCGGTCCACGGAACCCTAAAGGATGCAAAAAGGGAAAAAGTGCAATTTCTGGCACCCTAGATTATGTCGTTATTCACTGAGGTGAAAATAGCCAGTGTACTTTTCAGCACCTGGTTTTTAACCGCAGTGAATCGACCAGAGATAATGCCAATAAGAGAAAATCTTATAAGCGAATTGTAGATGTTCAACAATATGCTGGGAACCCGAAACAGAAACTAAGTTTGTCTTTGTTGAGACAATAAACAAGCCTTCTCAACGAAAAAACGTTGGAAAACAGGAAGAAAAGTCTTTTTAATTGAAACTTATGGAAAACATGAGGGCCTAATTTCAGCAGCAAATATAATATTTGCAAAACGAGCTTATTCAGGAGATGCCCAGGAAGGCTCAGGCGCACCAGATCACACAACAAACGGGGGAGCAACACCCACTAACACGGGCTGTTCCATTACTGTACTAACCCGTCCCGTATCAACACCCTCTAATGGCGCCACAATTGTTCAACCAGGACTTTCCTCCCTTGTCTTACTGAATGGACAGAGTGTGTCTACGGCAGCTGCAAGTAACTCCAGATGGAAACTTCCTTACATCCAGCTGCCCTCCCCCTTTCACAGCCATTACAGAGTCGTGGCTAAAGAGTTATATTTTAGATGCACAGGTGCAGATAAAAAGGTATCAGTCCTTTATATCTGACAGACCAGAGAGAGTTGGAGGAGGGTGTCTCCTCTTTGTCCATGATCACATAATGGAACCAGAGTACTACCATTATGAGGACAAATATCAAAATTTGATGTGCTATGCTAAGTCGTGCAACACCATATTTGTATTCGTTTACAGGCCTCCAGGACCCGAACTACCAGGATGGAAAAGACTGCTGAACTTTCTCCAATTGAAAATCGACAGTTTATCAGAGAACGCAGTTCCCGCTAAGATCTATATAGTTTGAGACTTCAACTACCCTGAGATTTGTATTTGTATTTGTTACACCTGTACCCAGGCTTTTACAGTTATACTGAAGGGGCTCCTGGAAGATTCTAGATCTAGAAACTGGAGAATGTACAGAAATCCTTCACCAGAAAGATTGATGGCTGCAGAGAGCTTCAGTAGGGGCAGGCTCAAAAAGTTAAAGCTTATGTCTCTACAGGCTACAGAGAAGGCGAGAACGGTACTCAATAATTAATGTTTGGAAGATTTTAAACAACCTTGCTTCAAATGATGTCGACCTAGAGTTAAAAGTACATCAACTACAAGGGATTAAAGCTGAAATTCCGCCAATGATGAAAGGAGCACAGTTGTACGTACCAAAACATGTCAACAGCCACACATCATGAGAACCCTTTTAAGTTGCACTTGGAGATTTCATGAATCAGTTTCCGGAAAGGCCGCCATTGCCAGGGCAACTCACTACTTAACTGGTGTGCTGTGGGGGGAAATTTAGTATACACTTGACGCTGATCCCAGATGCAAGCCCTGCCGAACCTATCAAAAGTATCAGAAAGTTGGTAAAACTATGCGTGATTTGTGCTTTTTTACAATAGGAAAAGTGTAATTCCACGAATTTTCATTCCACCCAAACTGTTGACTTATTCAACCGAGGCACGTGTACTTGCCATGACCATGACAGACTGGAATTTGGCCCATGGTCAATGGTCAAAAAACTTGACCATGGCCACTAACACTCAGAAATTTCATAGGATAATTTTCCGTTCACCATTTTGACTATATAATAGAAAGTTTGGATATTTGAAATGGTCATAGAATAATATTGAGAATGTTAACTGGGGGTTGTGAGCAAGCAAACGAAAAGCTACAGGATCTGGTATTGATCAGTACTGGTGGTCGTGGGTTCAATTCCTTCTCCAGTCCCCTCGCCTTATTTTCCAACCGGTCCTCTGATTGATTCACATGCCAGATCCTGTAGCCTTGCGTTTGCTTTCTCACAACCCCCAGTTCACATTATCACAGACACCCCCGGTTGCAAGTTGGCCTTATATGGCAGCGCAGTGCTGTAAGTGTACATTGTACAAGCAACAGTGTGTAAAAACACTTGGTTCTTGCTCCCAACAACATTTACATTATATAAAGAATTTTACTATCGTCATGGTCGATGTATTTTTACCATTTAACTATGACACTTGCCTGATCCTTCATCCTTGGCCAAATGGTTACAAAATCGTTGTCATCTTACCCTTCCCCCCCCCCCGCCTTTCATATAGCTCTGAGAACGGTCCATGCTTCATATTTCTGCTTCCATTCTTAGTAAAGCATTGTTCATTTATCATTATAAACAGGGATTGCTAGGCCTGTTATGCTATGAGAGATGAGAGATTACCATTCACTGATTGACGGAGTTGCTGCTCGTTCCAAGTTCAAAATTTGCCAGAGTCGATGTATTCGTGAAAATTGGAACCAAATTGGAACCATTATCCATAGATTTATCCATAAAGTGGAACCAGCTATCCATTCGGTACTTTTTTGAGCCAAAACCACTTTTTATGATACCAGATGGGTAGAACAAGTCAAGACCTCTGTATACAGTGACTTTGGGACGAATCGGCCAAATGTCACACTTGTTACGACGCATATGTGACAAAATGTGACGTTTTCAGAACATGCTCGGATCGGGCCAATATTGGTCGCATTTGTTCGGTATTGATGCCAGTAGTAATCCTACAAAGTTTGGAGACGATTGGCCGTCTGGAAGTGTGATCTTTGGGCGTGGTCTTAAACTGGAACCACTATCCATAGAAATTGGAACCACTAT
>JH152834.1:73154-97702 GCA_000226015.1 Mnemiopsis leidyi | reverse complement strand
CTTTGTAGGATTACTACGGGCATCAATACCGAACAAATGCGACCAATATTGGCCCGATCTGACCATGTTCTAAAAACGTCATATTTCGTCACATGTGTGACGTCCCAAGTGTGACATCTGGCCGATTCGTCTTAAAGTCACTGTAGACCGAGGTCTTGACTTATTTTACCCCCTGGTGTCATAAAAAGGGGTTTTGATTCGAAAAAATGCCCTATGGATCGCTGGTATCGATCCATTATGTTCATGGATAGATGGTTCCATTTGAGAAATACATCTATAGCATCTATAGATTTGCCACCTCCGCACGACATTTTAATGGTTAAAACAAAAACTGTCTGCAACCACTGTGGCAGCAAATAGCGGCGCGCCTCGAGACGCGCTCTTTGCCGTTTTTGTTTTGTTAAGCTGGTAACCATTTCAGCGCTTTTCTGACAAAAATCTTTCTAAAAAGTTTCAATCGATCTTATAAGTCTGGCTCGTCATCAATTTCCCGTTTGAACTGCAAATTATCATCCCTTACCCAGGGCGGTTGTGATTCACTACCGGCTACCCATAACCCACTTGCATAAGATAAGATACTGCTTAGCTTATCAATAAAGATCTGAAGGCACTGCGCGCGTTCTAAAAACTAGTATATCCAGGCCACATGATGTGATGTGACAATTTAGCAACAAGCCCACATACTACATAGTCCCTGGAATCAAAGTAGCAACCAGCAGGACAACTCAATGAAATATAGACAATAATAAAAGTTTGTTGGCCGAGATTCTCGTTTGCAGAATCGGCAAGCTAGGTGCCTTGTGCAAAACACAGTAGTCAGTAAATAAAGGAAAACAAGGCACGGAAACGAAACCAGTCCAAGAATCTACTTATCCTATTGAATTTATCTGTGTTACAATACCTTGTAATATAAATCTTAGAAGGTCTCTCTTAGGATTGAAGTAGGCTGAATAAAACAATCTATGCCATGATAGATGTAACCCTTAGCTAACACTTTATATTCGCCAACTAGAGTAATTATGACACTAAAGCCGTTTTTGCCTGGACAGAATTTATTTCTGTTGTCTTGTAACAGTTAAATGCGGTTACTCTATTACTTATTATGATCAGCAAACTATAATGAGTACATCAGACATATTCAGTGATGATGTCATGCAGCGGTGACGGTTGGTAATTCGATTTAAGTCTGTAAAGATTTTCAAATAACGGTTTTAAAGTGAAGATGTGGCCTTCAAAAAGTTCGTTGATTTTTATCTCAATTCTCAAATGAAAAACTTATCCTTCATTATTATGTCCTCGTACTGTACAAGGTCAGCGGTCATGAGAGAAGTCTTTTTCACAGATCGAGCACAATAAAATTAATTTTGATTTTCCAAAATAACTTTTTTTTAAATAGAGTAATATAGAATATAACAGTATAATAAAACACCATACGAACTAGTTAACATTAAATATCATAGAATGCTACCCATCGCCAGGGATTGGGTGGAACCTTCGTAGTAGTTGTTGAAAGCATCAAAACTTAGATATCATTCAGTAGCCCAAAGCAGTCCAAAGAGCATGGCTCCACCAACTATCAGGGAAACTCCAGCATTTAGTCCGGAGTTGCAGAGAGTAGTGTTACATAATCTTATAGAACAGTCCCAATCAGAGAAATTATCTCTCGACCAAATTTCCTCTGCCTCGCCACACAGGAAAGTGTTATTGTCGCTGTAGTTGGAACAAGTTGCTTGTTCAACCTTCCACGCAACTCCACTCACTTTAAAGGTGTAATTCCCATAGGAGCAGACTTGATCCTGCATGCATTCTGACTCCGTAGCGGAGTTACATGGGGTTACAACGGAATCGTTGTTACCTTTTTTTTTCATTCCGCAGCCACTGTAGCACTTCAGACCATACCCCGACGTCAGCAGAGCGGTTAATGTAACAATCAGTGTTGCTGTATTCATCCTGCAACAATCATATGGTGAATATCTAATATGTATTCTATTCAGGGTTAGGGTTAATGTAAGGGTTGTGGTTGTTCGAATTTGTGATATTATTAGCGTTAAGGATCCAATTCGTTCGATGGATTCAATCAGGCTACAATCATTGTAGTCTTATAATCACGTCTTTGGTCTATTGTAGAAGTAATAGATAGATGCAATGATAAAAGATGCACCCGAACAAAACACAAGGACTGTCAACTATGATATATTTACAACTGCTGACCGCTCAAGTCCCCAGTTCTACCATACCAATTATAACTGACTCCAAATATGGCATAATAGGTTAGAACACTGATCGTTTATAACCGTGACATTCACGTGAAATGGTTTTATCTCCAAATCAAATTATAACCAATCTTATTAAATCGGTTTGCAAGAAATTTGAAGCCAGTGTGAGCTTATACACCTTGATATACGTGCACTTGGTGGTCTTAATGAGAAATTTGATCGTCAGAATTCTTGGGGAGGAGTCGGAAATCTTCTCTACCACGGAAACACGTGACAACGTACTTGGTTTCGTATCTGGTCAATCGCGATCACATGATGGAAAATAATTTTTGGACTCCTCCCAAAAAAAACTCTGACGGCAATTTATAAGTTTGAATTTAAAGTGACTCTTTAGATTTAGCCATACCTACAAAGACACGTGGATAGCGGATCAGATGAGGCTGTAATCTGACCATTTTAACTGGTCGATTACGAAATAAATATCTCTACAATCTTGATATGACTATCAGAGTTTGTCCGGGCAGCTATCAGATACAGGCTGTTAGACACGTGAGCTTTATAGTTTTTGTGAGTGCGAACTTCCATACGTAAAATTGACTTCATAATTTCAATACCCACGAAAAATAGGCAGGAGAAATGAGTTGAACGCCTAGAACAAGTGAAAACTTCTGGCTCGTTGGTCACTTGAGGTAAACGTACTAAATAGTAACAATACTATATAGTGACAGTCGACATTTGTCATTGAACAGTACTCCAGACGTACTACATAGTGACAATACTATATAGTGACAAGTCAAGTTTAGTGACACCTCAACTTTGTTCAACTTTACTTTTCCTATTAACCCTTCAATGAAGGATTCCAGTAGCCGGAGGTGAGAGGAAGAATTAAATGGCCGAAGGACAGGGTCAATGCAATATATTTGTGTTATTATAAAGAGATCACATGTCACTATATAGTAAGCAAACTTTTAGTGACAATACTATATAATGACATGTCGCTATTAGGTACTTTCACTAGAAGGTATTATCACTATATAGTACGGGAATCGTCATTTGAGCCCTGGTAAATTAACTGTGTCATATTTTGCTATCCTCCATGAGGACTTGTCTTCAATACCAAATTTTGGCTAAAGTATCAGTATTTCATTTTTCAAAAGTTAACTCGGAACTGCCCGCCGGACCGCCGAAAAATCATGGCTTTGTGTCAGAACAAAAGAAATGGATTTAATCCTGATAAACGTCAGAAAAAGCTTAATGAACAAAAATTATAAAACTAACAACTAGGTTTCGCTTAGACTATGACCATCCGATAATAGTTCGGCAGAGCTGGCCGCACCTTAAACAAAGAGTGGAGTGCCGGAGTGGGATAACTGAGTGTCACATAAAGGAGGCAGCGCGCACACCACGTGTGTCCACCTTACAAAGTCACGTGATACCATGTGTAACGGGTGTTTGATCCTCATAGGCGGACTCGCTCATGGTCAGCACTTATCGTATATCAAAGTACAGATGACCTATAAAATTGATTAATTAAACATCCGTGACATGTCTGCACACTGTGTCCAGTGTACTTTATTCAATTCTTTATAATGAAGCGGGTCACAAAGAAAATGACCCAAAAACATTGAAATAGTAATTCTGACAGTCCATTTCGGCGTTTTAGTACCATATAAGTTTTTCAGCTTATAATTTTCTTTCCTATTGATTGTTTTTCTTCATTGCAGTTTCTGAGAAAATTTGTAGAGCGTATCGGTATATATAATTTACCATATATATATAATTTACCATATATCAGCTCAGAAAACTGATGAGAGTATAAGATAAAAAACCTTTTCTTTTTATTACAAAGTTTTTTGAAATCATAATTCAACATGATTATTGATTTCCGTATTTTTATATTAAAACTTAAACAGTACAATATTAACAAGTGTAAAAGCGAACAAATTTTGAAACTCAATCGTTTGCAGTGTCCAACATCCAATCATCTAAAACAGTCCATAAAACAAGGCTCCAGCTACCAAAACAAACAAGGAAATTCGAGTAGTATGTCCAGAGTTGCAGAGGTCAGTTTCGCAGAAATTTACCGAACATTCCCAGTCGGAAACTATCCCTGTTTTCGAGACAACCTCTTTGAGTGCATCACAAACGACATTCACGGTGCTAGATTTTGGTGTGCAAGCCTTCATTTCGATCTCCGATGAAACCCCGAGGATTTTAAAACCATATTTCTCAGAGGCGCAGACTTCGCCCCCAGCACAGTCCATTTTCTTGTCCGAGTCACATGGGGTTTCAATAGTTTCGCCAGCTACGCTTGATTTTCCGCAGCCACTATAGCACCGTAGACAATTTCCAATCGTCACTAGAGTCACAAACGTGACAAGCAATATTGATGTATTCATTCTGTAATATAAGTGACAGATATTAAAGTATATGTATACAAAAGGTTTAGCCGGGAAAACGGACCAACTGATCCTAACTCAGTACCCAATCGTTATTGCTTATTACGTGCACCAAATAGGGTCCACCTTCATTTCCAAGTTATGATGTGATTGAGTTGATGAACTTGAGAACAAAATCATGTTAAAGTACTGTTATGATATGAGTATAAATTGGGTTAAATGACATACCACAGATTCAGATTTATTTTTTGATTGGGTAGGACTCAAATGGTTGGATATTATTATGGTTCAACTACAAAAAGGTCGACAACCCAACAAAATATATTCTCTACTCGGTCAAATACTGTGAATTCTGAAAATCTGCACGTTTCTAACAAAGAAACCCGGCATGTAATCCGATATACGTGGCTTTAATTCGATTGCAAAAAAAACCGAAGTGTTAATTGTGATGGTAGTCGTCGAAAAGATATTTGATATGATGATAAGAATTTTCAGACTCCAAAATTAAGCTGTTCCGCCATGAAGGAGACAAACTTAAATTTTATCTAGATAGAAGTGGCTCGACATGACTCTCGTAATAACATGATAGCCAGAAAAACATTTGATATTTTTAAAACCTTTTACTGTTATTCTTCTAAGAGTGGAATCAAGTAATTTTGGGACGCAATACTGTTGAATATAAAACGTAAAACCACCAAATTTAGGGATGCAATAATAGTGCTGCAGATAAAAATTAATACCCCGAACTTCAGGGACGCAATAGTGCTGCAGATAAAACTAAGATCCTTAATTTTGGATCTGGTTCACATGCTGGATGTTGTGAGAAAGCTAGCTAACGCAGGGGTCAACAGTATTGGGGATTGGTTGTGGCAAAAGCAACTCCGATTCTACTTGGTCAATAATGTGAGTTTTAATATTGTTCGTTTCTGCAGTTTATCTCTGCCGAAGCAGAGCCAAGTGGAGACTACATAAAAACTGTGTTTTTATGGCAAATTTATAGTTTTTTTTCAATAAAACTTAATCCCATAATGACATAACATTGTTTTCTATTTATAAGCATTGCTTATATATAAGCATTGTTCTCTATAACAAGTTCAGACTCCATACCAAGCAAGCGATGTTTACAACTTGCGATGACGCCGGTTTTGCAACTCACAGTACAGACAATAAGTTGTTACTCACATTAAACTGCAATCTCTCAGAAAGTTGTAACTTAAGATTTGCAAACTACAATCTCTATCTCTCAGAAAGTACTGATGTTGTAACTTAAGACTTACAAACTACAATCTCTATCTCTCAGAAAGTACTGATGAGGATGTGCGACACAGAGTTCAGATACACATACGAGTACCAGGGGACCGCACCTAAACTCGTACACACTCCCCTCACAGACAAGTGTTATCTCACTCTAACCCAGGGTTTGTTATTTAATTTATATCCTTTATTTATTTATATCCAGGCCACCAAGCTGTGATTGGTACAGGATTTATCCTGGAATTTAATCTCGGAGGATATCAGTGACGCGAATCCCACTTCGGTGTAATGTCTATTCCATTCAGAATGAGTTTGAACTTGCATATCAGGTGATAATGAATTCTGCTTGGTACTCACCAGCTCCTTAAGATGTCCGTACACGGAATATTTCGGAAGTTGTACGAGTTTAAATTTTTTTTTTATTCTATTTAAATGTTTGTACAATTTAAATGTTGATTTTATTTAATTGTTTGTACAATTCAAATGTTGATTTTATTTAAATGTTTATTTATATTATGAATGTTCTGGTAATCTGGTCTGGCAATTTGGAATTTCTAAATTTTGTGGAATACGTTTAGTTGCAATGGAATGTTTACCAAGGTTGAAGTTGAAGTGATTTGCTTAGTAGATAAACCTCAACTTCCAAATCACGATATTTCAGGAATGCACCTGGGTATGGGAGGAAACCCGTACGGTCCTGCTGGAACAGGAAAAACAGAGTCGGTAAAAGCTCTGGGTAATCTGTTTGGGAGACAGGTTCTTGTGTTCAACTGTGATGAGGGGATAGATGTAAAGAGTATGGGTCGCATTTTCGTCGGTTAGTGTAAAATTCGGATTCAGCTTCATTTAACAGCAACTGACAGTCTGAAGTGTAAACGTGTGGTCAGAATGGAATATTCCAGATCACTGAAATTAACAAAAACTGAAATACTGAAATAGTTAAAGTGTGTACCTGCTCTAGGTCTTGTGAAGTGTGGAGCGTGGGGTTGTTTTGACGAGTTTAACAGGTTAGAAGAGGCTGTATTGTCGGCCGTCAGTACTCAGATTCAGGTCATTCAAGCCGGCATCATGAGGAACAGTCCATCTTTACAGCTCATGGATAAACAGGTCAGTAAACCTGATTTATAGGTCCGTACTACTTCCCCTTGAAATCAAAGCTGTTTTTCATGATTGATTCCTCCTGACTTTTTTTACTAAAATTGGGTAATAGAGATACACATATAGTACAAATACACATATACTACGAATTACTTTTCTTTATCTTAAATGTTGTTGAAACAAGATGAGATAAGTTTGATCTAACTCAGGTGAAACTGGACCCAAACACCGGGATATTCGTCACCATGAACCCTGCTGGTAAAGGATACGGAGGTCGACAGAAACTGCCAGACAATCTAAAACAGCTGTTCAGACCGGTTGCCATGACAAAGCCGGATAACGAGTTGATTGCGGAGGTTATAATGTGCAGTGTCGGGTTCAAAACTTCAGAGCAGTTATCTGGAAAGTTGGTGGCTGTGTTCCAGCTCAGCAAACAGTTGCTTTCTCCTCAGCAACACTACGATTGGGGACTCCGAGCTATCAAAACTGTACTCAGCAGCGCAGGTTAATTTATTGATCCCAGAGACCGAAATGTATTCTTTTTGATCTAGGAGAGAAAACGTGGAGAAAAAACGTAGAGAGTAAACGTTGAGAAAACTTCATCCTTGACTACAGCTGACTAACCCCAGCACCCAGTTTCCCTGACTACAGCTGACTACAGCTGACTAACCCCGTCACCCCTTATTCCTGACTACAGCTGACTACAGCTGACTACAGCTGACTACTAACCCCGGCACCCCTGTCAGGTAACCTCCTCCAACTGGCTAAACAAGCTGGTACAGTAACCTCTACCATGGAGCAGGAAGTCTGTGTTCAGTCTCTCAGACTCAACACTCTCTCTAAACTTACATTCGCCGACTCCAAACGATTCGATTCTCTTCTCAAGGATGTGTTCCCTGGAATTGACCACAAGGTATAATTGGATAGATAATATTGGGTGGGTCACTGATCATCTGACTTCTGAGATATGTCGGTTTGGTTTGTTAGAGTAAGTAAGGTATTCTGGTATTTAATGCGGATTTAAGCATTTACTGAGTTATGACTCCCAGGACATAGAAAAAGAAGCTTTAAGACAAGCTGTTAAAGAAGTTTGTTCCGAACAAGATCTTGTTTCCATGGATACCCAGACTAAAAAAATTCTGGAGCTTCATGAACAGGTTTCTCACTTCCGAATAAACGAGTTTAAACTGATAAACATTTTCAATTTAAACTTTGATTCAACAAAAATCGTTTTCATTTTCACACCAGGTTAAGGTCTTCTCTTCCGTAAATTTTTATTAAATTTGACAATCTTTTCCCAGTTGTCACAAAGAATGGGAGTTGTGGTGGTTGGACCGTCAGGCTGCGGTAAGACAGTCCTCTGGAAGACCCTCCAAACTGCAATGTGTAAAATCGGGCGGGAAGTCAAAGTCTACACCATGAACCCTAAAGCATTACCTCGACATAAACTGTTGGGTTCTATTGATATTGATACGCGAGAGTGGAGTGATGGTATTCTCACATACGCGGCTAGACAGGTTAGAATTATAGCGGCTAGTTACTGCAGACTCTGCAGAGTGATCATTGTCTTAAGACTGACAACTTAATTAAAATTTCAACTTAAATTAAGATCTAAAAAGGAGCATATTGAAAGTGAAACTTTGTATAAACTCTCAATATTCCAGGTAGTAAAAGAGCCGGTCTCAGTTCAGAGTTGGATTGTATGTGACGGTGATATCGATCCTGAGTGGATCGAGTCTCTGAACTCAGTTCTTGATGACAATAGGTCGGTTAAGTGTGTCTTGTTAATTGACCTCCAACCACTGGTTATTAACTACTAGTTTGTCGTTTAACCTTGTGACTTATACCCTCTTTGTCTTTATCTTTAGTTAACTGTGGAATTGTGATAGAAACCATGCCGTCCGTGTAACATTAAACAATTCGAAATCACAAACCCAATCACCCCCATCAGATTGCTGACAATGCCGAGTGGAGAGAGAATTCAGTTTGGTCCAAATGTAAACTTCTTGTTTGAAAGTCACGACCTGAGCTGTGCATCTCCAGCTACAATCAGTAGGATGGGTAAGTCGTCAAATATAGAGATTTGTCTGATCTATAGTTACTTAAAATATGTATCCAGAGTAAAATCTTTAGATTTTGATGTTTTCTTTATTCTCAAACGTGCGATTTAAACTGAAAGTTTAACGCCAACTACCTAGGTATGATATTCCTCAATGATGAGGACATGGACATCTCTGCAATAGTCGGCAGTTGGTTGTCAAAACAATCTTCCAACAGTAACCTGGAAACTTGGATTGAGGACTACTTCTACCAAGCTCTCGCATGGTTTGTAATTTATGGGAACTGGGCAGATTTGAGTTTTTCAAAAAACAAATTCCAAGATTTTTTTCACGAATTCAAATCCCGGTCCTTAACTATCTCATCTTTTGTTTACTCTAGGTGCCAACGTCACAAATCGAACTTTGTTGTAAACCGAAGTACCGTTGCCACGATTACCATGGGACTGTCACATCTGAGTGGGGTTAAAACTAAACCTGAGTTCTTGTGCAGTCTTGTCCGAGGTTTCGGAGCCAATCTGTCATTGCAGGACCGGGAAGGTCTCGCCAAAGAGGTGAGGGTCTAATTTTTTGATGAGTGTAATTTCATGTATCGACATTCGACAAATCTAAGATAATCTCAAGGCAAACATGAAAATCAGACTGTTTGCAGAATTGTTAAATAACATAATAATTGACAAAACCTATTTTCAGATATTTAGGTTGGGAAATGAAACAGTTCCAGATATGTCAGCTATACTCGACACTTACTACTCAACTCGATCGCAGAGATTGGAGACTTACCAGCTCCAGGTATCGAACTCAAATCTAGCCCGCAGCTGTTCAAATCGTTATTTTCTTTAGAACATAATACTCGTCAGACAAGTATAATGTCGTACAGTTACCACAAAGAGTTCTCAACAATTGTGACCGTAGCAATTTTATTTATTTATTTTTTTATTTAGCAAAATCCCACCTACCAAACAAAAGATTGAAAATTTTTAATAGATTCTTAGCTAATGAAATCATTTAAGAAGTTTTTAAAAATAGTTTACAATGTTAAATTGTTATTTTGGATTGTTTTATAACGTTGTTATATTTATTTTAAAGAAGTAGAGTGTCTAGTTAGGTTTTAGTTTAGGTAGGTTTTACTTTCCGATAATTTTTCGAACTTCACTAATGAATATTGATCCAGTGCTTGGCCTGAAGAGATATGGGTTAAACCTTCATGTCGAAATAACCTGTATTCAGACAAAAGTTCGTTGGTTACGTCTAGTTGAATTGCTGCAATCACAGTTGTTAAGAACTATTTTTGGTTCACTTCATCCCATTAAAAAGTAAAACTCGTCATAAATTCTTGCAATCTCATACCAATTTTCATGTTATAGTTATGTAGGTTAATGGGTTTTATCGCAAGAAACATCCTCAATTTCCCTTCTAAAACTTTGTACTACTAAGGTCCCAGACTGCAACTACAACGACTTCTCTGAACAACCGCCCCTGATCAGTACATGTGACACCCAGAGAGTGAGGGATCTTCTCAACCCCTGGATATCCCGCTCAGAACCGTTCGTCCTGGTGGGACCGGAGGGGAGTGGCAAGAGTCTGCTGCTTCAAACCATGTTCAAGTTAGTTTCAGAAGTTTCTATAGCAGCATAACGATTCATATTTATTGTTCCTGACTACATTTCTTCAATCGTCATGTTTCACTTACAGCCCCTCTCACGTAAATTAATAATTGTGTTTTACTGTTTTACCGCATTCTACCGGCTCAACGCCCTTCTCTCAGGGAGCTCAGTAGTACCGGTATCGCGGTAGTACACTGCAGTTCAGAGACTTCACCCCGACAAGTCTTACAGAAACTTCTCCAGTTTTGTCGGACTATGAGCTCCAACGTTGGTCGAGTAAGTATGAAAAACCCAGGACCGTATCTTCTGTACTATTCGCGGGCCTTGAAATCCACTAATTGGGTTTAAACAATAAATATCGCAAGAAGTTCGCTGCCCCCTTCTCCAAATCTCCCCTCTCCTAAGTTCCAACCCTCCAATAACCTATTACCTAACTCTATTCCCTAAGGTACTCCGTCCTAAAGACACAGAGAAATTAGTCCTGTTCTTGAAGGGTATAAACCTGGTAAAACCTGACTCTTGGGGCACTTCCATGTTGTCCTCCTTCCTCCAACAGCTGATAACTTACCGAGGTTTCTACGAGGATAACCTAGAGTGGGTTAACCTGGAGGGTGTCCAGATAGTCGCCACTATGTCTGCTGGGAACACTCTGGGGAGGTACGAACTGTCTCCCCGGCTGACAAGTATCATGCACGTGGCCTACATGAGCTACTCGGGACGGGAGGAACTACACTCGGTCTACAGTGCTTATCTCTACCCGCTCCTCCAAGTCCAGGTCACCTTTTGTGTGGTGTTCATTTTTAGTTTTCTATTTTTATAACTTACGAAAACTTTTCTCACGGTCTAAGTTACACAGACTGAAAGATAATTAACAAAACCATGTTGCAGGTATCCAACCACCCTATCTGGGTGTCCCCCAAGAGTGTTCAGGCTCTAGCCAGCAGCATGATGTCGGTCTACGAGCAAGTCAGAGAGAACTTCACCTCAGACATGTTCCCACACTACATCTTCAACCCAAGACATCTGACACAGTGGACACTTAACCTCACTAGGTGGGTGTTTTAATGAAGTTTAATTTACGTTAAATTCAAATTTATAGAAGGCCCGATGAATTATTTTCGCTTGTTATTGCTATACCGATTATCAGCACTTATATGTGATTTTAAAGCCTAAGAACATAGAAACCCAATACATCAAACCTCCGTCCCTCAGATACGATGCGGTGAGTGGAAGCGAACACGGAACATCAGGTCCCCTCCTCCTAGCCTGGGCTTATGAAGCAAGGCGTCTCTTCCGAGACAAGCTCGCTACTCAGCAGCATATAGAGAAGTTTGACTCCATCCTGGCTGCGGTTCTGAGGAGTGACTGGGGCGTTGATGTCTCTATGTTGGATAAGAAACACTTCGTCACCTACGGAGACACAAGTGGGGTCACAGTGGCGTCACCCCACGGCAAAACTCTTGGTCTGATCTCCAACAAGGACTACAAGGAGATCATAGCAAAGGGAGCTAAAGTTTACAGCCGGGAAGTGAGAGATCTGAAACTCCACTTTTTCCCTGAAGTTTTGTCCAACATGGCCCTGGTTGAAAGAGTCCTAACCGCACCAGGCGGTAACCTCCTTTTAGCCGGACGGAGTGGAGTCGGCAGGAGAACCGCTATTTCCGTCATATCTCACATGCACAGGATGCAGCTGATATCTCCCAAAGTTTCTAGAAACTACTCAATGAAGCAGCTCAAGATAGATCTGAAGAGTTGTGTGCAGACTGCAGGAGTGGAGGGAGAGCAGGTTGTGTTGCTGCTGGAGGATCACCAGCTCCTGGACCCCACTTTCCTGGAGAGCATCAACTCTCTGCTGTGTTCCGGAGAAGTACCAGGACTCTTCACTCCCGAGGAGCTAGACCCCCTGATATCTCCTCTAAAGGAGCAGCTAGAATCAGAGGCGTTTGAAGGAACTCTAGGACAGTACTTCATCAGGAGGGTGATGAGGAACCTCCACATCGTCTTCATCCTGGACAGTTCCAACCCGAACTTCAGACCTCAATGTGAAGCTAACCCTGCCCTCTACACCAAGTGTCAGTTTATCTGGCTGGACAGCTGGGCTCCCAACACCATGTCCCGTCTGCCAAGGATGGTCATACCAGAGTTGGAGAAGGAGAGAAGTAAGTTCCACTTGATACATTCCTCTGTATCCGACAGTACTCCTCGTCAATATCTAGCTTCTCTTGACGTGTACAACAAAGTTCTGGACACCAAGAAGAGGGGAATTAAACAGAAACAGAACCATCTCACTGCTGGTGTGAACAAACTGAACGAGGCAAAGTCCCTGGTGGATGACCTGAAAGCTAAAGCAGCGGTCAAGAGCAAGGTACTAGCTGAGAAACAGAAAGAAGCTGACGAGGCTTTGAACGAAATCACCGCCAGAATTCAACAAGCTTCAGAAAACAAACAGGAGATGGAGGTTCTGAAGACAAAGTTAGGAGAGGAAACCGTTAAGTTGGAACAGAGGAAGAAAGCTATAGACATCGAGTTGGCTGAGATCCAACCTCTTGTTGATGAAGCTAAAGCTGCCGTTGGGAACATCAAGTCGGAATCTTTGTCCGAGATCAGGTCTCTCCGAGCCCCACCAGATGTTATTAGAGATATTCTCGAGGGTGTTCTCCAACTTATGGGAATATTTGACACTTCCTGGGTCAGCATGAGGAGTTTCCTCGCCAAGAGAGGGGTGAAAGAAGAGATCATATCGTTTGATGCAAGGAAGATTGCTCCAGACATCAGATCTTCGGTTGAAGCACTTCTGCAAAAGAACAAGAAATCGTTCGATCCAAAGATAGCGAAGAGGGCAAGTCTCGCAGCAGCCCCTCTAGCATCTTGGGTAAAAGCAAACGTGCAGTTCAGTGTTGTGCTGGAGAAAATAGGACCTCTTGAATCAGAACAGAAGGGACTGATGAAGAAAGTACAAAAGTCTCAAATGAGAGTTGAGAATCTGGAGAAAGCTCTGGACGTTGTAGAGCAGGAAGTGGCCGAGATGAGATGTCGGTTTGACAAGAGAACTACGGAAGCTAGCAGACTAGCTATCGAGCTGGACCAAGCAACTGAGACCATCACAGCTGCAGAAAACCTGGTCGGAAAACTGGTAGGAGAACACACAAGATGGACCAGCCAAGTTGAGGATCTACAAAAGGAGCTTGAGGAGCTTCCTCTCCTCTCTCAAGTTGCTGCTGCCTTTATCACCTACCTGGGAGCCTCACCTGAAGACAAACGAGCTGAGTTGGTCAAGAAGTGGAGTAAAGAAGTGGGGGTTAAACGGTTCGAACTTGGCAGGTTCCTCTCCACTGAGAGTGAACAGTTGCAATGGAAAGCGGAGGGGCTGCCTTCTGATGCTTTATCTGTGGAGAATGCTCTGATTATACTTCACGGTACACGAACCCCCTTCTTGATCGATCCTTCTTGCAGAGCATCCTCCTGGCTAAAAGAGAATCTCAAGAACTCCAGACTGGAGGTTATCAATGCTAACGATAGTGGTTTTATGACAGCGCTCGAACTAGCTGTCCGCTTTGGTAAAACTCTGCTAATCCAAGAAATGGACACCATAGACCCGGCACTCTTCCCGCTTCTTCGAGGAGACTTTATATCTCATGGTCCCAGATCAGTTGTTCAGGTTGGTGAGAAGTTGATGGATTACAACGAGGACTTCAAACTATTCCTGACAACCCGGAACCCCAAGCCAGACCTCCCTCCAAGTTCAGTAGCACTGCTGAGCATCGTGAACTTCTCCACCACTCGGGCAGGTCTGACAGGTCAGTTACTGGCGGTGACAATCCAACACGAGAAGCCCCAACTGGAGGAAAGGAAGAGCGCTCTCCTGGCTAAGGAGGAGTCTCAGAAAGTCGAACTGAACAAGCTGGAGGAGTCCCTGCTGCAGGAGTTGGCTAACGCTCAGGGTAGCATCCTAGAGAACAAAGCTCTGATTGAGAGTCTTAACCAGACGAAAAAGAACAGTGTTGTTATCATGGAGGCTCTGACTGAGTCTCAGAACTTGCAGGCGTCTCTGGATGAAGAACGGAACATCTATCTCAAGTTAGCTGAAACCGGGGCTACCCTCTACTTCGTTATCAAGTCTCTGAGTGCGGTCAACTGTATGTACAGGTTCAGTCTATCATCTTTCCTTGCTGTCTTCAAGGAGGCACTTCAGTCTAAGTCTTCAGCTGGTGGAAAAGACAGGATTGATTCTCTTGAAGCTACATTGAAAGTTCTGCTGTACGAAAGTATCTGTAGGTCTCTCTTCAAAGCAGACAGACTGATGTTTGCACTGCACCTGGTTCACGGCATGCATCCTGACATGTTCAAGGAGAGTGAGTGGGAACTGCTGACCGGACAAATTGTGACCGACACTATGTTGAGGAGGCAGGAGTCCCAACAAGCCATGGCAGAGAAATACCCCTCCTGGATTTCAGCTGAACTGGTACCAACTGTGGCTCTATTAGAGTCTGCGACTCCTGCCCTCTATAGGGAACTACATCTGGAGGATGAGAACCTGTGGAGCAACTTTAGGTCTGCTAAGGAGTGTGAGAAGGAGATCCCTAGAAGTGTAAGCAGTCAGGTGTCTGCGTTCCAGCAGGTCCTCATAGTCCAGGCCCTCAGACCGGACCGACTGATCAGCAGCATGCAGCTGTTTGCTCAGAGAGCCCTTGGAGTCCGGGAGCTCTCTCCTCCTGTGGTTAACTTGAAGCGACTCTACCAGGAACAGACAAGAGCGGAGGAACCTATCCTGATCTTGATATCTCCAGGCTCTGACGTGAGTCAGGAACTTCAGGAACTTGCCCACCAGGTAGTGGGGCCTAGTAACTATGTACAAGTTGCTATGGGCCAGGGACAGTCCCAATACGCTCTACAACAGCTCCGAGAGTGTGCTGGCAAGGGTATGTGGTTGTGTTTAAAGAATCTCCATCTGGTAATCGCCTGGGCTCCTGTGTTGGAGAAAGAGATAAACGCACTTAAACCTCACGCCAACTTTAGACTCTGGTTGACAGCTGAACCACACATAAAGTTCCCTCTAGTCCTGCTGGAAAGTTCTCTAAAAGTCACGTACGAGTCTCCGCCTGGTGTGAAGAAGAATCTGCTCCGAACGTACGAGGCCTGGAGTCCGCAGTTCATTGAAAAGGGACATCAGCCCGTTAGGAGTCAAGCCCTGTTCGCTCTGGCCTGGTTCCACGCTATAATCCAGGAGAGAAGAAACTTCATACCCCAAGGCTGGACCAAGTTTTACGAGTTCAGCAACGCAGATCTGCGGTCAGGAGCGGATATCATAGATCGACTTTGTACCAGCACTGGGAGTATCCAGTGGGACTTTATTCACGGACTGTTTGAGAACGCGGTGTTCGGAGGTAGGGTTGACAACAATTATGATCTGGAGGTTCTCCGAGCGTATCTACACCAGTACTTTGACCGGGATGTCCTGGGAGGTAAAGGGAGGAAGAAACTGGCGGGAATTCTGGAACTTCCTCTGTCTGTCAACCACAAAGATTTCGTGAAAGCCATCACCGCTCTCCCGGAAACCGACACCCCCGCTATGTTCAACCTGCCACAGAACATAGACCGTTCTCAACAGAGGAGTGTCGCTAAAAGTGTTCTCTCTCAGCTGGTGCTGGTGTCTCGACCAAGTCTGGAGGACGAACAGTTCGACAAGACTCGCTGGACTAAAGACTTGTCTCCATTCCTCCAGCTCTGGAAGAGGTTGAACCAGGGAAGTGACCTGGTAAAACTATCCTCCGATCAGATTCCAGCTCCAGGGGAACAAGACCCTCCGCTCCTCGCGTTCCTCCTCTTAGAGAGACAGATGGCTATAAAACTCCTACAACAAGTACACGGGGATCTTTCCAAGATCAGCAAGGTTATCCGAGGTACTCTGCTGCTGACAACAGACGTGAAACAGAACGCTTCTGCTCTCCTGAAACACGAAGTTCCGGCGTCCTGGTGTAGAAAGTGGGAGGGTCCTGCCGCCCCAATACACTGGTTACGGTCCCTGGTAAGCAAGACCCTTGCTCTGGGAGGTTGGGTAGAGAGGTGCCAGTCAGGAACACTTCTCTCCTCTCCTGCTGACCTCTCGGAACTGTTCAACCCGGCTGTTTTCCTGAACGCTCTGAGACAAGAGTCGGCAAGGAAGTTAAACCTGCCTATAAACAGTTTAGAGTTTGTTTCTGACTGGGGACCTAGTTCAGGTCTCAGCAAGGCTGCCTGTCGGGTAACCATAGAGGGTTTGACGATAGAGGGAGCTTTGTTTGACGGACACAAACTGGTGGAATGTTCTAGAGACTCACCGTCTAACTGTCCCATTTCCAACTGTTCGGTAGCCTGGGTCCCAGCTGGCAAGGGAGGCAAGAAGGACAACCTGCTGGAGACCCCTGTCTACTACAACAGTCTCCGAGAACACCAGGTCACTTCCATCAAGATACCCTGTCCCGGATCTACTGCTTCTTGGAAACTTAAATCTGTTGCTCTTATTCTCAAAAACCAATGAACTTAAAACAATCTTGGAGTTTGTTTTTGAAAATTATATTGTAACTAGTCAAGTGTTTAAAATTTAATTTAGTTACTTACGTAATTGATATGCCGATTGTTCAGATTATGTTAGTGTAAGATATCATATTCGATGCTGCCTATTTCCAAAACTTATTTTACTCGTTTTATTTTATTTTTATTCTTCCTTGACGAGATTATATCCGTCTACCGTTCTAACGAAAAGTTCAGCTTTAAGCTGCGAGAGTCGGGTATCACCGCGACAAATTGTTCCCAACGTGATCTACCGATCTGATAAAGATTACAGGGCGCTGCGTAAAGCAACAAAAACTGAGGTCCCCAGGCAAGATAGAGATTTTGTTGCAAAGAATTTCTTTGTCGCGGTGAAACCAGCTTGCGTGATGCAGCCGCCTAGATTGTACAGCAGCGCGCACCCAACCGTCATTGGCCATTTTATTCTCCGCTTCGAATGAGGGTCGGACAAACTCAAAGTCAGCTCAGACAACCGCCTAGAACGCTGGAAATTTTCAATAAAAATAATTTCTCGAATGTGTCGACGTGAGGCTGGCCTGGTTTGTTCGACCCTCATTCGCAAAGAATAAAATGTCAAGTTGTCAAGTTGCTCTAATTCTAACTTGCCCCACGTTGTTGCCAGTATATGAGTATTGAGTATAAATCATATGTGCATGTGTACGCGCGCGGCTCCAAACGCAAACTAGAACTCGGATAGGATTGCAACTTCGCCAGCTTGCTCACTCGGTAGTACGTAGCTTGCTCACACAAGTGAGCTGACGACTTGACGAGATGATATATCCGTCTTACTCTCTAACGAAACGCCAGGAGAGCATAAGCAGCAAACTGCGAAACGCCAGGAGGGCAGCAAATTGCGAGCCGCGCGCGAGTCGGGTAACACCTCGACAACTGACGCATGACGACCTGTCGAAATTTGGAGCCGCGCGCGCACACATATCTTGTAGGTTGACATGATAACCTACTGTCGCGGCCATCACGCGCTGTCACGCATTTCGAAGAAATTCTAGACGCGCATCGCCCGTTGAACACATATCATACGGCCTATCCTGGTTTAGCAATGACAAATAAGTGTTCACCTAACCATGTGCTTACGCACGCGACGCGCGCAAAAGGGCTTTGGCGTTCCCAGTTCCGATAGGCAATAAGGCGCGCGCAGTGTGAGTGGTGAGCCACAGAGCTATGTAGGCTTGTTGCTCTGACCAGAGCCCTAGCCCTAATTTTGCGTAGCGTGCGTAAGCACCTGAATACTGAATAGATGTACATGTACAGTAGTGCGCACCCTCCCCACTCCCGTCATTTTGATTTCTTTTCTATTATTGATTATATTTGCTTCGAATGAGGGTAAGACAGAGTCAAACATCTGCAAACTGGTTAGGCGGTGCAGAATAGGCTTGTCTTGCGTAACGGCTTATTGCGTTGGCCCCTATAGTGTATAGGGCCGGGCCGCGTACTCGTTTTTATTTAACTTCATGCAAAGCTCGCACAGGGATAAACGTGTTTTGATCTTTAAACAGAGCGTTTCGCGCGCCACCAGTTTGTTCTAGCTGTGTAGTTGCTAAACAAGTATATCCCTGTGGAAGCTTTGCGCGAAATTAGGACGGGCGCGCGACGCAATACACAATAGCTCACACACTATGTGTGTCCGCTTACCTGGGGAGTTGGGGACCTCAGGCTCATTGTTGCTTTATGCAATCGGAGGGAAACGTACGCGTAGAGAGAGCCGCATATCGCCCGGTAAGTGTCCGCTTGCTCTAACCAGATCAGCTCTTTTGCTGCGTAGCATTTGCTGCGCGCGGCGTAAGCACCTGGTTAGGTGAACCAGAGCCATTTTGCGCGCTTCGCAGCGGCGTAAGCACTTGGTTAAGAGAATCAGACAAGGTTGGATCCTGACAAATGTTACATGAAAAGCTTTGATATTCATCTCAAATCCACTTTTACTTCATCACAACCTTATTCTTTCTAGCTTCATAATTAAATAACTGCTCACGAGAAAAACATCAAACCAACTTGCAACTACCATGCTCCAATTCTACAAAAACGGAGAATTTCATAGTGATTGTTGAAAGTATTATAGAACTATTACTATTCACTTTACACAGGCTGAACAGGCAGTCTGCATCAAACTAAACCACTTAACACCCTAAAACAACATCACAAATCACAATGAGACCTTATATCAGCTCTTAAAATCAAGAGACAAACTACCAATTGGGCTACCTAATTGTCTCCTTGCGAGCAGGGGCTGATTGGAGCCCACTTCTTACAGAAGGCACACATAAGATATCATCAGCACTGTGGTCAACTATCCGGCTAAATTCCTCTCTAGAATTAATTGACGCTGGATCAACCGTTATGTCAACTCCCTTGGGGCATTTGGTATTACCACGCAACTGTGTATGCAAAAAAGCCACCCAACAAGCAAACAAGGCTATTCAATGGGCTGCTTATCACAAAGTTGAGTGTGATAAGAGAGCAGGATAAGTGCTACCAAATCGTAGTAATAAATGTTATCTATTGATACAGAAGAAAAAATTGGTTTACGCTTGTACAATAACCCATTAAACATGGAAGATTCCTCTATGATCTGGTTATGGACTAGAGGTCAACAGTCGAATATTTAGTGGCGAGGATCACTGAGCTGAGGTCTGTTGGGTAATCAATATTTGTATTATTATTGGTTACACCTGTACCCTGGCTTTTTCAGTTGTACTGAAAGGGTGGCATAATGCTGTAAGTCTTGTCAATATGTGAAATTATGGCCGAAAAGCTTGAATAAACAGTAAAGTTATTAAACCAAAACATCATTTTGCTAGTTAATATAGTTAATCTTGCAAAATTGCCCATATTTGATGAAGATTTGATGCTCCCTATGAAGGTGCCTCTGGCGTAGCCAGGGGACCGGGGCATAGTTATGGTGTTGGGTTTAGGCATCAAATACTAGAGCATCAATATCAGCTTAAATGGTCCCAATTTATGACATTCATTTTTGGCCTATTTTCAGACAATTATCTATCTATTTGCTTTGTTAATTTTTTAGGTTAACATACTCAATAGCTGTTCATATTGGTGGATTATCTGGGAAAACCTTAACCATAACTTCCAAAGTGAGATTATTGAGGATATACTGTTTTTTAGGTGAGAAATTTGAGGATAACCTCGAATTTTGCTCACGAAATGGCTCCTATAAAGCATCTGAGGCTAATTTTTTCAAACTTTGAATCAGCAGATGATTGCCTAACTAATGTGATCAAAATTCTTGAAGATGAAGGTTGTTTGAAGGCAAATATTGTGGATAACATAAAGCTGGGCCATAAAATTCCATTTATATAATCTTACCTAGTTCAATTGAGGGTAACTCTTTTGGGATTTTTTCATATCATATTGTTGTCCCAATGCATACTTGACTTAATGTAATCACTAAAACATCAAAAACTTTGGATTTGTGCTCAAATCGAGGATAATTTCAAATTTTTGGATGAGAGGTCTTTTTAAATTACCCTCAAATGTCATATTTTGATGATATCAACGGTAATTCTGATGCTGTTCCATACCCAAGGCAACATTCCCACTCATGGAATTAGCAGTTTTCAAGTTTTAGCTCTTATTGAGGATAAAACTTGCTACCGACAGAATTGACCAACGGAATTCAAATTTTCAACACCCTCATTTTTCACTCCTGCTGCATGAATAGGAATAAAACCTGATGAGGTGGTTAGTTTTCACGATACCAGACCATTCTAGGGTGAAAAATTGAAATCAAAATGTCATTTTATGTGATAAAATTGAGGATAACCTCATTTTTGCTCATAGATTGGACAGCCTGTTATCTTTGAGGGTAATTTTTTCGTGAAAAAGGGCAAGAAACCTTTTCACATAATAATTCTGTCGAATAATTCATCAAGAATAATGTATTGATATCTTTTCCAGGGTAAATTTAGTCTTGACTGCATAAATTTGGGTCAAAAAATGACCAAAAACCCAAAACTTTACCACATTTTTGGCAAATTAGGGAACAAAACTGTTGTAATAGCAGGGCAACCATAGAGTTGATGTAAATGAGTCAAAATTGAGGGTTAACAACTTTCACTACTCCAGAAAATTTCGATTCTCATATCTACCTGGGGACCTTGCTTATGGTAATCTATTTTTCAAAACCACATCTCCTTTACTTTAGAAGATATTGAGGGTAATCTAAAGCCCGGTCAAACAAACGTCACAACCAAAAACCCCGAATTTACCCTACTTTTTGGCTCTAACTCCTAAACGCAAGGTCCAATCAGCTTAAACTTGGTCACATCTTGTAGGTCTCATTGATCTACAGCCTCTGGATCCTAAAAGGAAGCATGTTCTTCTTTACAGAATTTTAGATAGGTCCAAAAGTAGCAAAATCTGAAAGGGACCATTTAAGCTGCTATTGATGAAAGAGGATAGCAGGGAAGAAAGTGGATTGGTGAATGAAGAGAGAAAAGAGGTTTTATAGAGTGATGAAAAACGGAAAAAAATTGAATGATGCAAGCTGGAGAGGTAAGGTAAAGGAGAGTGCTAAAATGGGGTTCAAACTAGATAGGAGAAGTGACCAATGGATAGGACTGGAGAGCTTCAAAGGAAGGCTTCAAAGGAAACATGAGAGCTATCATCTTTGAAAACCTTTTTCATCTGTAGGTGTGATTTACTTGCTGCTCTTGATTAAATCATTGATTAATCATCTATCTGTCAATCATTTTCATTCAATTTTCTTATTCTTTTATGCAGTAAAAACGCTGGAACAGCAGTATGTGGAATGGAACAGCAGTATTAAGGGATGTGATAAGACTTGAAGTATTTGTTAAACTACATAGATACAGTGGGTGTGACTTGTGAGCTTTTCATTTCCCTCCTCTTACCCAGTGTGGCCCTAACTTCGAATTATATGATAGTATATATCTATGATGATATGATGATGTTTTTGTATTACTAACATATCAAACTTCTCTTCACAGCCCCTGTTAATTATGTTTATCGACGTGGAATTGCTTGATGAATGATCTAAGAGTTTACATAGGATTCCTGTCCATTCTTCTGTCATCAAGTTTGTAAAGTTAACAAGTTTTTAAATTTCGTATAAAGATTATTACAAAAGCTTGTTTCGATCGTCGTTTTTATCTTTAGCTTCACTTGTACTTCAATGAATGATGATTCAAAATGCTGAATTTAAACTTTATTTTTTTTCAAGGAGTAGCAGCAAACTGTCCTGAAGGTTATCTTTCCTGTGGAGGTATATTTACCCTAGAAAATCGTACATTTTTAATGTATACATTTTTTTCATTTAGTTTCTTACACCACAACACTTTAATTTTATACCTATTAATCCTTTAGTTATCAACCTTTAGTTTACTGATCATGACAAACTGTTTGTGTAAATATTAGTTACGCTGATTTGTGTACAATTTCAGAGGGTTCCCCTGACTGTTATCACCAAGCTTTTATCTGTGACGGCTCTGTGGATTGTGTGGATACTGGGAAGGATGAACTAGATTGTGAAACACGTAAGTTGTTGAACTAGACTGTGAAACACGTAAGTTGTTGAACTAGACTGTGAAACACGTAAGTTGTTGAACTGGACTGTGAAACACGTAAGTTGTTGAACTAGACTGTGAAACACGTAAGTTGTTGAACTTTTAATTTTTCTGAAATGAACTTTTACATAATAAACATGAACATGACACACCCCTCAGACACGTGTGCCGAGGACGAGTTTCAGTGTCATCTGGGTAACTGTATACCCTCCGCCAAGCAGTGTGATCACGTACCGGACTGCTTTGACAACTCTGACGAACAGGACTGCGGTTTGTTCTTCAACTGTTTTTTAAAGTTTCGTGGTTGTTTTACGTGGCAAAGTTTCGTCATGTTCGTGGTTGTTTTACGTGGCGGTGTTTTGTCATGTTCGTTGGTGACATGACGTTAGTGTAATCCTCGCTTTTTGTTGAAATTTTTCCTATCGAAAGGTTGGTTGGAAATTGTGTATACCAACTTTTTGTCGTGTGCAAGTACGTACGTACGTAGTGTTACGTGCTTCTTTATCAAACTTATCGTGTATACGGTATAGAGGATACATTATTTGCACGTACTTTACACTGGAACGTTATGTCGCTATATTAGTTTGGTGTATACAAATGTTACAGTGAGCATTCAATTTCCACTAACAAAATATGTTAAAAAGTAAAATTGCTGTTGACATAGGAGGGGAAATTAGCAGCCGGCGAGATAAACGAGCGGTCACATTTCTTGTTAAGTGATGCGATCACAGGGAGGGATCCTGTAACTGGTTTAGTGGGACACTGTATTTTGGAGTTTTGGTAATGGTCCAGATCAACATTTTTACCATTTGGTATGAGGATAAAGATAATGAATAGAATAACAAAAAAATTACACAGCAGCAGAAAGCATATTGAGAGAAAGAAAGTCCGTGCAAGCCTTGATTTTTTTACACAAAACGTTCACTGCAATTGCTAAAACGTAGGGGACAATTATTTTAACACAGTCTAAGTATAAGATATGGGCCCATTGCATTGACGGCTAACTTTTTCATTGAACTGCTGTCACACGAGATATCAGTGTGCTCATCAAGTAACGCCTCAATGTACTGATCATTGTTTCCTAGTCCACTAAGCTATACGAAATGACCCACCTTTGGATGCTATGACCATTTAGATATTACCCTCGGTAACAATCTACCTTTCGATATGATAAAATCTCCGCCTCTCTGGCTTTTAATAGCGTGCAAAATTTTAACCAATCAGAGTTCACCAGCTTAAATCGACACATAACATATTTAAGTTTTCATTTACAAATCATACTGCAGATTCCAGCATGCTGAAGGGGTTTGTCCCAATTTTACGTTGCTCAATATCATTTACTTATTTTGCAAGAATTGTTGCAAGATCCATTTGCAAGTTTCATAAATCGGCCCAGTTTAGCAATTCTCTCTCAAGACCATTTATTATCGCCCGGTTTTATTGACTCAAATGACACATAATACCGAAATCGTAATTTGCGCCATGTTTAAAAGAATACCCTGCCCAGTGTTACCCACTAAAACCATCACATTACATGTACCATGTGTAGAGTTAATGGAACAGCGTGTACCAGCGCTGTATCATAGATATTTAATGTGTTCCCTCGGAGTGACTTGGCTGAGTCTCTCCCCGCGTGTTATTTGACATGCCTTATTTGGTATAATTGATATCGTGAACCTTGGCAATGTTACAAGATCGCTCTCCATGAAAGGCAACCTACGTGGATCTATCTTAATGTCTTGATTGATCCCTCTATTTATCCATACCCAACTTACGTACCATATTGTTCCTCACCCTCTATCTCTCTCTCTCT
>JH152834.1:47505-70306 GCA_000226015.1 Mnemiopsis leidyi | reverse complement strand
TGTGTGTGTGTGTGTGTGTGTGTGTGTGTGTGTGTGTGTGTGTGTGTGTGTGTGTGTGTGTGTGTGTGTGTGTGTGTGTGTGTGTGCGTGTGTGTGCGTGTGCGTGCGTGTGTGTTCTGTCAAAGTCCGGTGACAGTTAACAAAGTTGAATGTACAAGGCGGACAGCTAACAGTTTGACGTTTTCACTGTGATTCACTGTCCTTATAAGGCAGTGGGTTGAACGCATCAGATGGACCACACATTCAACCTTTAATACATCACTGCAGTGTGCAGTACATCAACAGTATGGTGTTCTACAGTGGTGGCCAATTTGGATCCCTGCCAGTGCGGGTTGGCTGCGTGCCAAGTCCCACTGCGGGTTGTATTTGTGTTGCTTACATCGGCTGTGCGGCCGCACGATGCGGTCTGTTTCCTGCTCGTCTTAGTCGACACTAAGTGTAGTAAGTGTTGAGTGAATTTTGTACTGCTTAAATTACACAAAATGGCCACAAAGTAAAATCCCACTGTGGAGGAGTAGTCTCGCATTGCCAGGGACGAAGAGAAAATCTGACTTGCGCGCAGCGGCGGCCAAGACTTTAGTAATGAAAGTGTTTTTGCGCTCTTAAAATATGGCTATTTTGTTCGGTGTTTCTCTGCTCCTGCTTAAAATTTAGCTCTGATCTGCTTTGTCAAGTGATGTGTGGACGTGCGCGCCTTTTTAATTGCTCAAGTCAGCAGCTGTGTACAATAGCTAACCACGCCCTTTTCGCAACTATACTTCTACAGCCAAAGGAACGGACCGGGATTTTCCAGCATGCAGTGCCGACAGGCCAGCTCTCTGCTTGATGCTTCATGAGCAGGTGGTTCAACTCTTGGCACCCAGCCAACAACTGATCGATGCCCCCAGGCTTGTTTTATAGTTGGCAGGAGGTACTAATGAGATTGCAACTTGGACTGCAGCCAGCCTGCTGTTTAATGGCGGAGTGGTTGTGGTGTGTTAACGTTACTGCGGAATGCTCCTAGATATTTTCCCACGTTTAGAGCTGCCTAAATGACACGATTACTGTGGAATGTGATAGATTGGAATGTACGGACATCACGGCCTAGGGTGACTATTAATGGAACTTGGATTGCTTCAAGTGGAGCGTAGATTGGAGCACCGATTTCCACGCTTTGCGGGAATAAAGCCTCTATGTAAACTTAGAGTTCTATTCTTTACAATATTGGTGAGGTAACCGTGACTACCATAACCGACAATATTAGATCATTGAAAACAGGAGACTCGTCACACTCACACGCATACTCTCAGGCGGAATATGTGGTGATCGACAGTTCCATTGTTCGCGCAGCACCGCTCCTGACCGGACCTGCATCAGCGCCAAGTGGCGCTGTGACGGTGTAGAGGACTGTGCCGAGGGGGAAGACGAGGAGAACTGCCGTGAGTTTATTGTACTGTGTCGGTTGGGGTCAAATATCTGGCATTGAGCCAAGTTTGCTTTAGCTGTCATTTTAAATTGCCGTGGTTTTACCATACTATGTTAGTTAGCGTTTAAATCTACATACACTTTAAACCGACTTCAAGCCGAATTTTGAACCATCTAAAACTCTCCCTGTAGGTCGCCCCTGCACAGACGGTCTGTTGTGCGACTCCGGTACGCGCTGTATCTCCTCCGCGCAGATATGTGACCAGCAGCCTGACTGTAGAGATGGGTCTGATGAAAATCCTAGCAAATGTCGTAAGTCAGAAGGAACGAACCGATTATAGTCATAATTGGCTAGTAGCTACGGCCTTCAAGTGTTGATCAACTTCAGGTATTAATAGAACCTCCATAATCAAAAGCTGCTCTAATTGAAATGTTTATATTTATCAGTGTCGTACTGTGACCCTCCTAAGTGGGCCTGTGGGGGCCAGGGGTATGGTTACTGCATCAACGCTGAGGATATCTGTGACGGCCACGTAGATTGTCAAGATCAGTCTGATGAAATTAACTGTGGTAAGTGATGTGTAACTTAGTAACTTAACTTTGATAAGTGACGTGTAATTTAGTAACTTAACCTTGGTAACTGGCGTGTAACTTAGTTCATTTACTATGGTAAGCGCTTAAATTGATTTCTCATTCAAAATTTCAGAGGATTTTCGCTGCATCTGGTCATCGTCAATTGTTAAACAAAGTCAGCCATCAGTATCGTCAATATCAACTTAGGGGGGTTATGCACTGGTCAAAATTTTGAACAATTGAACACGATAATACTATATTAGAAATTGTTGACAATTTTGCTGTCACCCGGACGTTGGCCAAATGGTCAGGAAATTGTTGTCATCTTACCCCCCCCCCCCACCAAAATTAGCTCGAAGAAATAAACTCCGTGTGAAACACAATACATACGATACAAAATACACCAAATACACAAAACACATGGTACACAAACACATGATGTAACTTGTAAATTACTCAGGAGAGAACACGCCCTGTCGGGGCGGACTGAGGTGCGGTGACGGTGTTTGTGTTCCTCTCGAGTGGAAGTGTGATCGTCACGCCGACTGTAGTGACGGCTCTGACGAGCTTAACTGCGGTAAGTAACGCGTCAATTTAGTAACGTGTTACTTAGCAACGTGTTACTTAGCAAGGTGTTACTTAGCAACGTGTTTCTAAAATCAGTTTCATGTTTCGTGTTACCCCCTAAAGTTTTACTTAGTGACGTGTTGCTCAGTAACCCGTTATTTATTAGAAGCAGCTACAGGACCTTCGTTCATTCCCTGCTAACGCTACCATTTCCACTAAACGCTAACTTCATCCTTATTTTCAGATGTTTGTGAAGCGACCGAGTTTAAGTGTACAAACAACACATGTATAAAGAAAGATCTTGTGTGTAACGGCGTTAGTGACTGTTCTTCTGATAACGATGAGGTAAGATAAAGAGTAAAACGGATTGGTCGATATCAACCTTTCCTGCAGTAACAACAAGTCACTGCGGTAGCAGTAAGTAGAGTGTTATAGTAGCAGTTACAGCTGTAACTGTAATCAATTGGAACAGTTACCAGTGGTAACTGATAACCGTAACCAATGGTCACGATAACAGAACTTAAAGTAACCAGTGGCAACTGTAACTAATGGTCAAGTAACAGTTTACAGTTACTAACGGTAACAGTAAACAATGATAACAGTAAACAATGGTAACAACTAACAGTAACCAACATTATAATAATACGAGTATGACGCACCACCGGTTGCAGTGCCGTATGGGCGGTTACCATGGTAACCCAGCTACCACCCCTCAGACACACTGTTTGAAAGAAGGAGAGACATGCGAGAGAGGATTTCTCTGCAACTCATCCCGGAAGTGCATTCCGAAGCGGCTGCTTTGTGATCAGACAGACGATTGTGGAGACTCTAGTGATGAAATTCCCGGGTGTTTGCCATGGGATAGTTGCTCGGAGGACAACGGTACGTTTACTTGAATTGTAGGTATGTTTGTATGTTTGTTTGTTCGTATTTTTGTCTGTATATTTGTATTCTTGTCTGTATGTTTGTAATTAGTATGTTTGTTGGACGCTACTCTTTACTCTTTGTTGTCAAATTATTCACAGTGCTGCTTAGTGTAGCAGGTAGTTTCAAGTGAAGTGGTGACCTTTGGGTTCTAGTTTTCTAAGTCTAAACAAAGTGGTGCTGTTTACATCTGCACCATATCATGACACGTGACACTGATTATCTACAATTGCAGGAGGCTGTGAACACGAGTGTATCTCACAACCAAACAGTACACACGTGTGTAGGTGTAACCATGGTTACCAGCTCGCACAAGACGGGCTCTCCTGCTTAGATATCGGTAAAATTACCCTCCTTGCGTTCTTGTGTCAATACTCTTTAATCAACACTTATCTATAAAAGACTCCTCAAGTCAATACTTGTAAAAATTTTACTTATCAGGCAGAATTGTTCAATCGTAAAAGTCAACTAAAGTGATCAGCTTTAAATCGAAAATAAGTTTGAAATTCTTAAACGGACATATCGTATAAGAAACTATTTTCAAAGAACTCACTACCCCATCTTTCGCTAGACGAGTGTGCTGGAAGTGAGCTGGCTTGTTCTCAGTTCTGTACCAACACTAACGGTTCTTATTTCTGTTCCTGCGACTCCGGGTATCGCCTAGAAACCAATAGCAGATCCTGCGCACCTACCGGTATAGATTTCATTGTATTAGAAATAATGTTTATAGAATATTGCACTGCATTGATGTTCTTTAGATTACTATCAAGATCGGAAGTTTCATATCTTCCTTTTACACTAAAACTCAAGATTTCCCCTTATTTTCTCGGACATTCAAATTCTTTATCCGACCATTAACCATATCTAACTTTTTCATCCAGACGAGGTGGAACCGTACATCGTGTTTAGCAACATTCTGGAGATGAGGAAGACAGATCTGAACGGTACACGGATGTCTATCTTGTTCGAGACTACTTACAGCAACATCATTGACTACGACTACCGAAAAGAGATGTGGTACTGGGTCTCTACTGAATCGCACAGAGTCTCAGGGGTAAGATTTAATTTTTTTCGTACACGCGTTTTATATACGCGTTTTTATTAAATTAATGACTAGCTGAAACACATTAATTTTGAGTTGTTAATTTCTTCGCGCCTCCATCTTCATCCTTTCCCTCTGGTTCCCATTAATATTCTTTTTCAGGACCTTAAAATTTGACATGGTTGTTGTTCTGTAGGCGCGCTACAAAGTTTTATCGTATACTGGCGTAATTTGCACGTGCTGCAAGCGTGCAAAGTTTGCACGTACAAAACGCTTCAAATGGCTAAAACTTTAAAGCAGCGTATTTTCAAATTATTTTGTCCGTTTTGCTTCAACTTTTCAGGGTGTTTGACCAGATCAGGTAATAGCAGAAGTTCCAGTTCGAATGATGCGCTTTGAGCGTGTATTTTTACTTTTTATTCGGAATAATGTCGCATGTTTTAGATCTCAAAATACCAAAATTAGAGTGCTTCATAAGGCAAGCTTCTCCTTACACCCCCATATATTGATAATAGATATCTAGAAGGAAATACTTGCATTGATCCATGTTCTTATGGGAAATAGCAAAAAAAGCCTTGATCTGTGGGCTGCCGAGTCCCGCTTTATTTGAATTCGAAATATGTACCTTATGATAGGCACGAAATACAAATAACAAATAAAGGTGATATTTTTCGTAACTAGGAAATTATCGGGAAACAATTTAGCACAAAGCAAATAAAACTTATAATTTTTGTGTTAGATATTGCCAACAATTTGTAAGAATACAGGAAATATCCGAGTATTGAATGGCCCAACTTGGTAGCGACTAATTGTTATAACGAAAACTATAAAGTAAATAGCTCAAAACAGCAATTAATCTGGTTAACAAATCCCTTTTCAAAATCCCAAATAAGAGATGGATGGTTAAGATGTTAAAGAAATTCAAAAGCATTTTGAAAATATAAACGAGTTCATCAACAATCTTATTTAAATCTACAACGATTTGTTGTTTATTTGTTAAAAGGTCAACAAATCCCTTTTCAAAATCCCAATAACAGATGGATGGTTAAGATGTTAAAGAAATTCAAAAGCATTTTGAAAATATTAACGAGTTCATCTAATTCTAATTATCAACAACGATATTTTTGTTCATAGTTGCGGTGAAGAAAGCTTGTAGCTCAGCTCGATTGGGTGCACTTTAAAGTTGCTGTTGGGTTAAAATGATGTTTCAGCTAGATTATCATTGTTCAATGTGCTGTCTCTGAGGCTAGTCGCGTTTGGCAGCCTAATAGCAGAATTATCATTCGCACCTGAGTTAGATCCCTGCTTTTGTTGCTGATTTTCCCCATAATCGACACTTTCAACAATATCGTCCGAATGAATGGTGCATGCGTGAGGTATTTCTAGTTGTTTCACCCGCGGCGGAGTATTTGTATCGTATCTGTAGTCACTCTCATCGTGATTCACACCAGAACTGACTTTAACTCCTTTCGAAGTTCTGATGGCTTTTAGTTCAGTATATACAGCAGGTGATGGGGGCTTAGTGGCTTTTGAATGGGGACGAAGCGAACTTGCCTGATTAGTTTTAGACAAAACTGACCTCTGGGCTAGACTAGTCTGAGAAACCACAGCTTTTGTTTTTGTCGTTACGTTTCGCAATAATTTCGAGATTGTTGTGTCGTACAGAAGTGGATTGATAACTGAGTTTATTGGTATAACAACAATGGAGAATAATGCATACCATTCTGTGGCGTCCAAAACGGCGAATGTGTGCAAAGCACATGTTAGGATGAAAGGCACCCAACAGCAAAAATCTGTAAGAATTATGATGGAAATTTTTTTGTTCATTTGTCTATTTCTCTTCTCAACAGCAGAGTTTCTCATTTGTTTACCCAAGGATTTTGAAGATTTAGTTGATATAAAACTGATAACGATGTAAGAGAAGGATATGATAGTGAAGCAAAGGAAATTTATTATGAGAACCGCCCAAACGTAGAGCTTTTGAGGATCATCTGCTTCGACAAAATATTTAAAGAGACAGACAGCATCATTTCCATAAAAATCAACGTTTTTGAACTTAATTCCACCATAAACATCTGTGAACATCCCTTTTATCATATCAACGATAAGCTTCCACTTGATCGACTGTTTTTTCATTCTTCCATAGTATGCTTCCAAAACCTTGAGATGCTTCCTTTTGTCTGGAAAACCAGTGAATAGGGGGTTTCCAGACTCATAAGATATACCGTTCACAAAAAAGTCCTCCATAGAAGGATGAAGTGGTATAAGGGCTACTGCAGTAGATATTGCTACAATCATCAATATCACACTTACACTCTTCAAGAATCCGAACTTTGTTAGCCCTGAGCCGATTCTCATTGAATTCTTAATCCCAAAAAGTCGTGCTGTGCTTAGTGCCGTCATCGAAAAGAGAGAAAATTGGCTTCCGATAGTGCTGAAGATTCCCAATAAAGAACAACTAGGTCCAGTTAACCATTCCTGCTGCGAGGAGCAGTAATCATTTCCTCTGCGACTATCTACAAAGGATATGATAACGAGATAGCATCCAACTAACAGATCTCCAACGCTTATAAGCATTATGAGCAACTTATTGAGGAGAAGCAATGCTGTGGAGCACTTCTTTAGAGATAGAACATTCTGAAATATAATTATGCAATTGAAGACTACTGCCAGAATGCCAATTGTCCAAGACATGCCTTGGAGAAAGGCACCCTGAATGATTCGTTTGCCGCACTGAGCATTACATTCGTCAGAGAGATCAAGGCAGTCTATGTTACCATCGCATTTCTGGCTTGTTGAGATATAGCTGGTGTTTGAAGCACATCTGAAATGATTGCTGCAACCTTTCTCGTCACTCCCATCGCCACAATCGTCGACTAAGTCACAAACTTTATAGAACGGAATACAACGATTGTTTCCGCACACAAACAAATCAATGCTATACGACCCACCAGTTTTAAACAGGAAAGTAAGATCTTGATTATTTATGACAGTGTATGCCCTATCAGAAAATTGTCCTGGGCAGGAGTCATCTCGTAAAAAATTAGTTTGGATCGGACAAGTCACCTCAGAATTAGAACATCGACCTTCGCAGCTATAGAATACATACAGTTCTCCAAAAAGATTGTCGCATTCCTTTGCTTCGGTGGGAATTAACAGAGCTGTTCTTTGCGAAAGACCGAAAACCTCTCCTCTCGGGTAACTAAACATGACAGTTGTACAGTTAGAGGAGATGTATTGCAAATTTAAGAGACCCTTTTGACAGTGCATCAAATTCTTAACACCTGATTTTGGTGCATACGCTTCAGTAAAGACCGTCGGAATATCCCGTGAAAGTCTACAAATCTCGTTTTCGTTGCCACAAGTTTCGATTCCATCGCACAGTTGGGTCATTCCAATATAATCCGCATTTCCATGTAAACAAAGAAAGTCATCAGTGCAAGATGTGTTATCAGTGACATATCTGAACGTAACGTCCTCCCCACAAGTCGGCCACACATGTTCCTCATCTTCTCCGTCCATACAATCGATAACACCATCACCTAACCAGGCCAAAGGAGTCGCCAATTCCCGTCCACCCAATCTTCTGGGACAAGCTGTAGGGGTCAGCTGGGTGCATATCAAGTCGTTCTCATCACTCTTATCTGTACAGTCGATAACATTGTCACACATTTGATGTTTATGTATGTTACAGGTTGGAGAAAGGCTTAAGCAGACATTTTCAATTCCATCGCTACAAAGAGACAGATCTTGAAGACCATGGCAGAGAATGTTTTTGGAAATTGTAGCTGGATATCCGTTCACGTAGCAAGTCATCGCAACTCTATCAGAATCGGTGCAGTTTGTTTGATCAATGAAACCTTTACAATAGGGCTGATATTCATCTGTCAACCGACTTGTTTCGTCAATGACTGATTTGACAAACTTAAACGTTGCACATCTGTTAAAGTCATAAAGAGGTACTTCATAGTTGTGGAGGTAATGCTGACATGTAATTTCTGCATTGTGAGACCCATCAAAAGCGCATTCAGGCCAGTTTTCATAATATCCGATCAAGTAAGGAGGATAATACTGCAACCCATCACAGAATAATCCGTAAATTGCGTTTCCACATATGGACTCGTCCATGCATTCTTCAGTATCACAGTAATTGTCACAAACTTTTGACGAAGGAAGAGTCAATCCACCTACGGAATCAAAAATTACTTTGACGAAATTATACGAGCAATCCGATTCATCCATGTCAGTATTTGAACACTGTTTCTTATCATCACATGAATATGAGGTTTCAGCTGTGTAACTGCTGGTGAACACTCCGTTGTCATCCTGGCAGATGTAGTAGCCACAAAGTGCACCGTCTTTGTCTCCAAAGGCTTCATTGTGACCGGCACCGCAGGTTTGGTAAAAGTGTGGATCGTTTTTGCATAACGCACTAAACTTGCTGTATCCGGGCAATGCAGCTTCAACCTCATAGTACACATCAGAGTTGAGACATTTGAAATACTGCAATCCGTTGTAATCATAGCAGACGTATTTCAAAAATCCATTATGTTTTTGGATGTTGCAGAGATCTGAAAACAAAGATGGTTAATTTTTGCATTTTTTATTTTTCCCGAATACTAACGTTTTGGCTGGCGTATTTTCCATTCAGCTGCTTAATAAATCGCCCGAGCGGTGAACTAAGGAATTAGAAAGAGGTTAATTTCAATTTACATAATGGTCAAAAGTTTGGTAAATACTAAAAAATGCCTGTTTACCATTGTTGGAGGTGCAAGATAGATAAACATCGGAATCATGCCCACAAGTAGAGGCATTAGTAGACAGATCTATATTTGTGGAGTAAACACATTCACTAAAGGATTCTGCATTCACTGAGCACAAAACCTCAGACAAAGCTACCTCGTAGGATTCCTGGATGTTCCATAGCAGTCCAGTCCTCCATGCATCTGCTCCTCTAAAGCCTAATTCTTGACATAGGATAGTTGTGGATTTGTCATTAAACTTTTTACCGCAAACTGTTCCGGACTGGAGGAAAATTTATAAACTGATAAAATATATTATATAACTAAGCCAGTGAATTTTTGTTATGTTCCATTTAAACCTTGGTTTTAAAGAAATCTATGAAGAATTAGGTTAAATTATTCAAAATGTTAGAACTCAGGGAAACTGGATATGTCTTTTTGAAATAAATAACTTACACGGGAAAAACCAGCTCGTTTAGCAACAAGGAGTCCAGAACTTTGTCCAAGATCAATTTTGGAATTGTTCTCGTTCATTAGACTAAATACAAAACCTCCTGAAAAAATATGCGTGACCAAACCAAGCCGGTATTATATCTATAGATCATAACTATCAACTTGGAGTATTGATTTTTTCATTTCTTATGCTTTTTTGCCAAAGGCGAAGAATCAAAAAGGCTCCACATAAATCTGGATATTTTTTTCTATCTATCTTATTGTAACAATTATAAAATGTAACGGTTACCTCCATTGGTCATGTAACTTTTCTTTAAGTCAACCCAAACACATTCGCCAAAGATATGGAGAGCGATTCCTTTATAATTATACAATCTTTCTAGATCAGTCCCAAACTTTGGAGTTATCATTATGTTGTTGATAGTCACCTCGAAATATTTGTCAGTCACCAAGACAATGACATCGTTTTCTAGAGCCATATCAGGCAAAGGCGATCTCATTTCGGGTATTTTGTAGCCCCACAAACCATCCCACTTTGATGCTTGTATGAGTTCACGGTAACCCTCCGGGACAATATTCAACCTAAAGTCAAGATGATACATCACATCTGTATCCCTAATTTCAAATACCATCCTACAGTCTTTACCGTAACTTCCAGTAAACATGGTTTTTAAGAAGAAGGTAGATGAGATGTCGATTGAAAGGTTAGAGTACATGTTTGTACCATCTACAGTGAAGTCACTAAACATTTCTTTTCGTTCTGAAACATATTGCTGTTAAATACACTACAGGTAAGAGTTTAGTGTTTCCAACAGCTATGTGAATTGTGGGTAAACATGTCCTGATGGATTTAGGGGAATAATTTTTTACACAAAGGTCATAGGTGTCAAATATTGGACTTTAATAGAGATTTAATTAGAACATGCAATGATGAGATTTCAATGCTCACGACTCATCATTTCATCTTAATTGCGAGCATAGATTTTCAACGATGGGTTTTTAAAGAATCTTATAATTTTATATACAGTAGACATTTTGTCATTTTATTCACGTGAGATCCAACAAGAATTGCGTCCGCTTTGTTTGGGCTCAGGCGGACGCTTAAGATTTCCTCTCTCTTTTACCGCTATGAAGATGCAGTCATCGTAAATAAATAAGATACTGTGCTGAATGATGATTTATTATATGTATTTACTACGAAGTTTCAGTTATTGTAAACTACTATCTAGTTATTATAGATACCGCTATATAAAGTAAGAGAAAGGCTAACTGAATAGCGATTTAACTGTTAATGGTAAACATATTACTAAGCGCGAGCGTGGACTCTGAACGACTGTCGACGCTACAAATTAAAGTCTAGGTGATACTGAAAAATACGAACGCATGCACATTTAATGGCGGCAACATCACGTCAAGAACTCTGCTATGTGCTGCACGTTCCTGAAACTCTACATATCGTAAACGTGGGCGCAGTTACGTTCTTTCTTGCTGACTTACTTCGACCACTTTAAACCATTTACTTTACTTTTTTGCCTTCAGCAAAAAATTATCAGAAATGGAAAAAATCACGTGAATGTGACCAAACTGCTATATATGTATGCTACTTTGTGTGTAACTATGATAGTGGAACTTCGTAACTTACCGACGGTGATAGGGATGCACGATGGTTGTCCCACATCATATAGTGAGGAGTTAAGACATACGGCTCGATAATATGTAGTCAACTTGAAGCCAACATCACATGAGACTGAAACCGTGACTCCTGCTGGTATCCGACCATCAGGTCTGATAGAGCCATGATCAATTTGAAGTGGTGGACAGAACACTGAAATTGCTTTACGTAAATAGATAGTTTCATAACTGTATGGTAGCAAAACTTAAGACGCCTCTCGAAATTTTGAAGTTTTAAATAATCATACATACTTTGATATTCGTACACCCTGCAAAAATTGCCTCATGAATGATAAATTTCTCGTCTAGACGTGGTATAATAATGATGAAAACCTCTTTTCCAAGGCATCTCTGCACGGCAGTAAACGGTGTTAACGCGTTCTTCTGTCCAAATCCAACTAGCATAGGAGAAAAATTGCCCTTTCAAACTCCAAGGTTTCGGTCCAACGTTGATGGCGTTTTTCCAATTACCAGAAGAAGCATTGAAAGTTGCCTGCTCCCATCCTTCTTCGAAAACTTGAGAACATTTCCAGGTAGTATCCGATAGTAGAACTAATTTTCCGAAGTAATCTTCAACAGATGCCAACAGTCCCTCTCCACCTCCAATATTGACACACTGGATAGCGATAACTTTAAACTTGTGTGGAATGATGACTGTGGATTGGACATTGTAGATGTCAAGGTTTGCGGCAAACTGATAAACCCCATCAACGTAGGCTGCCATTCTGTCGTCACAGGTTGCTTTAAGCACCGCCATATTTCCTAGGATAGCTAATAATAGAGTATAGACAAGGGTGCAATTTAAACTGCAAACTTAACTTTTAAGAGTGTAAGCGTCTGACTACGAGCTTCAGCATTGTTTCTTCCGTGAAAGTGTTACGATAAACGTGAGTCTTTTGACCCATGAAGTTGGCAGTTTTGCTATCATATGTCAACGCTGCCGTTAGGACTTCCCAACGCTTAAGCTGTGAACGACATTGGACGTTTAAATCAGACCGATTGCACGCCGGCAAAAAGTATGCCTAAATTGAGCAATGCGTTCTTTCGTGGCGCAATGGTTCCTGTGAAACGTCATATGTTGTTCACAGTAATATTAGTATAACGAGTATAATTAAGAAGACAATTAACAATCACCTGTATCAGAACATTTGGGGATATCACAATACTCCCACCTGGGTTGGGTACTCTCACTATTGTAGCACCATGGTCCACTTGACCTGGGAGGTTTGTTTAACTTCACTAAGTTGAGTACTATTTGCTTGTAATCGTAAATCTTCCTTGTTGTGGATGATTTTATAGGATAATATTTAGATACAATCTTTTTTTTTAAACTTAAAGATAAGGGGAAAGGAACTGTAAAAAACCAAGTTAACTTACTGATCAGAAAAGGTAAATAGTTAAAAATCAGGTGAACTTACAGATCAGGATTTCTACAATAGTTATCGTGTAGTTCCACCGAAGAAAATCTGAAAGAAAGTTTAATGAAGAATCCAATTGATGCTCTTACAGGCCACAACAGTTAAATACTATACACTATTTAGTTTCGGGCCACACTTATTTCTCAGGTAAAAATCAGTAAATAACATTTAGAGGCACTGATCTGCAGTGGACATCGTTACCTATAAAATTTCATATTGTCTGTGAAAACTGAAAAGCAAGTATTTAAATCTGGCAAATTGCCCAAGAAAGATGGGAAGTGCATACGAATTTTTATAATTTCCAGGGGGGAAACCGTGCCGGTTTGGGTATTGTGAGTCCCATCTTTGACATTCCCTGCCTGAGATGGTGACAGCGACTTCCCCTCTATAGTTCAGCCCCTTCTCGTCATCATCATCTAGACACTCCGCAGTTTTCTGACCTGGTTTATATATGAGTCGTTAGGTTTGAAGTGCATACTTTCTACATAGCCCGGCACAGAGCGCCCTGTGTTTTGTTGTAAATCAAGTAACAATTTTACCTGGCAGAAGAGGAAGGCACCGCATAAATTTGTTCGATGTTTTAAAGTCTGATTTGAAAAATCGTGATATTTCGTTAAACGATTATAGCGACCTTTTAAGTTTGAGAATGTTGGCCTCTGACAGGAAGAAGTGGCAAGATATGTTTGACCTGGTGGACCCAGGATAGTTTTCCTTGAGCAACTTATAATCTTATGAAGGTGCCCTTGGGCCATTTATAAAGATTGGTAAAGTTTGATAATAATAATAATAACTTTCTACATCAGCAGATTTTGTAGTTAGGGGCCGATACCATAGCACCACCACTGTAGCGATAGTTTATATTTGATAATTTTATCCAACTTTCAAATGTACAAAGTTAAAGGAAAATCGGCAAGTTAATTTAATAGATTAGCCAATTGGATCCCACTCTCGTCCGATTTGGCTCTTTTCGATCAATTTTGAGTTTGTTATTTCATTTTTGTCCAAGCGGCTACACAGTATACACTAACGTCCGTAAACACTTACAAGTAATAAGTCCTCTTACAAAAGAACTTCCCAATTAAAAGGTGAAAACTTGCCTCATAAAAAGATTGAAATACTAATGGACATAAAATAACAAGTTATACCTTGAATTGCGGAAGCACCGTTAAGTAGAAGGGGTAGCAAAACCAAATACATGAGAATCGCGTCACTTAAATGAACAATATTACTATGAGTAAGCTATTATATCTGTGCCATGAATAGAATTTGTGAGATGCTATAGAGAAAGGTATTTTGGGGAGTACAAACTTTAACCAATCAGAAGCTAGAAAGCACTGTTTTCTAGCTCCTCATCGGTCAATATTTGTTCCCCTCCCCAATAATAGTTTTTTCTCTGAATTTAAAAGTAAAATTATGCACTGTCTCCAGTCTCGGGCATATAATACAGAACGGTATTCGTGGGGAAGAGTCTCAATTTGTTTTGACGGGTGATTTTAATTTTTAATGGTAAAGTAAGGAAGTGTCTTAAATTTGAGGCAGTTCGTTGTAAATTAGATTGCCTCGTAATGGTTTTGAGACATCTCCCTAAAACCAAAACAAATTTGTGTTTCTGGGTAACTGGGCCGACTGTCGAGATTTACTTGACCATGTTGATTCAAAATTTCGTAGAATCTTGATTTCGGAGCCCTCAGAGGCTTCCTTAAAGCAAATTTGTGAATCCATAATGTCTAAGGCGCAGTAAATTCAGGAAGCTGAGCCGTTGAAAGCGAAGTTCTTGACGGTGTGATCTTCAGAATAATTTTTAGATGAATGTCTGAATGAACGGTTCCCACGCTTGATTCAACAAGAACGTTTTGATATACGATGGCTTAGCAGGACGAGTATCACTGACTAAGTAATTAAACACAAATACAGAGAGATAAATAAATAACTATATAGTCAGTAGGAGGAATAAAACAAAACTACACCTCTTCTAATGCCCGTTATTACGTGTAACTCGAACTTGCCATTTATTCATGATACATTTCTGTTAAATGCTTACTCAGTAACCCGTCCTACTAAATTAGATCCTCATTAGATCAAGTGAGTGGAGTGTTCCATTCACTTAACAAATATTCATATATCACTTAAAAGGCGGGGTGGGATAAGCTGTCATTTTTTTAAATAAACCTTCGTGATTTTGGACCTTGGTTCATAAAATAAGGCGAGTTCATCTAGGCAACTTGCTGAAATATACCTAGGCACACAAACTGCACACGTCAAGGCGGGACAGAGCCTCATATCGAACCCATGTAGGCATTGCATAGGTCGCCGCACTGGTGTGGTCGAACTATACGTCAATACGTTAGTGTACACAGTGGGATTCGGACGAAAGGATTCGAAGGAGAGAAATTTATTCATTTTGGAAGTAGAGAAATTTATTCATTTTGGAAGGAGAGAAATTTAGTCATTTTGGAATTTGGATGGCAAGGACCAATATATTTTGTTTTTATGTATCCTCCTTGAAGACTTGAGCACATTTTGGCTCGTCACTGATAAAGGATTGCACACGAAATTTGAGAACAGCTTGGCCTTGCATATCGCGTCTAAGAAAGTTTTCCCGAAGATATTGATCCTGTAACATTTCAGAATTTAGGTTACTTAATACATTTCAAGAGAGCCTCCTCCGGCTCCAGAACGATGACGAAACGATTCTAGTATTCTACGTTATCAGCATGGTCAAACATATCGCTTTCAACGGCTCAGCTTCCTGAATTTCTACTCCAAACCAACACCTAACGATTCCACGCGAAATTTAGGGTCGACATGGTCCTGTACACCCCGACAGTCGGCCCAGTTACTCAAAAACACTAACTTTTCTTCCGGGAAGAAGGTGCAATTTTCGGATAGAAGGAAATGTTTTCGGGTTCTGGGCTTTTTCAGCTCAATCAGAAGAAATTAAAAAATGTTTTACGATGATTTTAAACAGAAATTAAACATTAATGGTCGGAGAAAGCATTAACACTTCCGTCGCGGCTTATATGCAAGAATAAGTCATCAATAATAATGTCAACGACGCAAAAAAAGTTTAAATTACAACGTGTTAAAAAAATGAATAAAGCTCAAAATTAAACTCACTTAACGCTGTACAGACTTGCGAAGAGGAAACAAAATATTCATAACGAAAAGAAACAAAATAGTTACTATAAATCTACCGGGAACATGTATAGTCACCGTTATAGAGTAATACTGGCAAAAATGTGCCAAAAGGTATTCCAAGAGCTGTGAGGAAAAACGATAATGAGAAGGGTTTTCTGAGGGTTTAACATGCAAGACAGTTCTAAAAGTAAAACGGTTGCTGTGCTTTCAAATATTCGAGACTAGTCTGCGAATGTAAAGGAGGGTGATGGCACTAGGTATTTGTAGAGGTTCTAGAGGAACTGGCAGTTTTTAGGGATTTCCTGAATTCAGGAAGGTGATGGAGAGCATAATGGCATAATACTCTCTACGATGTGTGGAAGTATATATTAACGTGTGAAATTACCCAACCACCGAGTAAGTTACACACTTTTGGAGCTGTCTCAAAACGGTCAACTACGGTCAGCTGTCTCAAAAATGTTCAACTAGAGCGATTTTCAAGCGGAAAAGTTCAAGCGAGGTTACTATCAGTATCTATTCCATTTGGTCACCCAAAAATCAATTCGCAACTATTAATTTTGTTGTAGTCCATTTGAAAAAATATGCTTATATTATGGATAAGTATGGCCCAAGAGCTGTTTCTCCAGTAAAGTTCTCCGACAGCGACTACAAATCCAAGCAGCCACACAACCAGGGTAAAATTTTAATGACAACGATCTGTTCCTGTAGGACACAACATTTAGTAAATATACCATAACAATATCTCTCGGATTAACAGACAATCCTTTATTCAAACCTCGTAACCTAATGCACCCTAATCCCACCAATAACATCGTATTGTAGCTATCACGTGAGAAATATTGCTCACGTGACACCATACATGCCGGGGACTAACTGTCCAGGATTCCTATGAAAGTTTACATAATCCCTCATTGTGCTTCTTCAAACAATACGATCATCTGACGGCTATTCATGCACAACTACATGAATAGAGCAATGGTGCACTTGTTCTGTTAAATGTGAGATTGAGGTTAAGAGTGAGGTAGCAGTAACAATATGAGTGTAAGAGAATTAAGAGCCAGCTACCGCAAGCAACGACCCATGATCTGTAAAACTGTAAAGTACAGTATACCTTACAAGACATTTTTATAACGTACGAAATGCGACGGTTTTCCCGAAATCTCGCCATATTTTCGGACCGCCAAAATTTCGGTCGTCGTAATAGAATCCGTCGCATTATTTTTAGCTTATTCGAATAATTGTGGCATCATCGATTTATTTTGTTTTTGAAAAGTAAGTGATATGATGGTGGGACAAATAAACAAAAGATTCCACGATGAATTGAATGTCAAGTAATACGTTTTAAATTTACAATAAATTACAGTTATTTGCTAACATAAACGTCATGTAAGAGACTAAGTCAAGATAAACAATTTAATACCAAACTCAATAAGTCATGTGATGCAGATATACTGTCATTGATCAGTAGAGTAAAATTTAGATTTTATATTGAGATACTAAAATCAGCACTAATCAGCAATCATCTTATTACTCAAGTCAAAGGTTACTATCCATCGGGAAACTAACGATGTGTCTCTTCAACATGATCGGTATGCGTGGGCCGTGAAGCGGATAAAGGACGGGAGAGGTTTGCTTGCCCCACAGTTGGTAACCCTCGGAAATATTCCGTTAGAAGTTAATAAATATTGTCACTATTTCATGTGCCACGGTGGGGAAAGTAATGAAGTTGTTGAGGATAGCAGACACCGTCGTTCCCCTATACCCTCTTGTGGATTGGCAGTCAAGTTGAAACTTACTTTCAAAGGCCTCGGAAACATCGTGTACAAGATGAAGCAGCTTATCCGAGAATCTTACTCCCGGGAGTACACTAGAGAACAGTGTGAAACTAAAAGAGTTGAGCCTTAGCGGAAGATGAAGAAATCGATTTATAAGTTTCATTTTGTTTCAACATGATTTTACAGATTTTTAGAAAATTTTGAATTTCCTTTGTGCCAGAAAACAAAATGATGAAAAATACCCTTATTTTCTATGACGTCCGAAATGTGACGGTTTTTGTTCAATTTCGCCATATTTTCGGACCGCCAAAATTTCGGTCGTCGCAAATTGGTCCGCCACAAAAATGTCTTGTAAGGTAAGCGAATTGAGGAATTTTGAAATAATAAAGATGTGCATTCATCAGAATGTGTTACATGCGCACGCCGCACAAGCACATAACAGCAGTACTATATATAGTATAATATATTTTGCATATTTCTTGTCATATTGTATTCACATTTTTCTCCAGAACTATCAAGTTCTACTTCATTAAACATTTCTGTGTAACAACTTGTCACCTACAATACGGATACTTTTTTTCATTATTTATTGGTTATTTTCACAACTTTTTATCGAGAACTTTAGCAGCTACCTAGTTAGGCAGCTACCTAGTTTGATACAATGTGAGATATATGTACCTTACATAATCTTAATCAAACATGCGACAACCCACTCAGAAATAGCTCAACATAATGTATTTCCTGTATACACTATTGTACACTGTATCAGAATACTCTCATAACACGTTACAATAAAACATATATTATATAACATGTAACACGATACAATACATTTTGACACGGCTGATTGTGCCTACTGGACATAGTCCAGATTTGTGTCAGCGGTATTTAGATTTTAACAAATATGTGTACTATGTAGATGGTAGGTAGGTGATTAGCGAGATTAAGTGTGTTGGCTATTTGCCAACAACAAGAACAATTATCGGTTTGAATAAAAGCAAATAAACTGTGTTCTTGGGTTCAACAATTAAAGATAAAGTCTTTGAACATGAAAATCACTATATAGCATAGTTACTTAGATTTAGCAAGAGGCGACCAGAGCTGATGTTAGTTAAATATGAATGAGGAACGCTATATTCCTATATGTATTCCATATCACGTGACAATTGACAGTGATTGACCGATGAGAACAAATGAAGTTTAAGCAACGCTATAACGTGCTAAACACGATTTTTGACCCCCCAACTACCGTTTTATACAACTAGAAACCTAGATACTGACCACTCCAGCAGACATGTAGTGCGCTTTAGCTGCAGAGTTGACGATGTGATCTATAGCTTGGAGGGCGAAGTTGAATGTCATGAACTCGCAGATAGGCCTCAAACCGTTCTGAAAACAGCACCAATTAAAATGAGACACAGCAACATGATAAGCTGAATGTATTTTTATTCAGATCATCGGAATTCGTCTTGTAAATATACAAAAAAGTGTTAAACTGTCTAGTTGACATACCAGTCCAGCGCCAACTGCAAAACCAGCAAATCCCATCTGAAAAAGACTAAGATTAGACGCTTTAAACTTTTTAACACTCCCTTCTACCTTAATAATAACTCAACAAGTTGTTTTTCCGATCACATCGATAGAAAATCACAAAGAGAAGCCAAACTTTGTTAACAACAAACAAGCACCTCAGTGATAGGCATGTCTATGACCCTCTTGTCTCCGTGTTTTCTCCACAACCCCCGTGTTACTTTGTACGCGCCATCATACTGCGCCACCTCCTCACCCATCAGGAATACATTCTCGTCCTGGGTGATTGCCTCGTCCATGGCCATGTTAAGCGCATCTCGTACAGCAACTTTCTGGGCGAGTTGAGGCTGGGAAGTACTGATGCATCTTGAACCAACTGTCTGCAAGGACCTGGAAATCCTTGACAACATGCCTGCCTTTGATGTTAGATTCCGGTTAAGCAAGAAGAGTACTCGAGTATTAATGTTACATAAACAGGATCATGAATTGCTCAAACATCTGGATACGGGGTGTGGCTTGCTGCTTGAGCAAAACAGTAAATTCTGACAGGACCAAATGGTTGCTGTGAATGGATTTACATTATAGAATTGAGCTAATTTTGTATCAGCTAGAAAGGTGAATGATCACTTAAGTTTTAAATTAGAAGGCAAGGAAACAAGAGTTCACGAAAACAACTTTATTAGAAAGATTGTACAAGTAAAACATAGTAATCATCTTTTAATGAAATTCTAGTTTTCCCCTTCAAAATCCTATAAAAATAAAAATAAATTAAAAAAATCAATTTAAATGGCAATCACATTTTTCATAGAAAAAAAGCCATTGTTTTAAACTGTAAAAATTTAATTGTAATTACAAAATCGACTAGCAAAAATAGATAAAAAATATAAAATTATACCTGGAGTTAAAATTATAATAATTAAAATTATGCAATTGTTGCTTTTAAATCAACTGTAGACTTTTAAGGTGTGATAAAGAAAAAATTTACAAACATTTTGCAAAAAAAACAAACGAGTTTTATGGACGTTTTATGATTTTTTTAAAGATTTATTATGCGTGATAAGTAGAGGCCTGACCATGTGAAGCTAGGTTGTTGACAACCAACATGTGGCCAAAGTGAGACCATCTATTTTTCTTCTATTGCAGTGGTCGCTCCATGAGACGAAGAAGATTACCTCCAGAAGTTGTGGATGTTGTTGCTGGGGTGGTCCTGGGAGCTGATGAGGCTTTTGTGATCCATGGTTCAAGTGTTATAGGATCCGAATCAGGTATTGGATCGACGCAGTTGTCTGGCATGTTTATGTTTGGTAGCCTGCCAAAACCAAGGTATCTGGAGGTTTCAAATGGTGTCATATCACTGAAGAAGTTGACTCCTGCAAAGGGTGAAAATGGTTACACTTCACAGCAATAGTTCATACTCATATCAATAACTAAATGAAAAACTGCCATTTTAAGAAATTTTATGGTGCTTGGATGTTTTTCAATTAATTAGATAAACAAAATATATATATTATTTCTATTTTTCTTAAGTGAACGTTTTATATGATTCACCGTGCAATATTCTATTCTGACATTATACAGTCCAATTAATCACATAACACTTGCTTTACAATATACCTGCTTCCCAGCCATAATTTCCACTGTTGATCGTGTCTACAAGGAAACTGTTGATTGTGTTTACACGATCAATACTTTTCTTGAAACAGACATATCTGTAATCAGCTTCCTCCTTACTGCTGTATAGTCCAACTCCCTAAAGTAATCAAAGTTGGATCAATATTTTTAGATTAAAAATAAGAATAGAGTTCGATGCAAACTTAATGCAAACACATAAAGATAAGTTATAAACCTAAATGAATGACACACAAACATTTGACTTACATTGTTTTGTTCCTTGTTTGCTTGAAAGGCGATGTAAGCACAAAGGTAATCACCTGAAAAACAGTTAAATCTAAATTAACTTTCTTACTGAACAGTATCCTGATATTTATCATCCATGGTCTAATCATACCATGTAAACAGTCTATTGAAAAGCTAGTAGAAAAGTTTTAAAAATGAAAGAACAAGTAAAAGAAGGTAGATTTATGGCTAACTTTCTTCCTTAATATTCTGAAGATTTAATGTGTCAGCATATATATCCACATCAAGGCAGTCTATTGGGTTGACCATCCCTTCATCTGCAATTGCCGGTAGAATGACTTGGTCCAGTTTTTTACTGTCCTGAAACGATAATAAAATTTGCAAAACACAAGGAAGGTTTTTTACATGGCTATTGCATGAACCTAGGAATTCTATGCACCTCAAATTAAATCATTGAACAGTCTTTGTCAAATCAAAGGTCAAAAAATAAGATTGAACGACTAACTGATGAGAGGTCAACAGGCATGGCCCTTAAAGTCAAGATAATCAGAAATCCTGTCACTGCTGTCAGGTTCTTCATTTTTAGAACCCTATACCAAATTGAACATGTTTATTTTATGAATCTCTGATAAACCAATACATTTTAAAGATGTTTTCTCAACATTTTGGATGGGTAGTACCGGTTTTGGCAGTGTCTAATTGTGGAAAGGGCTACAAGGGCATCCTGCAGCACTTTGGTTGGTCTCATATATATATGATATTTATAAATTTAAATTATTAAATGTCATACTGTATAATTGTGCTGCAAATTTTATTTCAATTCAATTATTTCAAAAGGTAGGTGCTTGTTCTCCTCATTTATCTCTTAACACACATTTCCAGTTTATTCCGTAGAGTCTTGCTGTCACCAGAGCCTTTTCAATCGGTTAGTTTAAGGTTTTATATCGAAGTTTATATGCTCACAAATGTAAGTGAGGGAAAGCGAATTCTCCATATCCTAATGTAGCATTATCAGATGTAAAATACAATTGCATTTTCCTTTTGAGTGTGTTGCAGGCTTCATCAGAGGTAGCAGCCAATGCATGCATTGTAAGCATATTGCATGGGTATGAAACCTTAGTGCCCTCCCAAACTCTAGAATTGGAAATTGACAGGATTCAAACACTGTACCTAATGACATATTCAAGACAGTTGGCTTGTTCTGTATTATATCATTTATATTTGCTACTTGTATTTTTGTATCTTGTTACATCTGTACCCAGGCTTTTACAGTTATACTGAAGGGGATCCTGAAAGATTCTATATCTTTTTACGGAGACTCTCCTCATTTAACCATCAATCACCATCACGTTTCCTAATCATTTTGCTGAGTCGACCAAAGAAGATTGCATAGGCTTAGGCCCTAAGGGCACTCCATAGAAATTTAGTGTAGACACCACTGCATTATCAACCCACTACTGCAAATGCACCCTAAGAATTTCGAACATGGCAAAAAATAATTGTTTCACTTTTTTTGTTTTGATCGAGCATGGTGCATTGCGCGTTGACAAGATTATATCTGTCCTTATCAACATGGTTTTGAAAATCATGTCTTAGTAATATATTGGAAACTATGGACTGTGTAATGGAACTGCTGGAAAGGGACATTCCAGTGGATATATTGTATTTGCTATTTTAAGAAGGCCTGTTTGAAAAAGTACTGTGAAG
>JH152834.1:16014-27843 GCA_000226015.1 Mnemiopsis leidyi | reverse complement strand
TGTGTGTGTGTGTGTGTGTGTGTGTGTGTGTGTGTGTGTGTGTGTGTGTGTGTGTGTGTGTGTGTGTGTGTGTGTGTGTGTGTGTGTGTGTGTGTGTGTGTGTGTGTGTGTGTGTGTGTGTGTGTGTGTGTGTGTGTGTGTGTGTGTGTGTGTGTGTGTGTGTGTGTGTGTGTGTGAGTGTGTGTGTGGTACAAAGACTGATTACTTCAACGTAGAAGATGGATGAGATGAAAACAACGTGCTGAATATAATAGCACGTGTGTGGAAATAGACACTTTTAGTACAGGCAGCGCAATTAATATTAGAACTATGTATATATATTATACATACAATGTACATTAGTGTAACTATGAATAAAGACTTGCATAATATGGAGGACATATCATTATATGGCATAGCCTAATCATAGTATGTACACACACACACACATAGTATGTACACAACATAGTGTGTTATCATGACTATAATTCCGGGGCTTCCGGTTATCAGTAGCCACAGTAATGTTTTTACCATAAACCATTGAGGTGCAGGTGTTGTGTCTTATCCCCATTGCACTTGTAGGCTAGTAATGCTCGGGGTGAGCCCTCCGCAAAGATGAGGTTTAATTTTAAGATTTATTATAGTAGTATAATGTAGTTAGTTTAATGTAGTATAATGTAGTATAATGTAGTATAATGTAGTATAATGTAGTATAATGTAGTTACTTAACACTTTGGTGTAACCTCAACCATATTTCCTTTTCTAATGACACGACTTCAACATATTGCCGCTATGTATGTACAGATACATGTATGTATAGATACATATATCTATACAATACATGTATCTACAAAATATAAATAGTACAACTTTTTGTATTTGTGTGTAGGTTATGTATACTGGTAGTTTCACTTCAGAGTTAATTAGCACATCAGAACACTGCACAAAACACTGCCATGAAAAACAATTAAATTACATAATACATTCTTACATTGAGATTTTCACTGTCCGAACTCTACACATTAAACTTCACATTACACAACACATCTAGATCAAATTTGAGTTCTTCGTTGTTGTATTAGGCGACTTTAAATGCTTATTATATCATGTCACATAGAATATAATGTACACGCCAGATTTTACAGTATATTATTTACTTAGCTTAATGTAACAGTTGAAAAACTGCACAACGCCTCATGACCGATGCAATAAAATCATTACTGAATTAACATCTAATTAACAACTAATTAACAACTAAATAACAACTGTATTCAGTTTAAATATGAAAGGGAGAGACCTCAGTCCAACCTATTTTCTTTGATAAAGCAAGACCTAAATAAACGAAATTTGTTTCTTAATAATATCAATGATTTGAATTACTTAAGAAATATCGCTAACGATAGAGCATCGTGGAGAAGGAAGCAACAGTTGATGTAGAAAGTTTTTTTATCTTGAGAAAGATTAAATGACAGCGTTGCTATTTTTAGCTGTTATTTAGAACTTTATTATATAAATAACAACTAATTAACAACTAATTACCCACTCAAATCCCCGAACAAACCTGGTCAATATCCAGAGAACAATTTCTAAGTTGTCCAGTCTCCACGACCAACTTCAACACATTGACCAGTAAGACGTATGTAGATGAGAGAGAGGGCTGATAACAGTTAAATTGTTGGGAGAGAAGTTTACTTTTGAGGAGGAGCCGCTCTTTGTTTGTGTCAGCTACTATCGCGTTACTCAGCTTCTTGCTTGTTTCCTCTATCTGGTCAACCTGGAGAGGAGAGTGTACATTTTATAGGAATTAGGAGTACAATGTACATAGTACACTATACATGGTACACTGTACATTGTACACTGTACATTGTACGTTGTACTTGAACATTTTGTAGCGTAAAAGAACGTTGTAGGCTTACCTTCTGGTTTTACTCCCATTTAAATAATAAACCAGTAAATAATAAGCCACAGTGCGGTTTCTAATTACATATAATTTATCTAAGCTCCTACTGATGAGCCTCTCGGAAATTTGTCACGCTTAAACTAGCTCATTAGTAGAAGTATCTTAATAAGTGACTAAACTCTAAGAGACTAACGCACGGTCTAGACGTGGCACGAAGCTCAAGACTAAGAAAAAGGTCACGTACAATTAATTGTCTCTGGTGACTGTGGCATGTAGTTCATTGCGATTAATAAACTGCCTCCCTGAACCCCGTCCCCATCCTACCTGTTACAAGAGCTGTATCATGGAGATAAGCGAGAAGAAGGCACTCTCCTACCTGTGACAAGAGCTGTATCATGGAGATAAGCGAGAAGAAGGCACTCTCCTACCTGTGACAAGAGCTGTATCATGGAGATAAGCGAGAAGAAGGCACTCTCCTACCTGTGACAGGAGCTGTATCATGGAGATAAGCAAGAAGAAGGCACTCTCCTACCTGTGACAGGAGCTGGATCATGGAGATAAGCGAGAAGAAGGCACTCTCCACCTCCACGTCAGAACCACAACGGGTAAAGTACAGCGGAAACTGGTCTATCAGCTGGGGAAGTAATTCCAGGAATGTATCCTCGTTTTCCTCGAAATTGTCGGGCAAGTCGAACTTAGCCCCGAACGTCTCCAGGAGTCCCTTCATCTCCAAAGCTTGGGACAGGTAGGAGATCCCGATAAAGCTGGGTGCTACCAGGTTTAACACGTTCGACATGGCGGGAGCTACCTCTTTCTACTGCTCCTAATTGGGCGGTTAATTGGTTAATTGGGTGGTTAATTGGGTGGTTATTTGTTGGTCAATTTGGTGGAGAGCCCTTGTTAGTTAAGAAAGATGTGCAATTCAAAAGTGTTCAATTAAATTCGGTTTATTTGTTGGTTAAATAGATAATCGAATTCCTAATATTATCACTAATTTAGTTTTCAAAAAATTTATTTGAATTTCTTTGGACTTAACTTTGGTTCACATACAATCTCGGTCTAATTTTGTGCAACTGGTCGAAAGTTAATTATTATTAATCTTTAAAACACCGAATTTTTACCAGCCAGTTAAAGACATCGACAAAAATTTCTCTGAAATCATTGCAGATTTACACTGCGTAGGTATAGAAGAGATTTGCTTTCCGACAGGATTAAATATAATTTTTGAAAATGGAACCCATGAAAATGACGATGCACATTAAATAATGTAAAATTGTGGGCTGTGGTGAAAATGATACTATTTAGAAACAAAATAATACGCATCTTTTTTAACTTCGAATAGTAAATTATAAATACGATTATAAAAAGGACAAATTACTTAAATATATGCCTTACTTATAAATAATAATTGACATAGAGGGCCACTATGTTAAAAATAGTTTGCTTCCTACAGCTTTTACTGTAAGTATATATAAATACCTTTGTCACGATATGCATACGTTAAATTATTAATGCGATCGTCAGACCTATCAAAATAAAGTTAAATTAAAAATGCAAATAACATCTATTGCAATCGTCAATAATGCCTCGGAGTTACTGAATTTATATAGATTGACTGTAAAATGTTATGGCATTCAACAAAATGAACATGGAAACTAAGAACATACGTTTGACAGAATTATGCAACATTGTAGAACGAACTTATTTTAAGTTAAACAAGGTACCGTAACTAAACCGTCCATTTTATAATAGCAAACAGCTAACAAGATTTCATTGCATGCTAGAATCTACACAGATATTATCTGTGACAGAAATACTAGAGGACTGAGGTCTATCATAACTACCACTAAACATAAAGATACTACTAGACAACGACTTGTGCTTTTTATCTCGGAGCCTCTTGCCAGACCCGTTAAAGTGAAACCTGACGATGTGGCCCTTCAAGCTCTTTGCGGCGTGTCTCTTGAAGGAACACAAAGGGCACTTCACGATAGAGTTCCTCGGATCTACATCTTTATGAGTAACAACGGAGTGTTCGTCAGCCAGGTGTTTGGCGAAGACAGGTATAGATTCGCTGGCAAAGGAGCAGGAACTAGAAAGGATACACTGGAAAAAGTCGCTTGGATTCTCGTCTTGCAGTCGGATGTGAGCACTCTTTAAATGTCGCTGGAAACTTACACCCGCAGGGAAGGATCTCTGACAGACATCACACGTCCTACACAGACAAGGCACATTCCATTCCGGAACTCGAGTTTTCTTGCAAGCCGAACACTTTGTTCCGACCACCTGGTGGTGTGTCCTGAGGTGTTGTGTGATGTTTGCTTGACGCTTTGATGTTGATAGAGGTTTAAGGTAGGGTGCCAAGGGAGTCTTGCAAATGGGACAGTCAACCATTTCTTTGATTACTTTGGAGGTTTCGTCCTCGGAATCAAATAATTGTTTGTAGCTGAGTAATTGGCTAAATTTTAGAATTGGAGTTGGCTGAAAGCTCTTCCGTAAATTCTCCTGAGGATCAACGGTGCTGGTGGAAGAAACAGAGACGAATATTTCTGAGGAAGTGTCGACATCAGTGCTAACTCGGCTGATAGGTTGAGGGTCCTCCCTGTTTTGTGAGCTAGTACAATTCTCATGAGGAGCCGCCTTTTCTGGAGAAGTACTACATTCTGCAGAGGTTTCTGCATTGAAGATAGTCGCACTTTTTGCATTTAGCTCATCTAGTAAACTTAAAACGGTCGATAAACTGAGTTTAGTCTGTTCAGTTGCAGATTCTGATGCTTTTAAGGTACGGTTGACAGGCACAGTGAAATAAGGTGAGCCTGAATCGCCTATTACATGCACAGCAGGGCTGTCTGCTAAGCTTACCACAGACGAAACTTGCAAGTGTGAGACTGAGGACTGTTTTTTATCGAATGCAGAGTTTGTTCTTGAATTAGAAGACTGTTCTTGATGGACAGGAAGGTTTGTTCTCGAATAAGAGGACTGTTCTTGATGGACAGGGAGGTTTGTTCTTGAATAAGAGGACTGTTCTTCATGAAAGGGAGTGGTTGTTTCTGACACAAAGTTAGAGGATGAAACGTTGGCAGGAACATATGATGTATAGCTAAGGTCATCCTTCTCATACTTTCCAGCCAAACTATATATAGAAGTCATTCTGAGATCCGAAGCACCAACTGCAGAATTTTGCATTCCAATTTGAGGACTGTTCTCCATTTTTAGCTCATACAACATTTCTTGAGTAACACATTCAGGGACCAGCGTAAAATTTTCTAAATCTTCTTCATCAGATAGAACAATCACTTCTGTCGAGTTCATGGGAATAGAGGAGAAAGCAGAAAAAGTAGGATTCATAGTTCCAGAAAACCTGGCTAGATGTTCAGGCGTGATGGGGGGAGTGGACAGTAGGTCTGGACCGGGAAAGTATGTTGAGTTACACTCAGTTTGTCGAGCTTGAAAGTAAGGGATTTCCATTTGTCATTTCCTCGTCCACATTCAGTCACGTGACCCTTTAGGAGAGACAGGTCATCCTGGAAGTATGTCGTGATAATTAATTATGCATAATTAATTATGCAGATAATTAATTATGCAGATAATTAATTATGCAGATAATTAATTATGCAGATAATTAATTATGCAGATAATTAATTATGCAGATAATTAATTATGCAGATAATTAATTATGCAGATAATTAATTATGCAGATAATTAATTATGCAGATAATTAATTATGCAGAGGTTCAAAGTGCAACAAAATCTTTAAAAGTATCGATTCAGTAGTAAAGTAGCACTTCTACAGTCAGAGAAACAACAGCCCAAGTCATTTGGGCAATTATGAGCAAAGTACTACACAAGCAAATTCTAAAAACAGTTAAGTTTACGTTGAAAGTAATGTTCTAGTACCGGAATTACCTCGAAGAAATCGGTACTCAACGTCAGACTAAAGAATAGAAGGCATATTATTTTTGAACATTAACGCATCCGAAATTATGGTTAATTTCCAAGAATTTATATAAGGATAGGCAGACTTAGTTAAACTCTTGGAGAGATGTCACTTTATCAACTTTTAAGTTTTAACATATTTGAAAGAAAGTCGGAGGACGGTCGCCGTTTTATAATCAGCAGCATTATCATACGTGCGGTATAAAGTAATTATGGTACAACGACGCAGTTGCTGGTGTTATTTATATTGCATTGAATTATGTTCATCTTCAGATTGACAAAGCCCCACTGGCTATAATTATAAGAAATGGGATTCTTGAGAAGGTATCGTAAATTTCAAATTTTATTTTACATGTCACAGCGATTGACCAATAGAAGGTGGGTTAAGGTGCGACCAATAAATTGTGAGAAACGTTCATTGGAGATAATAACTGTAACCACAAGTACGTTGTGAGCCCACATTGCGTTAAATGGTAGCATCGTTACAAATTATTTCACTGATTATATTGAATGGCACAAATAATTGTATGGCACACTTAGTCCAGTTGTTTAATAATAGCTAATTAACAAAAAATTTGATGTAGATTAAAGTCGCTATGGTTAACTTAAACACTATCAGACTTCACACATTACGATAAAGCGAGCCTCTAAGCTTCAAAAGACAACAGTCAACATGCATACGAAGACAACCGCAGCTAAGAAGCCAGGCGAAACATTGAATCGTACTGCAGCTAAGAAGCCAGACGAAACATTGAATCGTACTGCAGCTAAGAAGCCAGACAAAACATTGAATCGTAACGCAGCTAAGAAGCCAGTCGAAACATTGAATCGTACTGCAGCTAAGAAGCCAGACAAAACATTGAATCGTACTGCAGCTAAGAAGCCAGACAAAACATTGAATCGTACTGCAGCTAAGAAGCCAGACGAAACATTGAATCGTACTGCAGCTAAGAATGTAGACGAAACATTGAATCGTACTGCAGCTAAGAAGCCAGACAAACATTGAATCGTACTGCAGCTAAGAAGCCAGACGAAACATTGAATCGTACTGCAGCTAAGAAGCCAGACAAAACATTGAATCGTACTGCAGGAGAGAATGTAGATGAAACAATAAATCGTGACCCCGCCTCATGGAACATCAGGCAGACGTCGCTGCATGGGTACGACGAGGAACGCAATGGAAATCCTCCTATAAACCCAACCGAGGAAGATTCAGAGAGGTTTGTTGAAAGCCGATATCTCCACTAGTGAGACGTGGTTCGTCTAACGCGATTACAAATATATTAGGTGTTATACTGCCTGGGGCAGCTGAGATTGGCATAATTTTTATCGGCATGAATAATTAAATATAATTGAGTGTGCGTGATTGAATAAACTGGTCTGCAAATGGAGGCATTCAAGTCCAGATTTAGATATGATTATATATGGGAGACGGCCATGTAAGTTTTCCGTAGAAAAAGGAAAATAGCGGCTAAAATCACGTTACGTGAGTTACAAACGGGAGTGACGGTTTTTACGTATAAATATTGGAATGGGGGTCACGTTTTATGGAGTATTCAAAGGAGCATCATTTGGGGGAATACACATAATGAATACACATAATGAGTATCGGGGGTTATCATAAGAAATGCATTGTATGCAGATATGTGTTGTAAGTAGAACAAGCCACGGCGTTCAACATAATTGACCCACTGATATCTCATATAATAATATCAGTATAAATGTATTTGTATTTGTATTTGTTACACCTGTACCCAGGCTTTTACAGTTATACTGAAGGAGCTCCTGGAAGATTCTAGATCTTTTAACGGAGACCCTCCTCATTTAACCCTCAATCACGGTTTCCCGGTCATTCGGCTGAGTCGACCGAAGAAGATTGCATAGGCAAATGCCCTTAGCGCACTCCTCTAGGATTGGCGGATCTGGGAATTGAACCCCCGATCTTCTGCATAGAAAGTCGGGGTAGATACCACTACACCACCAACCCAAATGTAATGCGAAGGAATTGCATAACTTCTGACGATGTGCTTTATGACTATGATGTAGTCAGGAAAGTTTCAGATCTTAAAGGAGAACTCTGACACAATCGAAATAAGTGTCCCTGAAACAGACCAATTGTACGTCACAAGGCAGAAGCAAGATTAGAAATACCTTCTAAATATTGTTGATGCATTGTAGAGACAATATTGAAACTGTTGCATGCTGCACTTTCTTTACTTGAAGGAGACGACACGCTCTGGAACTACGAGAAATTTGCTTATCCAGTTTTCTGAAGATGATTTAATTTGCATAATGTGCCCAATATAGAACCAAGTCAACCAACACCAAATCAAATGAGACCTAAAATGAATATACCAATTAAAATGAATAAATAATTTAAGTTGTCGCTTTATAAGAATAAATAAAATTTATCAAAGTTGTCACAATATGAACGAACACAATGGTAGCTATTTTCGTGATGCAGGAATATAAGCCTCACTACTTACTGATCCTAAGCTGTTTAAGCAGTTTAATATTATTGATTGTATAAATAAGGAGACACTTATTGGTGAGAATTCAGGCTATTGGGGGGGGGGGGTCTTAACCTACGTTGCCCTTATAGCTCAGGCTAAAATTGCAAGATTTAGAAAATGTGTGGGAAGTAGTAAGAATAATGCGTCTTCTGTGGAATATACCAATTCAGCTAAATGCGATTTCATTTGTTTGAATGAACGTTGAGGTAACTTTGTTTGGTTTGTTTCAATACACGTTCCCTGAAAAATTAGAGCTCTATATAACCTATTACTGAGATACTGACGGAAGCGATTTCGATTATGTCGTGAGATCGTGCTAACATGACCCATCGTGCTTGACAGTTGATCCGCTAATGGGGACCCCGTTAACGGATCAACTGTCAACTCTAACCCCATCATGGGGTGCTACCCTGTCTATTGTTGGGATAACTGTGACTAACCACAACCACGTTGCGAGATTAGGTCGGAAATTGGTCTGCTGTAGTATAAGTTAGGATTACATGGACATTTATCATGGACATTTTATACTTCTGAAGAGAAGATAGAGTCTGCAAAATCTTATTGATATGAACTTGACAAACAAATGACGTATCGTATTAACTGTTTCCTGCAGAAATTTTGAAAATCTCGTGTTCACAGTCTGACCTATAAAGCAAGACGTAGGGACAGAGACTCCCACTGTCTCTAAAGGTAAGCCTATCATAATAAGTAAGAATATTTAACAATAGCTGAGACTCTTGGAATAATCTCCACTCTTTAAGTCAGTTCCCTTGATTCCATGTAAACAATTCAAATCGCTATTTATGGATGTAAAAAGAATATCGGTTGAGTGTAAGGACGGCTAACGCTGCCTGTAACTGCGAAATATTTGTGTCTAGGTTAGTCATTAGACAAGACTGTTTCTTTTACCTGGAAATCCAAGACGGAGTTTCCAATTCAGTCGTTAACTATGAGCAACAAGATGGATCAGAATATTCCCTATATTAGAGTTTGCCTCAGATTAGAATAGGTCAGATATCAGAATAATATGCACACTTTATCAGAACAAGCAATAAATAAGAATTAGAGACGGCACTATGTAGCGGAATAGGTACATCGAGCAGATTCCTAAATTACGGAGCGATCTAACTGTTGGTCAATCAGATCAGGAACCGCATATGACGTAGTGATAAATCCTGGTGCTTGATTGAAGACGATTATTATCTTTACTCCAGCTTAAAGAAGTATTTGATATAAGTAAATCTTTAAACGGAGAATACAAGAAAAAAGATAGATGCTAGTAAGATGACTACATTTCTCTATTGGCAAGGATGAAGCATGCTCACCACGATTAGGCATGCTAAATATGTGGAACTTGACAAATATGCGAGGGAGTGTGGGAGACACTCTACTCCATGTGGAGGGAAAAATAAGGTATCCAGATGTTATCCTAATGTTATCGTTCAGATTGTGATAGATTTCATATAAAGTTGTTCTAGATCTGCTTTATTAACCTTCACAGAACGGTATAAGCGACTACACTAAAGCAGTCTTAAGCTTAATACTAGTAAAAATGTGGTAGTTATGTTTGGTAAGATAATCCCAAAATGCTTGAAATCTAATTAAGCGATCCAAGCAATAAAGCTGTCACACAATACTAAACAACCGGAAAACCACAAAAAATCGGACGGTCAACAAGAACAGCACATTCGGACTGACACTTGGGTCTGATATCGAACAACAAAGAGCACTGATGGAGATTCTGGTAGCTGGTGTCGCACAACTACACACACGCACTACATCCTGATTACTGCATGTACAGCTTGTATGTACTTAATATAGCTAAATCGTGTAAAAAGCTTGAAGCAGGAAACACAGCGATATAATAATGCTTGTGTTATAGCGACATAGTGAGGTCACGATAATTGCTATAGATGAAGACCGATGTAATACAAACCGCAGTTCTGGAGACTGTTGTGTAATGGTAGGACGGATATGTCAGGTAAACGTGTCACTGATATTTTACACCCATGATCCACAGACACCCACGTAATTAGAGCAGTTCAATGGGGTGACATACTAATTGCGTGATGTAATTTTCATAGGACTTGTTGCTAAGTTTCTATTTTACTGAATACTGAATAATTAAGTTATTTAGTCACTTCGTTACTAAGTTGCTAAGGTACCAAGTTACTGAGTAATTAAGTTATTTATTTACTTCGTTACTTAGTTACTAAGGTACTAAGTTACTATGTTACTGAGTAATTACGTCAAATAGTTAATTCGTTACTTCGTTACTAAGATACTAAGTTTCTGTGTTACTATGTTACTGAGTAATTACGTCATATAGTTACTTCGTTACTAAGATACTCAGTTACTATGTTACTGAGTAACTAAGTTATTTAGTTACTTAGGAACTAAGTTACTACGTTAATGAGTTACCGAGTAACTTACTTATTAAGTTACTAACTTAACACATTACTCAGTTACTAAGTTATCACTGAGAAACTGAGTTATTTAGTTAGTTACTAATACACTGAGGAACTAACTTATTGAACAATTTAGTCACTAAGTTAATTAGTCACTTAGTTGCCAAGTTACTATGTAACTAAGTTACAGAATTACTAAGTAACTACTGCACAACATTACATTTCCTCCTAGCGTTGCCACATACCAGACCAGCCGTCTAAAGAAATGTTTCCAATTTTCATAAATATGTGAATACCCATGATTATGTTACAAACGGAGGTTATATTTGAGGATTGACCTGGTTTTTTAGTGATTAGTCCCGTTATCTAACTTCCTAGCTCTGATATAGCACACCCTGGATTCTCCTGGAGCTCATCACAGACCGCTACACCAACCAGCCAATGAGACACGCTCTAATAAGCCACGTGACTTAGCTCAGCCAATCAGCAAGCCGGGCTGAGTGTGCAGAGTACGACACCGTCAGCTAAATGCAGCCTACATGTGCTGATCACCTCATTGGTCACCAAGGAGACCACGTGACCTCGTGCTCTTCCTCCAGTTGGCCCGCGTGACCTGCACGTGCCGTGAATGTTTAATATTATTACAGTAGAACGGGCGAGATTATTCCTTATATGGAATAATGCGGCGAGTGGAGGAAATACTGTGATAACATTTCTCTCAGAGACTGCTGTGTGTTGTGAGCTGCGAGTGGGAAGATACGCTCTGGCTCTGTCCCTATATTTGTGTGTCACTGTCCGGTATAAGATGTGTCCCTGTGTCTGTGTCAGTGTTGTGGCGTGTCTGCAAAGTATGTTTGTATGTTCGCGTGTCTATGTTAGTAGTTAGTACTGACTGATATTAGCCTGGTGTGTGTTTGTGTGTGTGTGTGTATGTGCGTGTGTGCGTGACTGTGTGTGTGTGGCTGTGTGTGCATGTGTGTGTCTGTGTGTGTGTTTATGTGCGCGTTTTTGTGTTTATGCATATGTATATGTGTATCTGTGTGTCTTTGTGTGAGTGACTTATGCATGTGCGTGTATTTGTTTGTTTGTGTGT
>JH152831.1:7760-20365 GCA_000226015.1 Mnemiopsis leidyi | reverse complement strand
AATGTTCCTCACCTGAGTGGTCATCATGTTCTGCACCTGGATTTAGCAGCGAATGTAGTCACTACGAAGACATATATCTAGCATGTAGGGGTAGGTGCTATCAAAACTGCGGCTGGATAAGTGAGTGTACTCCTGGCGAGTACCTCAACTCTAGATCTTGTGCTCCATGTCCAAATAACACTTACTCAACTGCTACTGGGTTTCACACTTCCTGTGTTTCATGTCCAGGAGGGTCGGTAAGTCAACAGGGCTCCTCGCAGTGTCTCCAATGTCCACCAGGCTCTACTGCAGTAGAGAGCGAAGCTAGATGTACATGTGAGAATGGCTTTGTGTGGCAGTGGACCAGCAGGACCACCGCATCATGTAGGGAATGTCCTGAAGGAACTTACAGATCAGAAGGCATGGCGGATTGTCTAAGTTGTCCTGAACATTCAAATTCCACTGCGGGCTCGGAGTATTGCTTCTGTAAGTCAGGAATGTACTGGAACAACACAAGCTGCTTCCTCTGCCCTGAAATGTCTGCTAGTCATGAAGGAGCGCTCAATTGTACAACATGTCCTCCAGGATCGACATCAATAATCAACGGCACATCTTGTACTTGTCCTGAAGGGCTGATGTGGATATTGGATGAGGAGGGAATCGGGTCATGTCAGCCTTGCCCTACAGACACCTGGAAAGATAGAAATATGTTGATATGCAGTTCATGCCCCGAAGTTTCAACATCCATGCCCGGTTCTACTCGCTGCTCGTGCAGTGAAGGGAAGATCTGGCGTAATTCATCTTGTCTAAATTGTGTCCCGGGCACGTACAGGAATCAATTGATGTCGGTCTGCACTGAATGTTCCTCAACTTCAGTCAGTCAAGATGGGGCTGAGAGGTGTATCGAATGTCCGCCTGGCTCTCTGGCAATGCCCAACAGGACAATTTGTTTGTGTCCCAAAGGAATGGTCTGGACTTGGAGTAACAAGACTTTAGGATCCTGTACGATCTGCCCGGAAAACACTTATCCGAGCAGTGATACCTCAGCGTGTTTACCGTGTCCCCTCTTTTCTACCTCTGCAGCTGGCTCCTCGGCATGTTCCTGTATAGCAGGAACCTTCACAAACGCAAACAGGACCTGTTCGGTTTGTCCGTCAGGAACTTCTTCTAAAGCAGGTTCAGACCACTGTTCTTGTCCTGCTGGAACATTCTGGAACAGCACACAGTGTAAGAAATGTCCATCATATCAGATAAGTCAAACAGGATCTCTTCAGTGTCAAACATGCCCTCAAGGCACTTCACCATCAAGAAATCAAACAGAATGCAGCTGTCCCCACGGAACAGAATGGAATTGGACAGCACAGAATATCGGTTTTTGCGCATTTTGTCCTGTAAATTTTTACAAAAGTGCGCAGATGTTATCATGTGCGCCTTGCCTTCCACATTCTACCTCTGCAGCTGGCTCCTCGGCATGTTCCTGTATAGCAGGAACCTTCAGAAACGCAAACAGGACCTGTTCGGTTTGTCCGTCAGGAACTTCTTCTAAAGCAGGTTCAGGCCACTGTTCTTGTCCTGCTGGAACATTCTGGAACAAAACATCTTGTCAGGCATGTGAAGGAAGTTCTGTAAGTAAAATAGGTGCTCTCAAATGTCAAAGATGTCCTTTAGGAGCAGTTCCAGACAAAGCAAGGTCGTCCTGTTCTTGCCTAAATGGCGTGTGGACCTGGGGTAACCATGGTAACGGTTCTTGTGTGTCCATCAAGACATCTCAACTAAGTTCTCATCACATCCTCACGGTTACACTTCAAGCATGCACAACTGCATTTATGGCTGTAGGGCTTCTTCTGTTAAGTGTGTTTCTGTGCAGGAAATGGAAGGGAAGGCAGGGAGTGAGGGAGGATGTAAGGATATTGTATACACCGGGAGGAGAGACTGTCCACATTGGAGATCCAGAAGGAGGACAAGAAAGGAGCACTCAAGTAGGAGAAGCAGAAGGAGGGGGTGAAGAAGGAAGGGAAGCAGCAAGGGGAGAAGGAGCAAGGCAGGTGGATAATGAGATTTGTCAATCAGAGGAGATCGAGGAGAAACTCTCGGAGAACATATATGATGATATGGATCACTGAAGCACTTATAGGCAACCAGGTATAAATTGGTTATAAAACATAACAGCTACTTTGAACATAATTACTCAAGTGATGCCAAGCATTCATAAGTTCAGTCACACGTGATGATATATATAAACATTCACTTCCTCAGGAAAAAATATTCCACGTGATCTGATATAAGGATCTATGACGATAACCAGGAGAGAGCTAGGGAGATCTAAGAAATTCATCGCTATACCTTGACACTGGCTTGATGGACTAACGAAAGTTACAGGGACAATTACAAGTACTTGTCCCAGTTTGCTTGACATCAATGTATCTAAAACTATATTTGTAGGAAAATTTTGCCTTCTTTGCGTGTTCTAAAAGAATAATTATATAGAGGTAGATTTTAGTTATCCAGTAAGGTGAAATATGATCGAGCAAAGATTAACAATAGGCGGAATTTGAAGGATAACAGTAAAATGTAGTATCAATGACACTATTAAGGCTTTTTCAATGATTCTCTTTCTTTTGCCAAAATAATTAGGAACGGTATTCGTGGGGAGGTGTCTCAAATTTTAAACCCCATTTCTCTAAATGTAAGGCTCCTACATTTGTTTTTGGAGATCAATCTGTATCCATAGGACAATTTGAGAGTATTTCACTACCGAGAACTAATTTAGGGCCCATAAATTTTGAGGAATGGTGTGTTTAAGTATCGAAAATTTGAGACACTTCCCCAAGAATACCGTTCCTAATTGTTCGTCAATACAACACATGAATTAATCATATATTGATTTTGAAGTGGAATTCTATTAAGCGGTTGCCTTTTAACAACTCATTAAGATTAAAGTGTTACAAATAGATGACGAATTGACGAAATATGTTAAACGATATGCATTGATAACTGAAACTTTTGAATGGAATTTAGTTCTCAAGAAGTTGGTTAATGGTTGCACGCTCATAGGTACAAAAATCGTCGTTATGACATATTTTTCGAAAACCCACTTATAGAGATAGAGGTAATCTCGATATCACTTACTCGGTATAGACAGGGTAGAAAGTTGGTGACAAAAATACGAGTTGATGTCGTCTGATTCTTCCCAGGAATTTGCAGCTGAAACGGAGCAGGTAGAGATTATTGAGATTTTGTACTAATTTAAAGAGATCAAAACGGATAAATCAATTCATCAATCAATCAAATTAATTGCTATAAACAACTACTATTTAGTAAGTGGTCCAGTTAAAACAAGAATCTATCTGACCTCTGTTCGAACAAGTTCCATCAGAAGTGATGTCCTGACTATCGGCACGGTAACACGACAACTTGTGTTTCCGACTTCTTCCCCGGTTTTCTGACGTCATCACCTCTCCCGTGACGTCATCACAATTTGTCACCCGGGAGACAACTGTTTCCTAGTAACGAGGACCATCCTATTGTAGTGGAAAATTTGGTTAGTCATGATAGTATCTTGTTCTAATTTTTCTCTCAAATGGCTGGCTCAAAATTGCTAAAATTATTATGAAGTACACAGTAGTTATCAAGATACATCGCTATATGGGTTATTATAGTATTGGAATTCCAGAAGATGCGCAGCGCTGTGTGGAAAACAATAAGCTAAGCCACGTCACAATAAGCTTAGCCACATCCTGCATTATCAGCATTAGCTGAAATTTATTTTCAGAATTGTTTCAAAAATTTGGTTGGAGCGCTGACAATGAATGCCGTTTGGAGGGCATTAAGCATCGTTTGCCGCACAGAATTCAAATAGATGTTGGAGACATTTGGGTAACTTAAAGAATTTATTCATTTAGTTTAAGAATTGAATAAAACAAAAGATGGTTGTATAAAATCGTTTCAATAAATTAAATAAAGATACAACAGTCATTGCGTGAAAACTAGCCGTAAAACTAAAATATAACGTATTACGGCCACGACTGGAGCATTAAAGTAATTAACAGTCGACGTAAAACTTTTTGCAGTATTGATAAAATAACATTTTTTAAATGATAAGAGGTAGTGTATTCGTAAAAATTTGAGTTAAACTGGTAAAAGAAAAGTGCAATTTTGGGAAATAGGGAGATTTCTAACCTCTTTAAAAGGTGCAAATTCCAATAAAACATAATTTCAAGATAAAAGTTATAAAAGATTGTCACGAGGACAGACAACATTACTTCTCCTTGTACTCAATACCTGGCCCATCAGACTTAGTCAACATACCCATCCTCTTAAAGACAAGGAAACATTTTTTACAAACCCTCTCCTTCTCAATACAATGTACCTTGCAGTGTAAATGTCTGTAGTGCCGCTTGAAATACTGTCGATCTATTCCTTTCTTGCACTTGGGACACTGGAACCCAACAGGAGGAGGACCGGTGGAGTAGTCATGTCCGATCAGAGGTTTGGGCCAATCCGTCAGTTTCTCCAGGACAGCCACACAGCCCGTACATATCTGGTCGTACTTAGCACAGCCGATCTGGCAGTGTTGGTCCCGGTAGTGTTTCCTGATGTAGTGGGTGTTGTGTTTCTGGGAAACTGTCGGACACGCAGGACACTTCAGGCCCTCCTTATTGAGCCGGGTATTGTAGTCAAACCCCTCCAGTCCCCGGGGGAAGGTGACGATTTTTTTGAGAGCCTCCACACACGTGGTGCAGATCAGGTCGTAGTCTCCGCAGCCCACCGGACAGTGCTGAGCTCGGTAGTGCTTCTTTAGATAGGACCTGTCCTTGGTCTTAGTGTCACACTGACTGCAGTGTATGTACAGGTCACTCTTAGGGGTGGTAGCAGGCGAGGAGGACGAGGAGGGGGTTGTTGGGGAACTTCACAAGACGATATCATCTCTACTTTCACTTTTGTTGGCTCCTCTGATGTCTCTACCCCAGTTGATCGACTAACTTTATCGTCCTCTACCTCAGCTGCTTTATTTTCTTCACTGTTCTGTTTGTCACAAATATCACCTTCAACTTGATTACGTTTATCGTCAACTTTTCTTCCAGTCTTGTCCACCTCCCCCTCCATCCACCGCCTCCTCCACCGCCTCCTCCTCCTCCTCCTCCTCCTCCTCCTCCACCTCCTCTAAGTCCATCATCTCAACATCCTCCTCGTCACCTAGAGTAATGTAATCTTCCTCAATGTCCGCTCTAACACTTGGGTCCTCTCCGCCATCCCCAGCTTCAGACTCACCACACTTCCTCATGTGCTCAACAGCACAGCCACCGTGGGAGCTACGGTAAATATGAGTTCGTATTGCGCGGCGTCGAGTGTACCTCCCACAATTTATACACAACAACCAGTCGCCAGGGAGGCGGTCTCCTGACTTCAGGAAACCTTGAATGTGCGGTAGTAAACACGTCTCGTATTGGCGGAGGTGGCGGTGTACGTTATTTAGGTTGGTATAGTTACGAGGTCCGTGTCTGCAGTAAATTTTCGGTATGAAGTGATCGTCCTGCTCCATTTCTTCGTCGTCATCACTTTTACCTTCGATCAAATCGTCAGCTTCTTCCACATTCTTCCTTCCAGATCTCCGCATATGCTCGAACTTACACCCTAGATTGTAACGGTCCATATGGACGTTGATACTCCTGCGGTTGTTACGAGCGTACCGTCCACAGTTAGTGCACATATACCATTCATTGGAAAGAAGATCTCCCGACTCAAGAAAACATCGAGTGTGAGGCTCAACACAATCTTCATTGTTCCGCAAGTGAGAATGAATGCTGTCAACGTTGCTATAAATCTTACCAGCCCCGTGACTGCAGTATAACTTCATTTTCAATTCCACAGAATTCACATCTACATCTTTGTCGCTATCATCACCGTCAGAATCCCTCTCTGGATCCTCCACAACCGCGCTGTTCTGGTTGTCGGCAGTCTGTTCGTCACGTCGTTCTCTCCTTATCATGTTGTGAAGAGCTTCACAGCTAGGTTTCTTAGCAAAGTGGAGGTTTAACGACGACAACTTCACAACGAGAGTTCCACACGCGAAGCAAACCTTGTAATTCTGCGGAAATTTTCTGTTCTCTGAGAGCAGATGTTTCAAATTCTTGTGTCGGCAAACTTTGTGCATCGTTAGATGAGATAGGAGACCTTTCCGGGTTCCAAAGTTGTGAGAGCAGCCGTAACATTTAAACACGATCTCGTCAATCGCTGAAATATATACCATACCAATTGGGAGCAATATGGCACAATTGAACCAGGCAATCAAAATCATCAAGTGACAAAATATATTTAAGTCAAACATTTTGAATTAAAAACAGTAAATACGTAAAAAATTATGTGACAGCAGACCCACGTACCTTTTCGTCTACCAGATAAGGAACTCCTTCTATCTTCCTCAAAGTAGTTCTCAACTTCCAGACCCTTCTCCTCCCTGACTACACGATAATGTTCCTCCGTACAGCGGCGCTGAGGGACGTTCCTCAAGTGTACCATCATCTGGCCCAGGGGGACGTAATGGCCACAACTGTAGCACACTCTAGCAAAGGGGTTGCAAGGTTCCTCCATCTTGATGGCCTCGCTGATGTGTGGGGAACGGCAGTTTGGTCGGAGCTTGAAGTGCCTTCTGATTGAGGTGAGAGAGAGGAATTTGATACCGCACCCAAAACATTCATAAGTCGGTCTATCGGGTTTTCTTTCCGTCTCATCTCCTGGAAATGGTTAAGTTTTTCTTGGAAAAATAGTGTAATCAATATTTTATGAAAATAATGTAGCTAAGACGAAGTTAAAACTCCTTTCTATCCTTAATAATGAATATCATAAAAAGAATAATACCGCTTGATGAAGTAATAAAATTTATTCGTAAATTACAAATAACATAGGACTGATAATGAAAAATTTGTTACGAAACATAGCCAAGAAAGAAACAAGATAAAAATTCAATAACACATAAATGGCAAATAAAAAGCCAGACTTCCAAAAATTTTCTCCCCCAAATACGCACTTATTGGGGGCACATTCTCAACATTTAACTGTCCCTCTCTACCCCATCTGTTCAGCAACTACTAGACCGCTATCACTACTCTTCTTCAACCCCTTGTTCTTTGGCAGCTGACTTTTCGTTAGTTCGTGTTTCTCCCGACACCCCGGACTATGAACCTTGATGTGCACCCAGAACTGTTTTTCCAGATAGAATACTCCACAGGAAAAACACGGTTTCACAGTAGCCGGAATCTCGTCCAGGTGGTCCAGCATCTTGGTGATGTGGTCTTTTCTGTGTTGCGGTGATTGAGGATGCGTGGAGAGGTGGTCGCTCAGGGCAATGCATCGTGTGAAGTTTTTCTCACACGCGTAACAGGGGTAGTTGAACTGGGGGCTGCGCCCCGGGGTATCTTTAATACTGTTATCTGCTAGTTCCAGAAGATAGTTGCAGGTTTCGCAGGCTTGTCGCTGTCGGAAACACTTGTTTGGACAATGGGACTTCCTGATGTGGTAAAACATGTCTAGTCTCAGCTTGTGGGGAAAGGACGAGCGTAACCGGTACCCACATTTTGGACATTCCACTCGCTTTTCTCTAATTGGATCAGCCGACATTTCCCATTTACAATTGTTTTGATCTGTAGAAACGTCAGAAGTTTCTATGTGTTCCTGATCTTCAGCTTGCTGTATTTTTGCGTCATTGACAGAACTAGCTTTCCTTTGATTTGACTTTATATTGAGAGAGCTATCTTTTATTTGAGTTGACGTCCCATTGGGAGAAATATCTTTTTTTCGAGGTCGACCCCGTTTTTTACCGGATGAGACCTTTCTAATCTCAACTTGATGAGCACAATGTCTTTCACGCTTTCTGTCGGAAGCTGAAATATTCTGAGCTGTGAAAGGACAGCTCAGTTAAAGCAAAACAGGGGGACAACTTCCAGCCCGTTTAGAACGACAGCTCAACAGTCCTGCTGTGCAAAACCACAGGAAACAAATCGTACAGGAAACGTAAACTAAAACAAAATATTTTTCAATTTTTACAAACCTCCGTCCTCATCATCATTATCTCCAACCTCTCGTTCATCTTCTTCTTCAACAAATTTCCTTGATCTTCTCGGCTTATCAGGTGTACCTGAATTGACATTTTAACTAATAGAAATTCGGCACCGGTGTTGTTGTGCAACAAATTACGTGTCACCTATTCAATTTCTTTTATTAAGCTTGAAAACTCACCCTCCTCCAAAGTCTCTTGTTTTCCTCCTACGCTCTTCCTCCCCACTACATGCTCGCTTTTCTTCTTTTTCGTCTTCTTGATCTTCCTTGAGCGAATAATCCGCGTTTTTGTAATCTTAACAGCAACTTCTCGAGCCTCTTCACCAGGTCTACGACTCAGAAGCTCCTCCGACTCGTTTATTTCTTCTTGAGATAAGTCTGTAGAGGGTGGTTATTAACATGTTATGTCAGCTGAATGTATAAGTTGTTCACACAAAATACAAATCTTGGTTTGAACACATAATCTGATATCGTTTTACTTTTAACTTACAGTTTCTAACTTTCATTAACGGTTTCACAGCCAAGCAGTTGTCCACGACCCCGTACTGAAAATTTATAATTTTTTTGACTATGATGCTATGAAAATGGCAATAAAGGAGCAAGAAAATGTATGTTAGTTGTACTTTCTAGGCTCGCCACAACCTACTTATCTAGGCTCATTACTGGTAAGTAAAAATTAAAATAGAAATCACTGTTGTCAACAGTATTCTCGGGGAAGAATGGCAAATGATTTCTCTTACCGAATGTGTCGGACACAGTACAGTAAAGGTAGACTTGATGAGTTTGCATTTGGCTTTAATGGCACAGCGATAGTGGTACCGGTTTGAGCATCCTTCTTTAAAACAGCCCAAACTTGCCCCAATGTCACCACAGACACTGCAAACCTGCGAAAATGATGAATTACTTCCAAGGCGATTCCTGAAAATCGTGGAGAAACTACATTTTCTTGGTAGGAATTGCCTAGTAACCAAATACTCAGATCCATACTTACGGTAAATCGGGCTACTTTGAAAATCTCCTCCAGTCCGTAGATATCAAAACCGATCATGTAGACACCAGGTGACCAACAGATACAGTCCTCGTGTAACCAAACTTCTTCTCTGAAATGTTGTTGGGTTTAGAAGTGTCAGACAGGGGAATTAATATGTAACTAATCCTGCAATGTGTAACTGGTTTGATAAGCTATCATTGAGAACTAGAAATCGAATGACATTTAATTGATAGTGAATTGCGAAAGTATTGGTTCAACAGAATCAAGAAGCCTATCATGTTCACGATAGGAAACCATCATTCTGGGAATCCGGCTAGGTTTTAGGAGATGGGACCTGACATTGGTCGCCAAATATTGTGGGATCGACGAAACCGCTAAGCGGCCAAATTAATTATCTGCGCGCGCGCACATTGCGCGCCTCTTGAGCGCAATTGTATTCGCAAATAAATTTTGCCGCATTCCAGATAAACAAGAAGTAGACCCTTTCCGGTTGGACAATGAAACATGGAATTCATTTTACCTCTCGACAGTGATTTCGTTGTCGTCACTGAATGTCATATCTTTGTTAAACGTACTGCTCAGCTTCTCAAACAAATTTTTCGCTCCTTCAGACATGTTTTTGTTTCTGTAGCTGTTCTAAAATGATGAAAGTTAGGAGTTATAAATAGCATCACTTGGGTCTAAGAAATATAAAAATGTTAGGTCAGCTTAACAATTTTAGACAAAAAGAGTAAGGGTTTGCGTTTTAAGTTTATGTGAAACAAGTTAAAATATTTAGGTACTATTAATTAAATAATTTGAGGTGTGACAAAACTCCTGATGAAATGATACAGAAGACTATTTACTACCTTAGGAGGCACATAGATGTCAAAAGGGCCAAACAGCGGCCCCATGTCTCCATAATCCCCGGTCAGATTACATAACGAACAAAACCAGGTTGGCTTCTTGGTAAACTTGTCGATACTGAGTCCTTTCTTTACGTTCTTCAGCACCTAGCGAAGTAACGTAGTTTCATACACGTGTGTGTAAGCTTGTAATTGTGTTTGTGTGTCTTCAGTGTCTGTGAAAAGTTACGATACTCTGTTTATCTGTCTGTCTGATTTTGTCCTCTGTTAGGAACTCTGAGATTCGTCGTTAACACTTGCAGATAAGTTTGAGACATAAATCTTAACAACCAACCTTATGAACGGTAGCTAAAGAAGATCCTGTAACGTTTGTAAAGCGAGGAAAGGATACAAAACCAGAAGCAGTGCTGGCCCGCATCAACCTCTCAGTCAAATAATCCTCCTCGTTAGTCGTTACGTTCAAGTCTACTTGTACTGAGGAGTCCCGGGAAGGTGCTGAAACTTTAGTTCTTGTTGATTGGGAAGTTTCTACCGCTTCTTCTGGTTCTATCTTTATTTTAGGAGAATCTGAACGTTCAGGCTCAGAGGAAGATTCTGACTCGATAAGAGGAGTGTCGTTGTTGTCGTTAGTTCCCAGGGCTGATGTTATGGCTTCTTTGTCTTCTGTTACTTTGAACTTTAAACAATTATCTTCGTCTAAGCAGTCCATATCAAAGTTTATGTTGATCGAACCACCTGATTTGGCAAGCTTTTTAATATCATCAGGCATTGAAAGGGTAACTTCCCCTTTAGCATTGAGGGATATACCGATATCCATTAAAGAGAACGTTCTGCGAGGTGAAGCTGCTTCAGGTGACTCAGGAGGTGAAACTGGCAGGGATTCTTCAACTTCTTCTGTGATGGAACTTTCTGGATTTTCAGGAATGTAACCTCGCTGGCTCATCACATACAACCTCTGAAACTGTTTCACCTTCAGCTGCTTCAACCGTTCTGCTTCTGCATCCTCAGCTTCAGTAGTAGAAAGTTTGGCAGCTGGTTCTGATCTCGATGAATCTTGAGATTTTGAATGTTCCTTTAGTATAAAGCTTGTTTCTCTGGTATGATTGATCACGTTATCATCACAGAGCTTCTGAGGTAATTTCCGTTTTCTTTGTGGACGTTCCGAACTATCTGCACCTCGAGCAGGAATGGAACAGCTTGGGGAATCGCCCGATCTGATGCGCTTGCGCTTAGCCTCAGATGTTTCAACCTCTCCAGAGGATTTTTGTGAATTTGCATTGTCGATATTAGACATCCCATCGTCTGCTTTCTTGGTTGTATCTGGCGTTTGGTTGATTTTTGATGAACTTGATAGAGCATCAACACCTTTAGCACTGGAATCTAACTCAGCATGCACAGAGCTGTCCTGGTTTTCTATGTCCTCGACATTAGTAGAAGGAGATAATCCAACATGGTTATTTTTAGAACTCTCGATATTTAACTGATGCTTGTGACTTTCATGACCATTTTGTTCACTTTGTGATCTGCTGTGTTTTTGCGAACTAGGATGGCCATTATTCTGATCAAGAGAATTCATATTTTCATTGAAATTATCAACAATTTCACAGTCTTTGACAGGAATTTCAACGACAGTTACTGGAATCGTTTCAGGGGCTTTCTGTTGAACTTCAGAATTATGAGAAACAAAATTTTGAGGATTTTCTATCAAATCTTTACTGACAGGCACACTTCTCACTACTTTACTGTTTGGTGTAATATTAGGCACATTCGAGGAAGTCACTCTGTTTTCTTTCTGCCACGCAATAGTCATATCGCAGCTAAGTGACCAAGCCTCTGAGATCAGATCACCACTACCAGCTCCAGGAACACTGATTTCCTTTTCATTACCGGAGGTCACGTGATCTGACTCCACAGTCGAAGTATTCTGACTTGCAGACAATTGAAAGTCAGGATACCGCTGTATTGGGACAGCGTACACTTCTTCGGGAGACGGAGAGACGGGGGTTGTGGGGCGGACTACGGGGGGAGGAGCAGCAGCGATGGGAGGAGCAGTGGGAGGAGCAGTGTGAGGGATGGAAGGAGCAGTGTGAGAGATGGGAGGAGCATTGTGAGGGATGGGAGGAGCATTGTGAGGGATGGGAGGAGCAGTGGGAGGAGCGGAAGATCCTGGGGAAGGAGGTTTACTGAAAACATCTGTCAGGATGTCTTGAGTTGCTGTTTTGGTTAGGGAGGGCTTCTGAAATGGAGAATGTTAAAAAGATTACAAAAGATTGCCGGTCACTGCTAAATCATTATAGCGCTGGCCAGCGCGACCGGGGAAAAAACTCCCGCCCCCCTTGCCAGGGCCCAACAAACAAAGCCCCTTTGCCAAGGCCAAGGAGGGGCCGAAGGCCCCGACGCAGGCCTGTTATCGGAGGAGGGGGCCGAAGGCCCCCGACGACTCGGCCGAACAAGCGCCCCTCTCGGAAAAAGTTTTCAACGAAAGTTGAAAACTGACCAGCGCTATTATACACGATCCGGTAAAACTCAAAACACGGCTATCTAGAAAACCACTTTCCCGATCAGTTAGAAACCTAAAACTTTGCAGTTTTTGTCTTTAGTATGTATCTAGGTGATCCTGAAAATTTCAGGTCTCTATCTATTAAGGTGCGTCCGTAGTAACGTCTTAAAAAATGCATTTTTTCAATTAAATTCGTCTGATCTATATATATACATATACATATATATATACATAT
>JH152828.1:3504-14550 GCA_000226015.1 Mnemiopsis leidyi | reverse complement strand
TTTTAAACAATTTCCACACTACAAATTAAATACATTTATTGAGGCATGAATACGGAGTTGATCTCAGAAAATTTTAAACAATTTCCACACTACAAATTAAATACATTTATTGAGGCATGAATACGGAGTTGATCTCAGAAAATATTTGCAGAATTCTATAATACATTCAGTCAGTTTCTCTTGTCGCAGTTACGAGGAAAATTACAAATTACAAACCATCACAATAACTAAAGTTTGTTTGTTTTAAGAAGAGTCGAATTAGAAACAAATTGGGATATAAATGAATGTGACTTACTGATTTTCAGTTCACTATGAAAGAGCTGATATAATATATATATATTATACTGTTGTTCATTCATGCTTGACGCGGTGACGCCCAATTGCTTGGAAATCTTGCCCGAAGTTGCACCCAATGCTCGGCATGCTCGCTCGCGCTTTAATCACGATACGCCCTTATTCAAGCCGCCGATTAATTATAGAACGGTGGTCGGTAAATCACAGTATAACTCATTACTGTGAGAAGGCACAGTGAAAGTTAAAAGACGGGAAATATCCAATTGTCAGGAATTAGAGATCAAAGTGGGTAAAATGGCCCAGCCACCTTTTTATAAGGCAACTAGATATTTGGATTGATAACAGTTGAGCATTTTGAAGAACATTCAACCATTTTAGTTTTTTAGACAGTTTTAAATAGATTATGATGCACGACTCTATAACTCTATGTGATTATCATTAATTTCTGGATTTCACTCGTAATAATCTGAACACAGGTAATTCTTAAGGAAAGTTTAAATTGAAGGAGATTAGTTAATTAGCAAAATTATCGATTTTCCAAACAACTACAGCGGTAACGGTTTACAATTTCGTATCTCCTAATTTCATTAACTCCTCCTTGCTGCCAAAGTATGGCAGAACGCCACATTTCCTACCGCCAAAAAAAACGAGTGATATTAGCAAAAAATTAATTTAAACTTTTTTTCTCGCATCAGCTTTAGAACAGCTAAATATGGTGCAATTGTATTTGTATCGTGTACACTTCTTCACACAGGTCGCCGGAGACATACACTGCAGTGCAGACGGTATTCCGGTTTATATACGTTGTTCATATTGTTAACACACTATTATAGTATGTGATGCGGGTTCAAACTTCTTGCACGTGTTATCATAACTACAGTAACACGTGCACACGAGATATTGTGACAACGCTGAGTAGTGATAAATACGCTGACATGCAGTGACAGTCGATCTTTGTCATGGAACAGTGAGCTTGATGAACCATAAACTCATAAAGAGACAACACTTATACATACAAACATAAGTTTGGTGATTTAACGTAACTTTGTTGAAGTGTTAAACTTTACTTTTAAAGCGTCTGTTTACTAATGTATTAACGGCAACCTTAGCTTATCGAACTTAATTTTCTTATTTATTCTTATATTCATTCCAAGATTCTAAATATAAGCAGCGTATTCAACAATAGAATCGCCCATGATTGATATGTTATGGTTCGCACAATTTTCCTCATGGTCGACCCAGATGATAATAACCCAGAATACGCACAGAGCCGCTAGTTACAAAGCCTCCCCCCACTTCCTCGGTCGTCATAACGTTTGCTCTCACATGTGAATGGGATCATTTAGGATTGTTCTCTTCTCTCTTTGCACCATTATACTTTCAGAAAGTTAATTTCATTCCGTTCCGTTCGGTATTTTACGTAGCCTCGATCCGTGTAAAGGGCTAAGGAGTGGCGACTTCTCAGTCCTCTATACACGGGTCGAGGTTTTGTAAAATACCGACCGTAAAAGTGCATACTCTTCAGAGGAGTATGCACTTTAATGGTTATCAATTTTCTTGATTCTGACTAGTCGTCTATTTATTTGCTGTGGCTTATCTTTCTGAGGCAACATTTTACTTGAATTGCAAAGAATCTTAAAAGGCGCTTATCACCAGGATGGAAATTTGATGATGATATGAGTTTCTCCGGAGTGACACCTCCTTCATTCACAACAGTGTGGGATGATGACAGAATTCACCCTGTTATACCAGAGATTGATTGGGCCATGGCTGCTGTCCTAGGTTTGTTGATCTGGTTCAATCTTTTGGTGTCATATTCACTGACAATTCTATGAGTATGGAGTGGCAATCGTTTCTCCATATCTCTTCAACTTAAAATTGAATGCCTGTTGAGATATTCAAAACAAGATATATCTAAAAACGCATGGAAATTTAATTCCGTTTAAAAGTAAAAGCAATAAAAGATGTTTAATTTAATGGATTTCTCCAGGTGTAATGACAGTGCTGAGCGTGGTGTTCAACTGTAAGATGTTCTACGAATTCTGGTTGAGGTTAAGGACCCGGAAAGTAAACGTCTCGTTCTACATCTACTTCCACCTCTTGGGGAGTGACTTGATCCTCTGTTGTGTGTGTGCTCCTTTCTCGATATTCACTCATGCCATGGTATGTTTCCAACGTTCATTCTTTACTGCCATGGTATGTTTCCAACGTTCATTCTTTACTGCCATAGAATGTTTATAACATTCATTCTTTACTGCCATGGTATATTTATAAAGTTCATTCTTTACTGCCCACATGTTCATGTAGTTTATTTCTTTTTGTTTTATATTATTTAACCATGTTAATAAAGCTGAAAATGCTTAAAGACAATATACATAGGCAGGCAGTGAGTTGAAATCAGAATTTGACATTTATAAGCATACCACCCATCCACCTTTAAAGTGGGAACAAAAGACAAATTACTTTTATAAAACTAGAAATCATGTGCATTATTAGAAAAACATGGTTCAGGATTGTCCAATAAAATCGCTGGAACTAGAAGTTCTAGAATTGCCGACATAACTTCAGCAATCGAATCTATTTGCATGGCTGGAACTAGAACTTGCAGGGTTCCCAATCTAGAACCTGTCAACTCCGCCGATGTACAAACCGACTATTTAAAATTTACAAGTATCTTGAACTCCGACATGGTTATATTGAACGTTATATCGAACGTTATATTAAACTTTATATCGAACGTTATATTAAACGTTATATTTAACGTTAAATTAAATGTTATATTAAACGTTATATTAAACGTTATAACAAACGTTATACTAAATTGTTACATTAAACGTTCCAGTCATAAGAACCTTCGTAAAACCTTCTCAAAACCTTCCCGACGATACTCTTTAACCGAAATAAATCGTGAGATTTTTAATCTCGCGAGTGCTCAAGCAGCAAAAACGATTAAACTTAAAGTATTTTCGGGTCGTAAAAATTATCAAATCTCCTGGCTAAAATTAAGAACTAATTCTGCTTGAAAAGGTGTTGGCGAGGGTTTCCTAAAATCCTCGGAGTAAACTAAGTACTGAACTGGATTTTATGGAGCTCCCAGTTTGTATCTTGCCAAATCCTCAAAAATTAAAAAAGTTGGTAAATTTTATCTACCACAGGCTCGATCAGCAGAAGTAGACGTGTTGCTGCACAAAAGTCGATTGTTCTGGGTGTATTGCAATGTATCAGGATTCCTCTACAATGTGGTCAGTAAAACGAGCGTTCAGCTCATTCTGCTGCTCACCTTTGACAGGTACTGAAGTCTGTAAGAATCAAGATTCTTGAGTGTAATTTACTTAAAGTGGTTTTGTTTAGCGGTAGGTTGTAGTTAAACTGTAATTTATCTGGATAGATTTCCACCTAAGTAACTGTATAATTGTATCTTTAAGCTTCGAAGGACAGCTTTAAAAATATGAGAGATTGTCAGATTACATATTTGTTACTTCTTGGGTAAATTTAATGTATTCACGGTCTGTTGAAAAGCTGTTTTTTCTGAGTCACAAAGACAGCAGGACATGGCTGCCAACAACGATATAACGAGATAACCAAGATGGATTTATCACATCAGATGGCTGACAATAGTCTACCCACGGACACACAGACATTGGGTGAACATCGACAGATATCGCATCCTCATAATGACACTCTGGGCCTGCTCTCTACTCGCCTCGTGCTCTCCCTTCATGAATGAAAAACCTTACACTTTTCAACACAAGTTCATATCTCTTTGCTCGTGGGACTTTTCCATGGTAGGTAAACGACATGTTACGTAGTTTTACTCCTTTATATATATATATATACGCTATGTTTTGATGCAGTTCAACAGTTGATCACTTACATTTACAGTCATTGAATAAATTAAATAAAAGGATACCATAAGTTAGGATCAGTTGTGTGCTTTCTCGGTTAAGCCTCTTGTGAAAGATACTAATGGCATTGTTTGGTTACTGGTATATTTTATATATGATTGTTGGTAGACTTGTTCATCTTTCAATACATGCTTGTAAAGCTTTAAAGCCATCACTAAACTGCTATCAATGATGTCTCGATTGCACAGCAAGGCTTAAAATGACCAGTTTTACAGTTAAACATACAGAAATTAATATTACCACGAAATAATTGTAATTGTCAAAATCGGCTCAAGCTGTCAAATTGAAAATGAAAAGTGTCAAGTGAAGACATGATCTCACTACAAAGGTTGAATGCTTTACTTACCCTACATGATAGAATATGAAGGGTGTCTCCATTGGATAACACCATGCGATCAACTATCAGGCCGACTTTTTGAGCAGCGCTGTCAAGGCTCGGACATATTGGCTTTTTAATGTTAATTGGAAATTATCACCGTTTAACCTATCGTGTAACTGATGACAAGATCCGTTTAAGGATTATATCACGATATCATGATCAGATGTTTATAGCAATAATTCCACAGCTGGGCGTCAAACCAAAGGACCGAAGCCTCTACATTTTCCTTTACATGATATACGTTGTTATACCGATAGTGATACCTCTTCTTTTAACCATAGCGTGAGTGATTAGCTAATAAGAAGCATACTATTTTACTTCATCATTTGATTTATGAACATTTAAAGAGCATCTTTTAGAAATTCCGAAAAAATGAGTTTACCCAACCCGCAGGTTTGCTGTGGTTGTGATAAGGAAACTTCATTCAATCAAACGGAAGGATTACAGAAGAAATAAGAAAACATCGAAAGTTTCCTATGCCGCAACAACAGTCACTCTTGTTACTATCTTTCACATTTTCAGGTAAATTAATTTTTCAATGTTATATACATCAAGGAGGTTTAAATGAGATCAGCGCTTCAGATATGAGGATATAACGTTGTAAAAACGTGAAACTCTCAATTATTCTGACATTTGATGGTTTGACCAGTAATTATCATTCAGACATACTCTCCTTCATTGCGATCCAATATGCCAATACTGCAATATTTCAGCTACGCAATTTGGCACTTCGTGATAACAAGTGCACTTCTAAGTCTCTTCCGACTGCTGCCCCCAATCGAGATAAACACTGCTCTGAAGAACCACATTTTTACAAGCTACCCGTTTGGGGCGTACCTCAACGCTGCTGTTAACCCCGTCTTGCTTTACCTACGCATTTTGAAGAAAAACTTATCAGGACGGGCTAATGCCCAGAAACTTAAACCAAAGTTTGTTGAAATGGAAATTAAAGCGGAGAAAAGAACGGCAACTTTGGTGGAAAAAACGGTCGAGAACGAGGCTGTGGTTCAGAAGTTGGAGGTAAATCGGACGGAGTTCCTAACAGAAGTGTCTTTTGTGACGAGCTTGATAAGCCGCATGAACTCAGCTCACAGACAGTTCAAGAGAAGCTTCTCAAACACCTGGTCACAGACCATCAAGGATCTTCAGCTAGGCAAGACAAAGGTCGAGGAAAAAGACTTTGTAGCTCTGGAGGAAATCAGACAGCCGGCAGTTGTGGTCGATAAACAGGAGGGCAGCCTTCTGACGACCCTCTCCATACAGCCTATGAGTGTTCAAACAAGACCTATTGTTATAGAAACACGACCTCAAAATCAGTCCAATGTAACATCATTTAATACAGAGACCTCAATTATAAGTCCAGTAAAGTTAAACCCACCAGCTCCTTTGCAAAGTTTTGTTATATTAAACGTCAACAATGCAACTTCATCTTTCGTGCCTCTGCCGGAAACTGCTACAGTTAGAAATTTTGTTCAGCCAGGAGATCCTTCCGCCTCTGAGACAATAGATCGACAACATGGAGGGATTTCATTTCAAACTTTTAAAGTGACTCAAACACGAGATGAAGAGAAGGAAATCACGCCCATTCACAGAAACTCACAGTCAAGTGAAATAAAGATAATGACAGTTTTACGTCCAGAAAATGCAAAAAAAACTAGTTAATGTCAAAATTCCCGACGCTGGGAATAAAGGATACAAATTTACAGCAGACAGCGAAACTCAAAATTTGATGAAATAAATTCAGTTGTAGCTTTCGACGAGTATGCATTTTGCCTAAAACACTGTGAAACTCGGCTCTTTCAGCATTCAATTGCGCCAGAAACGAGAAATCAAGATTTAATATAGCCGGCCTGATTAATGCTCCATAATTGTCATGCTTCTATAATAACTTCCTAATATGATATATGAAGGAGCTTTAAGACTTGAAGAAACTCGTAATATCAAACTATTTGAGTTTCACGATTTCTTGATATTCAAGTGGTGTCTATAACCGAGTGGTCTAGAAATCGCAGTGGTCGAGGACATTTAGTGTCACAACAATAAATTCATGAAGTTAATGCGTGAATGGAATGAATTATGAACTCCTACTTGTGAATCAAAGTCTAGCTGCTTATTTTGTGAACATCATTGATTTTATGACATGTTTCATGAGCTGAAGATACGGATTCGAGGCGATATTTTAGCTATTAGTAATAGTATTAGATTAGATTAATGGGAATTGTTCAGTTTCACACAATATTTCGATATTAGGGTTGGCGGTCACATGATCACGTAATAAATTTGTGAAGAAATTATATTTACTTTTAATCTACTCAACCAATTAATTCATATCAAATTTTAATTTTGGGCCAGAGTGAAATTCCAGAAGTTATTCGATTGACGGGAATGGCCTTGCTCACTTAAAAAACATTTGATTTTCGGGGAGGGTCGGAGCGGACCAGGTAGGGGCACGGGTCGAAAACAGCCAAAATTTTAAAAGCAAAGGAACAAACCGTGTTAATGCAGGTATTGCAGGTGTTGATCAAGAATATACTCCGTCAAGAGAAAGATATAAATACAGGACATATTCTGTCTAAGCGTGGATCTCCGATCTAGGTCTTCCAAATTGGACAGCAGTGCTCACCTCATACCAAAGCACTGGTTCACAATTCACATGTTGCTATGAAGAGGGTCGTTATTAATTGTGACTAAACATATAAAACTGGGAGCAGAAAAATATGAAAATAATATATAAACAATATAGGTCTATTTTGCGGCTGGATTGTGTAGTGGTTTCATTTACGCTCCCATGCGTCAGACCGGGATTCGATCCCCGGCTGTGGCAAATCCGCAAGTCGGCCAGTCACCACACTGAGACCGAGTGAACGCACCGACGCGACGCACGACTTCGATCTCCAACGATTTTTCTCTAAATCTGTAGATATGATATCTATTGAAAATGAATGCTATTGGTGGGATAAATGTGACTAACCACCACTACGTTTCGAGATCTACACAGTTTCCTGCATAAATAAAGTATAATATCAACAAAAAACATATGCAATTATGCTTGACTTTTTGATACTATTAGTTATTAGTTTTCCCGTTTGAGCTGCGAGAGTCGGGTAAAACCGCAACAATAGACTTTGAATACATTTTGTAGGTATATATAGACTTCCGTGCAACAGCCTTCACAAAATCGAACATTCGATAACAAACGTTATCGAATCACGATGAGTCTAGACATATATGCTGCAAATATATAGAAGCGCGCGTCCAGCTGCTAGCTAGCGCGCCGAGATCTATTAAGCACTTTGCAGTAGTTGCGCGCACTAATCAGATACAGAGCGCGATTATATCTACCTTTGAAGCGTTCGTCGACGGCCAGAACAGCTTTTTATGTCTCCGGGGATTGGACCCGATTATGTAAACCCAACCTCTACCTTAATCTTCGCCGATCAGAAAACAAAAATACTGTTATTATGTTTCATCTATTAACTTTGATATAAGCTCTTAGTTTAAGTTTATGAATTAGTTGCGGAGATAAATTTCTATTTGGATAAGGCTTAAGCCTAAATCTCGCGAGCAAATGGATTTCAGAGATTTGACTTCTGTTAGTTTTCAGAATTTGTTAATCTTGTGCTTTGCCGGTAGTCGGCACGACGTAGAACTTGCCCAAATTGGCAAAATGTTTGGCTAATTTCATTGGTTCCGCTAACGTGCCATTGTACATTGATTTAAACCCAACATTTACTTGCATGTTTTTGCAATCCAAAATTATTGTGAACACCCTGCCGAATGGCAGAAGTAAAAATTCGGCATTAATGAATAAACTTGAAAATGAATTTGTGTAGATACATATGGTCAGGTAAAATCGCAAAGTTCAAATAATACTTCTCAGTATAGCAGGCAACAAAATTAAATTTTGACTAAAATAAAACGGAAACCTTAAGTCATTCATGAAATTATAAATTCTAAAAGCGACACTCGAAAACTGAAATTTATATAGTTATATCTTAAACTCCTTGATACTTCAGAAATCGAAAACGAAATAAAAATTCAACAAAACAATACAACAAAATACTTTAAAACGGAAATACACGAAATTTCTCAAACGTACAAATAATAAATCTTGCAGTTCATAAATCTATAAAAAAGGAAAATCATATCAATGACCAGCATCTAACTCGTCCTTATATTTCGCGATCCTGATAGGATTAACGTCACTAGGCATATACTTCTTACCATACTTGGTCATACTACCGACAATCAACAATTGATTGCCACGGAAGTGAGTCCTCAAAACACCGTTAAACATCCCCCGAACTTTGTCCACATTCCACAAATTCAAGCACCCTGCAACGGCCAGAGCCTGCTTGCTCTCCCTTGAATCTCGCTGATAATAGTACAAGACAAGCAAGTCCTCGCCTTCAGTGATGAAGTGCTGGTCACAAGGATCCTCCTCGTGGTCCACTGGTTTAGCTCGTGATATTAGGTCTGACAGTAGGTCACTGTAGGATTTCGGATCTAGTTTATCTAGACCCGCCAACTTGTAATGAGAATCCTTGGCTAGGGCATGCTCACGGAAATATCCGTTGAAGAACTGGTTGAAAACGTTGGCCCCCGTTTTACCGATGTGGTAGGTTCTAGAAACGTCCGGATATAAAGTGTCGAGACCGCGTCCCTTCAATACGTCCCTCATGAAGAGGTCCCAGCTGTAACCCTGGCAACACTTAGGCCAGGACGGCTCCACCACCTCCAACCAATACTTTTTGGACATGAGCCAACCTAATCCGGGGAAAAACTCAGTACGATAAACCATGGTGGGATCCTTAGCTGAGTGTCCGTATCCGTTGTCATTCCAAGCACTCGCGCTGAATAGCGTTTTATCTGCACGTAAAACTGGTACCAACTGGTTGAAGTAATCGAAGAAATCGGGGCTGACAATCAAGTCGTCCTCCATAATAAACGCAAACTCAGAACTAGGATACATGGCCCAGAGAGCGTCCAGGGATCTCTTGTAGTTGGTTGCAATGTGGTCAGCATGATTGAACGTGTCCTCAGCATGGTTCTTCGAATCGGTTTTGGGGAACCTGACCAGTCTTATTCCGAACTGCCGGACCACAGCAAATGTCTCTAAACTATAACCATCCTGAAACACGATAACGTTCTCAGGCACAAAGCCGGGAGCTTTATAAAACGCCGATAAGACCTGACGCAGATATGACCCGCGGTCTCCAGCAATTATGGCGATAGGGTAGGTAAGCAGCGCCTCCCCAGGGCGCGCTATCGGTTGTGGGACAGCCCAGGTTTTCTTGCAGAACTCCCCGTAATTGTCGTACATTGCACAGAACTCTTTGTGAGAGGAAGCCAGCACCTCCGCCTCATCGATCTTGTTAGGGACACACTGGGATATAGCCACCGGGTCTGGCCACGCTGAGCTGTCTAGAGAAGATCTGATCGCTTCGTAGGGGGAGACCGAGGTTATGCCCACCTGGCCGACAAAGGCCCAGCTATTTCGCCAGCCGAGGTCGTGGACCAATGTACTGCCCAGTTTCTCGATTGTTAGCTTTGCTTCGGCGCTGAGGGCAGCGCTTGCTTCGTCCTGTGCTACCATGACGACAATACGATCGTCGTTCAGATTCTTCAGAATGTCCACCATGTCTGTCCCTGAAATGAAAAATATGTTAGGTTTCAACTAGATGTACAATGTACATTTTGTATAATATAAATGTATCATGCCTGGTGGGAATGTACTGAAAACTACAGATACACTCAGTTCACATTGTTTATCTATGCCAAATGAGCAACAAATTTTGTGAGTCGAAGCTCATTTCACATGTTACTATGTAAATAAATTTTGTATATTTACAAAGAATCATATTCTTTGTGAGGAGGATGATTAAAAACACTGTCAAAAAATATACGACACCTCAAAGATTGTAGAGCAGATATTTATCAGCTTCATTAGCTACTAAGTATAAACTTAAGATAAAAAAATTAATATGTGGCATCTCACTCATTTCCCCGGTACAGTATTTTGACTGCGTATAATGTATAATTTTATGTGATAAACTTTGCACTGAGTATTCTATAAATTTGCGCTTTTTAATTTAAGGTCGATGTTTCTAATAATACAATTCAAGAAATCGAAACCGTGAATTTAGATTGGCAGAATAGTTGAAATTTACCTCCTTACAACTAAATTCAGATCAACTACCTAGAAGAAAATTCAGATCATTTATACCGTCACAAATGTGATGGGTATGTACAAGATTGGGTAATGATTCAGTATTTCAGTGATGTAGACTAATTGGTCGTGTATTACAAGGCCTAATTACACCACAGTTACTGGCTTAGTTTGCAGTGAGTGTGTACATAAATATGATGTGTACACTGTACACTGTCCATTGATCATATGATGTGTGTGTGTGTGTGTGTGTGTGTGTGTGTGTGTGTGTGTGTGTGTGTGTAGTGTGTGTGTGTGTG
>JH152826.1:68518-91214 GCA_000226015.1 Mnemiopsis leidyi | reverse complement strand
AACCCTTATTACTGTTTAGTACGTACTTGTGTATTGTGTTCCATGCCAGGGAAGCTTTCCATATAAATGTTTCTATTTTAGGTGGCAGGATTATCGTGTAACTTGATTCACGTGCAGATAACTTAATCAGTTCATATAGGGAATAAGGTGTACGGAACTTTATAATTTTAAATATTTCAGTTATACAGTGGTACTTAAACAGATTTTGAACAGTTAATATTTGTAATCTATTAAAGACAGGTTTTGTGTGTTCTTTTTCATAAAAATGGCTGCCTAGTTTTGGATGGAGGCATGAACTTCAGCAAGCAAAGCAAGCGGCTAAAGAAAGCAAAATAATGTCAACTTAGGCATTTTAACCCCTAGCTTAGTGAAACAAACTTTTCTCTAGGTGAGGACACGTACGTTGCTTTCCTTGCTATTCCTTGTTTTTAAACAGCTATTTATTTACTTTCTCTGAATAATTTATAAGAATGGGCAGCTATGCTTGCTAGGCATGGCCACCCGAGTCTTATGCCTCATGACCGGGGCCTTACTTGACTGAGGCACTATGGTTGTCATGTGTCTTGGGCATAGATAAAGAAAAATATTTTTTTGGGGTACCGAGCTACAAATAATCGATAAAATTTCATTTTGAAAGGTGCAGTATACCCCCACAACGCAGCCAATAATCTTTTACCATAAGCTTACTGCCCAAAAGAAATCTTTTGAAAAGATACTGTAGCTTTTTGGAGCTCATTGACATATGATTCTCAGGTGGACTGTCCGTGAGTTGATGATCGGCTGATGCTTCAATAGTTGGGCTCTGGCCAACTATTCAGTGGATCTGATCATATCTGTCATCTTTTCTGCCAGAGTCTGCTGTGGCAGACTCTTTGCTTGGGTATATCTAGATGAATATGCCATTGATCTATGGCAGACTATGTCTGCTGGGTAAAGTCCCATTTTTTCCATAACCTATTGAAAAATCAACTTGGTATATTTTTTCACATACAAAATTGATCAGGTTCTTATGTCTGTTCTCGTGGTTGTCACTGTTTTGGAGGGTAAGTTTCAGATTTGTTAGCTTTATCATTGATGAAACATGCTTTTAGATATAACAAGAATTGGGTGCGTTTAGTGAGGTGCCAGGTAGACGCTATATTTGCATCTCTCTAAAGAAGCTTCTTTGATCTGCCCTCTGCTAGTGCTAGAAGCAATTGACCCGCAATGCTGCTGATGGAATTCCATGGCAGCTTTGTGAAAATATTGGTGGTTATGTTATAACAATAGCTGATTTAATCGGCTAATTGCAATGTTCTTGTAGGTATAACGCTGTTAATAAGTTCATGTTTAGTCATTTTGTGTCACGAAATCTTATAATAATACCATTTTATTACAAAATAAAACTTTATGTGGCATACAAATATAAATTAAAAATGAATTGATAGGCCATAGTTGTACTTTAACTTAAGACCATAGATAAGTCAAAGAGCATTAGCATTGAATATGAAACTGATATAATTATTCAGAGTTATACTCTAACAGTGATATGTATGCCAGCAAATATAAAGTAAGCTGAGAATGACTTTGTCTAGGCATTTTGTTGAACACTCAAAGTCGACATGGTAACGATCCGATGGTGCACACTGTGTCAAATTACTTTGTTACTGCAGACAGCAGACAATGATTGCATCAAGCCACCTACCACCACCAAAATCCGACCTCTTTAAACAATCTACCTTGCTTCATTGCCTTCGGCAAAAAGTATTAGAGATGAAAAAAATTCTGATATGGAAAAGATTATTGGGAGTGCACGCATGCACAGGCACACGCACTCACACACACACACACACACACACACACACACATGCACACATGCACACAGACGCACATCGACACACACACACACAGACGCGCGCACACACACAGATGCACACACACACACACAAATACTCTCAATCAAATTTTCTCACCTGAAATGTTATCCAAATGTATAGAATTTTTTATAGTCAATGCACTTCAGGTAAGCAATTCCCTTCAAAGCCAAGAGCCCAACTTCAAGTTACATGTAAGTTTGCTAACGAAGTACTGAACAGTGACCCTGTGTCCCACACATCAGCTCCCTATTTTAATACTGAACTTGCTTGGGAACTGACCCGCAAAACTCTTCACCAACACCGACTACAGCGGACCCCCTTGAAGCTAACGGTATGTTATTATTTGCTTTAAAGTTTATCTTATTCTAAAATTTTAAAACCGATTTATCACGGGAATATGCTTTTATGATAATTGTGGAAGCTTTTCTCCATTTTTTACTGAACTGTTAGATTCGGAGATTCCATGTACTGTTAATAAACATCTCAATTCTTCAGTTTAATTCAAAATCTGGGACAAATACGGAGGTGGTGGGACACATAATGCTCGATTTACGTTCCATATCCAGTGAGGGTTCAGAGTACAAGTGGTACCCGCTATCTCGCAGCAAGTACAAAACTCACAAGCCTCAAGTCAGACTGATGTTGTCAACTGAAGACCCTGACGGAGAGTCACAGCCGGTAAACAATGTTTTTCCATAAAGTTTAGTTTTTCGATAAAGTATAGGATTTAAGTAGGGGATTTTAGTGTATAGGTAGTTTTGCAGAAAGATACCTCGAGCACCACTTGCGATTGCAACCATACATAAATTCACACATGTATACAGCTATAAAAACTTGCCAATTTAACTTGTCATTATTTCATTACTGTTAAAAATAAGCTTTAATCCCACAGGAAACTGAAGCCGCCCCACAAAAACTCTTTGTATCTCTTGACGAGGCAGCAGGGTGTTACCAAGTGGGAGAACCCTCTAATGGAGACCCTCTTTACAATCTTTCGTTAACGATCATAGCAGCTTCTCATCTCATTAAACTTATCGACAGTAGCAGACCTGCCGCATTTTCTTTCAGGTACTTCGAGACAACCGGTCATGTAGATTATCTTTCTCTTCGTTTAATTAGTTTGTTTGTTTTGCTTATATGTATTCGATCGCTTGTACTCCTTTACGGTCCACAATCAATCGACTAAAACAGTAAAACGATGCGATGATGATTTCAATAAGTTTTGCACATTACAGATTTTACTAAAATTTTCAGATTCAACCTACTGGACAACATCATAACAAATTCTTCCTTTGTCAATGCTGTAAAGCCAGATTTCCCTATTGAGAGAGTCAGTGTAAAGTTACGGGGCACGTTGGAAAACGTTTACAAATACCTAGCCTCCGTGAAGGACGTTTCTCTACAGCTTTGTCAAGGTACAGTATTTGTTTGCTCTGTAACAGCTTTGTCAAGGTACAGTATTTGTTTGCCCTGTAACAGCTTTGTCAAGGTACAGTATTTGTTTGCCCTGTAACAGCTTTGTCAAGGTACAGTATTTGTTTGCCCTGTAACAGTCGCGATGCCACATGTATAAGTCTTCATTGCAACCTAAGTGTTAAGCTGTTGAACTGTCCCTTTTAAAAAAGTATTTGGATCTTTGTTTTCCCGCCAGTCTAGAGAAGGGTATATAAGTTGTAAGTTGAACTATTCAAGTGTGAGTTAATATTCAGATTTGCTGTATTAGATTAAGCATTTAAGCGTCTTATCAAATATTTAAACTCCCCAGGCCCGGATGTGGTAGGTGTAGTTAACGTTCCCTTCACAAAGTTACTTACCGCTCCTGAGGACGCTGACTGTGTCAACTCTCTACATTCTTGTCTCTTCTTGCAGCATCCTGCGTCGGTTGGTAGTTGAACATTAACATTCGGACTCCCTTTAGAGAAAGGTATTTTTGGGGACGGGTCTCAGATCGTTAATATCACGTGATAGCGTTGACTTTTATTGATTGGTCGTTCCTGATTTCTCATTGGTCAATTGCTGTCACGTAATTCGAAAGATGTGTGTCCCCAACCCAAAAACTTTTCTCTGATCGGAATAATAAGATTCTTGTTGCTAAGACAGAATGAAATACTGCTCAAAAATATTGTAAAACTGACTTGGCATTTAACAAACTTCTTCGGTCTCAGGGTGAAGTTATAGGCGAAGAGCGGCCCAGTGTAGAGATACATTTCACACTACGACAAGAATCACAGAGACCTGTTCAACCCCCTGCTCCTATCCAACCAGAGACGGATAACACAGATGAGCTCTTACTTCCTTCCACCGAGCACCTCGAGGTAGAGCAAGATCTGCACGCAGAGCGGGAGGTGCGAGAACCCTCGCCGCGCGCACCCTCTCCCCCCATCTCACCACGTCTTTCTCCCTCCCCGCCACAGTCCCCTCCTCCCCCTAGTGTCAGATTTACTCAAGGTTTGTGTTGTTTAGGGAGAAGGGTTTTATTCAGAAACATTAAGTTTGTGCTTAATTAACGTCCTCTTCCACTCTTGAATAAATGTCTTTCTTTGAGCCAAAGTTTTTAGGATATTTAATTTATGAGGTTTAATGAATCTTTGAGTTTAAATCCGTTTTATTTCAGGACCTTGTAATATGTGGTTGTGTAACATACGACTTTCAAATGCTAAAATAAGTAAGATCAAATTTATTTTCAAATCAGCACAGACAATCACACTTGTTAAATGTCGATGGTTCATTTCCCTTAGTTTAGCGTTTTTCCTTTAAACAGCTACAGCGATTCAAACTTCAACCAGCTTGTTTTTTAACTAATAATACTAAGATATACGGTACGTGTTCCACGCACTAATAGATCGTGAGTTTAGCACGTACTATAACAATTTGTACACTTAGTATGACACCTATAATTACACTGCCCACAAACTCGGCCCCACTTCAGATAAGAGCGGTAAGAGATATATCCGATACGTGTACCCCTACTTCGGCTCCTCAGCTCCACACTCCACCTCTGTCATACAGTTTGTAGCAGGAGATTCTACCCCTCTTCCCCCCTCTTCTTGCGAGTACTCTTTTCTAGCTGCTACTGACAGTGTTATCCAGCAGTTTTCCAAGTTTGTATTACCTTTTTTTGCATTTTTAGAACTATTTTGAGATTATGATCTCAAAATAATTTCATAGGCCCGATTGTATCTTTTTGAACTTTTCAACCAAATGATCGGATAATTGTTCATGAGTCGCATCAGAGGCTAAGTTCAATAGTGTTTTTGTTGTTCTCTTCTTGACTTGAGTGATAGACAAAGTATTCAAAGGCATCAGGACACTCAAATTATTTGTACAAAAGTAGTGTTGAAAGATGATTTATTTTATTTCATTCATTCATTTAATGCTTTCAACACTATTATCATACAAATAATTTAAGTGTCCTGATAAGTGCGTAGTAACGCAGAAAAAAGTTGAAGTTTTAATACTTTCAACACTGCTATTATACAAATAATTTGACACTGAAGATGATGTCGTACATCGAAATTGATTTCCATTAGAAGATAGTTTTCCTTGTCCAATCAACGAGTTGCACGCAGAGGATAAAGAAAATTTCGCTTGAATTATATATTGATGAATTTCCATTAAATTCTTTGCCTTACACTCGAGTCAAGCAGAGAAAAACAAAAAAACTGTTGAATCTATCTTTCTAAATCTTCACTTTCGACCTCGTTGTGGAGAGATTGTCAGTTAATTGGAAACTTTCGTGCAAAAATGTTGCTCTTTCAGAGTTCCTTTAGTTCTCCAGTTTTGGAGGAAATCCGGAGGATCAGAAGATTTAGAGGGAACGGCGGTGATTTCTCTAGCTGCTCTCTTACAGGTTATTACGTAATATTGGACTCAATATTGTTCTTATAGTTCAGTGGGGAGATAAGATACACTGACTAATCATGAGAGAAGTTATTAGTTACTTAGTTAAACGTCAACTCATTGCTTTCTACCAGATGCATTAATACCAGTTGACGTTGTCTGAGAGAGAGTCTAATATCACATATATAAGCTGAACTTTAAAAACAAATTTCACGGTCAGGGAGGGGTGCAGCAGATGTCAGGGAAGATAATATCAAAGTCAGAAGACAAAGTGATAGGGGAGGTACAGATAGCTGGCTGGCTAGATGATAAAGGTGCTGCACCAGCACCTGTTTACAATGGACAAGCTGCAGACCGGGTAAGATGTGTGCTCAAAATGTCGTAGAGATTTGTTCTTACTCCTTAATCATACTTGCAGTTGCTTTAAGTTAAACTGTTTTTCTCGTTGTTTGCGTAACGCGCGGCGACATTGCTGAGAAGCAATATTTTACATTATGTATTCACTGTTGTTTTTCTTAGCGCGCGCACGATTTTGTTTCTCAACCGAATTTGCCGCTTCTTGATTTAACAGTAATAACAGATTAGAAATTAGATTATTGTTATTCATCACGGATCACCGTTTCTCTGAATCCGGACTAACTTTCGGTAGCGTGAAACAAAAACAGAAGAAGTGCCGGAGCGACAAAAAGACACTTACAAAGCTGCATTAGAGTTGGAATTATGGAAAGAGATGGAACAGGAGAAGTTCCTCAAAGGTACTGCATGTCTGTACTTGTACTGTGTACATGTGAAACTGATTGGCGATTTTAATGTGATCAAGGCTATGAAATGCGTGTAGTTGAATAACTGACTTACTTACTGGCCACGATTTTCAAACTGTATTTTGTATTCACAGAGTTGGAATTAAAAGGAGAAACTCGAATGAAACAGATAACAGCAGAGTGGAAGAAAAAAGAACTGGGTGAGTTTCATTTGTCAGAAACCGATCAGATGCTATTACTGATTCCTTAAAATTAATGCAAACTTGTCACTTGTAGTGATTTTAAAATTTGAGGCGATGTTAAACTTTAAGACCTCGTAATAACTCCAGGTGTCACTAGAATTGTAGACTTCAATATCGAAACAGTTATATCATGATAACTAAAAGCGATCACTTGTCTCATAGACAAAGTTTTTTTATTAAATGGCAATTGACAAAAAGTACGATTGGGTAGTACTCTTCAGTGACCGATGACTGCCGTAAAGCTCCAAAAGAGGAAATCTGTGTCCCGAAAGCTCAAATTTGAGTCCCATCAAATTTCGTGTTTCAGTACCAAAATTTATATTTTAGTGCCTTCTGCTGCATTCTAGACCCTAAAAATTCGCCGGGTCGCCCCCGGACACCCAACCCACTAAGGACTAGTCCGTCACGAGCCGCCTCTGCGATTGGCGATTGCTTTGATAACCAGTTTTTGAAATACGCTATGTCTATCTTGGTTTTTATACGATAAAAGCAATAACAACACAGATTCACTCTCTCCATGATTTGGTTGTTATCTGGGTCCACCCTATTCCTCACCATACTGCTCCTCCTAACTATATTTTCAAATAACGATGTCACCGCCTCATTAAGTGGCTTATCCAATCACACGTGCGTCTTCTGAAAGGGCAACCCTCCCAAAATGGAAGCACGGGTTAAGAGCAGTATTAAGAAAATTGGGGACGAACATGTAAACATAAGTCCTCCATACCAACAAAGACAGAGGGTGCTTCTTCCTCCGAGATAGAAGGCACATAGAAGATGGCTACTTGGAGCGTGTAGTAACCGAAGAAAGAGAGGTTGCAGAACAGGAACAAAGCTGTAAAGAGTCTGATGGTTACCGATACTCTTCTTTATGTTTTACCTCTGTTTATCTTTACTGCTAGAACGGTCTTTCTCGTCCCTAGTAGAGCTACCATACTGATGATCACGCCAAAGGAGATATTAAGGACGTTAGAGACAAATGCGTTATCAGTTGTTAAGGCGAACCGTCGAAATATGTCAAGGATCTTATCTGGGTTTTGTTTTATTAAACAAGAAGCCAGATAATCCCTGTATTGGGGTCTTCCCCAGCTGTTGCCTAGCAACACCCCATCCATTGTGACCATTAAAGCAATGTAAACTGCAACTCCCCATCGCACTATCTTTGATATGCCTGGTACTGTGAGGACTAACTACTTCAACAAATCTCGCTACACTCAGAGTTTTACTTCGTATTTAAACTAGATGCTTTAACGAGACGCGTTAAATTATCCACTAATTATGACTTATTAATGTATCGGCTCTGTTACAGAGAGACTTTCACAATAACTGATGCAAAGACTTGAGCAACAAATTTCACAATCTCTCAAGTGTTGTGCGTAGATTTTAGCAGGGGGTTGTAGGACGCTAAAAGTAATAGTTCAACACGTGCTCAAAAGATTTTCTAATCAAATGGAAGAAGAGAGGGGGTAAAAAATGCCAAGTTTCGATTTCGCAATAAGTGAAGGACTCCTGAGTGATGACGCGTTTAAAGAATAAACATTATATATTTTATCAGAAAGAGAGGAAGAGGCTAAGAGACAGGTGTTGGAATACAACAGATTAAAGGAGAAGATGAAAATAGCGCTGAAGGACTTGGAGGTTCGGGAGAACCAACTTTTGGAGCACGAACGTAAGGTGCGAAATTGATATTTTTCTTTCAGTTATCAGCGGTTATTTACGAATCTTGCATTTTTTAGATCTGACAGAGTTCGAAACATCAATTCCTCAAGCTAAGCGGCTCGCTTATGCCATAACGTTAGCAAGTTTATATGCTGTAAAGTTTAAAGATAATCTACGAAATTTGAGATTAACTGTCGTCTAAAATCAGTTAGCGTTGTCTCAAGATGACCTAGCGCGAGAGAGAGCACGGCTAACAAGCGACATCAGAGAAACAAGCAGACGCGTGGAGGAAGAGTTTGAACACAAACTAAGTCTCCAGAAACAGAGACTGGCAGCTCTGGACAAACAGAACATAGATCTTAAAATTCAGGTGGGAATCGGGGACCAAGTGAAGTAGAGAGCCAGGATATCAGTTGATCGAGGCAAATCGTCTAAGTTGAATATAGCGCGTTCAGCTATGTGGCTAGAATGTCAAGTGTGTGGTAATTTTAATTTAAGTGATACCTGAAAGACAATAAGGATAATTACAACATATTAGCGCTTTTAGTTCGCTCAATGACAGTTCACTGATTCAGGTAGAGGAAGCAGAGGCGAGGTTAGAAAAGAGAACGGCTGAACTGCAGGCCGCTAGGGAAGCTCAGCTAATTGCTCCTTCTACTAAGATGCAATCTCAGCTAGAGATCCTCAAAATGGAGAAGGTTTGTTCAAATCTTCATAAATTCCTTTTTGCTTTCGTTCATCCTTCTTTTCTCCTTTCTTTCTGCCCTTTCTTTCTCCATTGCTTCTGCCTTTCCTTCCTCTATTCCATTCTTCCGTGCATCTTTCCATCCTTCCTTCTTTCTTTTTTCGTACCTTTTTTCCTCATATTCTCCCTCTACCTGACCCTAACCTCATTAACCCTTATTCAGGATGAAATGGAAAGAAAGATAACTTCTCTAGAAAAAGCGAAACTTCACTACAAAGAGAGTTGGACAAAAGCTCTAAAAGAGCTTATCAACGGTAAGAATAATCCTTCGACCTCACAACTCACACCACTCGGACATTTAGATTAACTGCCTATTGCCATCTCAAATCAGCGAAATTACATGAATCCCCCATTTCAGTCCGTGAGAGGGCCCAGCAAGACGCCAAGAGAAGGCTCCATCACGAACAGAGTTTAATGGAGCACGCTCGTTTACGTTACCTCTCCCTAGAGGATCAGAAAGTAAGCTGTAATTGTTTTTGTAATCACGAGGTTCCTTCATGGTACATATTGCTTAAGCAATTTGGATGTTTATCCAATTTTCTAAAGTATTTTATTGATCTCCATATTCGACAATCTTCAGTTGAAAGAGAAGACGAAGCTTGGAGAAGACGTAGAAAATCTTAAGGGAGAAATAAACAAAATGAGAGAAGAGATTGTTCCTCAAAAAGAGAAAAAAGAGGAACTCCCACCTATCGATAAAGCAGCAGTCAGTAAAGATGACCGTTAACTACAAATATTTCTCCCACCTTCATTGAAATTGAGAATCTATTTTCGTAGTCTAACTAGATGCTTTAACATGACCTAACATTTATTTTAACAGGTTGGGAGATTGATTGAAGAAAGAAACTCACTCCTCAACACCGGTGTTTACACAAAAAGTGATCCGCTGATTCAAGAACTCAATAATAAGATAAACCTCCTTCAAAACTCCTGATATTACTATGTCGTCCAATGTTGCCTTATCATTTGTTGTTCTCAATGTCATGGCTACCACTGCTAACTTCGAAGGTTAGGATTGAATCCGTCATCTTCCATCTGGAGATATTTGGTATCCCCCAAATCCAATAACTATATTTTACTATTCCTAAAACTTTTCGCTGGTCGAATATGCTGAACTCAACGGTGTTACAGTAGAGTGACATTTATCATATTGTAATTGTTAATTGTTTTGTTATGTCATTAACATTCTAGAATTTCCATCAAGGTCTGTTTAAAAAATTACAGCTTTTAAAAAAAGTAAAGACTAAAAACGTGACTTTGAAATGATGATTTGACATTAGACGTTTACTTTTAGAATTCATTATAAGGGGTCGTTCACATATGCCGTCAGCAAATTTTCGGTAATTTTTACCCCCCCCCTCCTCCCCCTCTGTCATCATTTGTCATCAGGACATAACCCCCCCCCCCCTAAATGTCAGAGGTAAATTACCATAATGATATCATCACAGTCGGAACCCCCCTTCTTCATGTCAAAAAACTTTGATTTTTCGTCTTTTAATTTGCAGTCATTTTTGAAATTTGTTATACTAAGTCAGTGAGAACACAGTTTTTCACCAGATTTCTGAACCAGAATTTTTACTTGAAAATTTTCCTTCTGATTTTGTAAAAATTTTCAAAAAATCCTTTAAACCCTAAAAATTTAATGAAAAAAAAATGATGACATCATGATTGGCCAAACCCCCTTCCACCCCCTCCTCCCTCGTTATCAAAAGTCATCATTTGGATACCCCCTCCCCCTCTAGGTGATGACGTCATATGTGAATGACCTCTAATCATATGTGAATGACCCCAAATCATATGTGAATGACCCCTAATCATAGAACTTATTGTTTCTTGTGACTTGCCGATTTTCATCTCGTCTAACACCCGTAAAGCTGGACCAGTGTCTGATGTTGCTATTATCCGAATAGTGGAATAAACGCTCTTACCTTGTCTGGGGTCGGACTCCCAGCATGCAGTTTTGAGAATTAATAGCCAGAATTTGTGAACGTTAAACTGCGGGTCACTGAAATCTAACTCTAAATTCAAGCCCGAGCTAATTTAACGTAATGTTATGAGATATGATTTTGACATTCAATGACCATGGTTTATTAGTATGTTTTATGTTGCTGAAATTGGTTGTGAATGTGACTTATACCATTACTAATATTTAATTAATGTGTGCTCCGTAAAACCAATACGACTATAGTACGAAGATCAAAACTTGACGAAATAAGGTTGTGTTTGCCATTGTTATTTGCTTCAGGGCAGCAGGGCTAGGCAACCTCTAGCAAGTATCACGTCATGTGACTCATTTCGCATGGCGAGCAACGGGGGGCTGCCGCTACAACTACAAGGCAGAAGGGCTAGCGTGGCCAGTTTTTCAGTCTCCAGAAAAAAGTTTGGGGTTAAGTTCTGTTGTGTAGCCAGTGAAATCCTGATCGCGATGGTATAAATTTTTAAGAAAATGGGTGTGTCATACGTTTAAGAATCGAGAAAAACTATTTTGACCGTATAACTATAAAGATATAAGCCCCTCCTCTTCCTATTATGGCCTGCTTTCGTCACCATTAGAGAAGCTTGCTCTTACTCTTTCCCTATTTAGGGCATTGATAAGCCTAACGAGGTCATGTGAGTGTGACACCATCTGAGTCACGCGATCGATTCGTCACAACGGCAGGTGTATCTCCTGTGTAAAGTTATTCGTACCTAACTAGCCTCCTGCATGTGCATGTGATCTTCTTGCAAGTAGCACTGAGCCTTCCTTTAAGTTCAAAGCACGATGGACTTGAACAGAATCAGTTTAGAGGCAACCTCATTCTGATTCAAGGCGAATAAAATGACTTTCACCTAACCAGGTGCTTACGCCGGCGGCTGCGACGCAGCTATAGAAAACTTTGTATGCGCAAATTTGACTCCCTTACCCTACATAGTACTGCCATTGTCAAAATCAACCAACCGGGGCTTAAAATAGAACTCTTTTGGTTAGAGCATGAGCAAACTCTAAGTCCTACCCTCACACCTCATTCGGAGATTAATTTCTTATTCATTTCTGTCGCCAGGCTAGAAATGCGCGATGGCCGTGACAGCACAGTAGGTTATCAACCTACAAATTACCTAGTAGTAGCACATGTGCGTCCTGATAGGGCGCACGCAGCGCGAGCCACATTGTATAGCAGCGCGCACCTTCAACCCTCCCGTCATTTTATTCTCCGCTTTAGGCACTTTAGTATAATTTAATTATTTTCGCTTCGAATGAGGGTCGGACAAAGTCAGACAAGAGCCACAGACTCAGAGCTATGTTGGCTTAGCAAGCAATAGAGGGATATAATCTAGTCAAGGACGGCCGACGCGCAATTCAAAATTAAAAGTCAAGCTTACAATGGCATGAAATAGAATAAAACGCGCGCGCAGCGCCGCAGCTTGTAGTTGTAGGTTGATAACCTACTGTCGCGGCCATCACGCGCTGTCACGCATTTCTGGCCTGGCGCATCGCCCGTTGAGCGCGCAGCGCGAGCCATCTAGGGTATCACTAAACCAGATTAATTGCTTACACTGCGCGCGGTGGCTGCTACGCCACCTTTTGTGGCGCGCGCTGATCGGGACAGGCTTGTGCATTGTGTCATGTTGTGACCCTTTCTGCTCTTGAAAATTTTTTTACCGCAATTCGTTGCGCGCGCAACTTTGAGGAATTTGAAAAAAAGATGGGTGCGCTGTGCGCTTTACCGGGCGAATGCACGCGCACGGCAAAGCTAAAGCAACAATTAGTCTGAGGTCCCCATGCAATGTGCGCTTGACGAGATTATATCCGTTTTCCGTTTTAGAGCGAGAGTCGGGTATCGCTATCAAATCAGCAAGAGTCGGGTACCACTTGTACGGCAGCGCGCACCCTCCTGTCATTTTATTCCCATTCGCTTCGAATGAGGGTCGGACGAAGTCAGACAAGGTACCACCGCGACAACTGTGCGCTTGCAAGTGCTTTGTTAATTAATAAATACATAAAAGTACTTATAAACACCTGCTATTTTAGTGCAACCACTGATGAACTGTTACCTCAAAGATAGGTCTATGTGCTATGATTGGATTTGAATTTTAGGTCTGCTGTCTCTACCACCACAGAAGGCTATAGGTATTTATTACTTCGTAGTCTTCTGAATTATATCAACCAATAACCATGACGGTATCGGTGTATTACTTTTTTCTTTTGCATTACCTGGGCAGCTGTGTTGGCACATTAATCTGGGAACTAATATAATGCCCAAGGATGGATTAAAAGTCTAAAAAGATGCCTGCAGCCAGATTATAAATAATTACGGTCTAATTTAGAGCAAAACCTCTATTTACCGGGCCTCACGGGGGAAGAGAGAAGGCTCGGTAAATCGAGGGGCCGTGCACGGTAAATAGAGAATGAGATACAGTTGATAGATGTTATATCTGTATTGAGAAATATCGGGGGAAGGGAGAAGGCCCGGTAAATCTTTTGAAATGGTAAATAGAGGCTCGGTAAATTGAGGTTTTACTGTATGTAAGTAGAGCCCCAAGGGCTGAACCAGCAGGGTTTGAAGCGGTGCGTGTACTGCATAGGATAGGATATGTTCAATGGTGAAGTGCCATTTTGTGGTAGTTCAGAAAAATATGGAAAATTTCAAATTTTTTTGCGGAAGGCAAAAAATGAAAGTAGATGGTTTAAAGTGGTCGCATTTTGGGGTGGGGTGGGGTGAGTAGGTAGGTAGGTAGGTAAATTTGGTGGTGTCTGGTGTATCAAAGGCAATCATGCGTTAAACTCCGCAAGACAATAGTAACCACGTGAACGCAGCTTGTGGGGCTGCTCCTACGTAATGTAATTCAAATGACGTAAGGGATCATGAAAATTGTAAATGCGTGATGCGCGGCCCACACTGCACAGTATGTACAAGGTCAAGAGTCATGTCCATAGGTTTGTACTCGGTATGGCCGAATGCTAAATCTGGTCACAAGATAGCGGAAAGCTATAAAATGACGGGCATTAGTGGAAAGGCTGTCTTATAACATAGTAGGTGACTAGCGGAAATAGTGGGTAGCTAGCAAAAATAGCGGAAAATTAACAATATTGGTGTTACAAAAACTCTACGATTAAATTTAAACATTATCCCTGAGAAACAATTCAACGAAAGATATGGCACCGTACAGGAATGGAAACATATTTACAACAACAGGAAATAAGTCAGCAAGAAACTAGAAAGGACGTAACACTAACAGTAACTGTGGTCTGCGTCCACGACACTGTGTCGCCCACGTTTACGATATGTAGAGTTTTAGGAACGCGCAGCACTCAGAAGAGTTCTTGACGCGATGTTGCTGCCATGCAACTTCGTACTGAGTACATATCATCACTCATCACAGCAGTGGCGTAACGTTGCAGGTCTATATATATGGCTCTCCAATATGGCGCCCCACGGCGATGAAAATGCGCCCCTAAGTGGTGCCCCTGGTGTAAGGGCTTACTGGGAGCAATTTGTGAAAATATGGCCGAAAAATCTAAATAAATAGTGAAGTAATTAAACCAAACACGCGATCTTGCTAGTCGTGCAGTTAATCTTGCAAAATTGTCCCATATTTTTATGACAGGAAAACAACAAATTCAGGAAATTTGTCACAGCGTCCCCCGGAGTAGCCGGGATGGCCGGGGCATCGTACGCAGCTGCATCACAGTATCTAGTTTACGATGACTGCAACTTCATAGCAGTATCTAGTCTAAAAGAGGGCAAAGTGGGCGCAATTCTTGTATCTACAGCATTTAATAAAACAAATATTACATATATCAATCTTCGAACTTTTGTATTTGTATTTGTATTCTTTGACACCTGTACCCAGGCTTTCACAGTTATACTGAAGGGGCTCCTGGAAGATTCTAGATCTTTTAACCGGGGCCCAAATTTTTACGTAGACCCTCATTTAGTCATCAGTCAGGGTTTCCTGGTCATTCCACTGAGTCAACCAAAGAATATGCAATTGCTCGATGTGAAGCCAACTGCAATGTATTGACACTGTTAAACTTGCCTATTATGGAACGTTATTGATAAGACAATAACCCATGCGCCATGAATTTACAAAAAATATTGTGTCATATTAAATGTGCTGAAACTGGCCCAGTTATTTTAACATACTTGTTACTTATTTTAACTTTTCTAGCCATTAGTTATGGGTCTCAAAAATAGAAAAATCACTACAAAATATGCACAAAGGCAGGAGAATTCTTTCGAAGGTAATGTTGGTTGACAGTTTCTTAATATCTATATCCCTTTTAATATAAAACTTTATTGATTTATCATTCTAAAAATGGGCAAAATGTTATATTGTTTCCGCAAGCCTCAGACAGGGATAAAAAGCTACAATGAAAAACAATTAAAAAAAACAATTTTAAAACAATTCAATTTTATTCAATCTATAGTACACAATATTTTAATTCACACACAAAATAAACACACAAACCCAGATACAATCAGCATTTCCAATGATTTTAATTACACTAATACTGAAGGATTTTAGGAAGGTGATGCTGTTTAATATTTGGAATGTGCCCCACCAAACTTTTTAAAATCATTTTTTGCTGCCCCATCACAGTCCACTGCAGATTCCACTGCTAATCACAAATTTGGCTACACCATAAGATCAACAACAAGAAGACTGGACAGTTGTCATTGTTTGTAGTTTAACTGAGATTCTTCTCTGACTGACCGACAATACTTGTTCCCCCGTCTTTTTCTTGGGTTGAAGATATTAGCAGATTTTTGTTTTCATTTGATATCACCTATAATGTCCTGAGATTGCTACTCCCTACATTTTTTGTTTATCATCTCTGGAAAATTAAGGGAAATAGCAAATTAAGGGAAATGTTGGCACCTTAAAATGCCTCCACCCAGCAACAGAAGGCAAAGTGTAATGCGATCATTCTCGTATTTAAAGAATCAATAACCTCTGTTTATTCAGATTCAAAGGATAATATCCCTACTTTGGAGTCAACAGTAGACAAATATTTCCTTCCATGGCATTCTTTTGTTGCACTGGGAATATTTGTTAGTGTCTACATAAAGTGTACTTCAGCATCTATTCCAACTGGTGATGCAGGTAAATAAATTATATCATTCTTCATAGCAGATATTTATCCAGAAAACAAGAAATTTAAACTCGAGGAACAACATCTGTATTTTAGTGGGCATCAGTATTCTCACTGGAATCTTTTTTTCCAGGATAACAGTTCTTGAATTTAATTGGGCATATCTGGAATCTCATTTGTTAATCACTATCATGCGATGAAAAATATTTCCGTCTCCCCCTCCACCACCTGAATTGTAATTCATCTGTAATTACATCTACAGGTGACTTCATATTAGCAGCACACCACTTTGGGGTGGCCCATCCCCCTGGATATCCACTTTATGTCTCACTCGGACACATCTGGATGCGGCTTTTCCCTTTTGGTTCTCCTGCATACAAACTCAATTTCTTCACAAGCATTATTGGTGGGGTGGCAGCTTTTATCCTTTATATCACAACCTACAGGTATGCTGTTCATGCAAATTGCTACGAAAAAACGGATGCTAAATATATGACTTTGATTCTGATCTCTGTTTTTGCTCAAAACTTGTTCTGTTTCAGACTTACAGGATTTGCACCAAGTGCTGTTCTTGCTAGTTCTGCTTTCGCATTTTCCCATCTTACTTGGTTCCACTCTATTGGAGCTGAAATATTTGCCCTGAACAATCTTTTTTGTGGACTTCTTCTTTACTGGGTGATAAAGTTTCAACAGACTTCTGTAAATAGTAGAGCCTGGGTATGTGCTGAAATCATGAATTGCTCAAACATCATTTGCAATTATATTTAATTCTGTCTGATAATTCACTTTACTCACGGTCTTAAACTTTTTTTCAATTTTCAGGTTGCTATGGAGGCGAGTTTTATATCTGGATTAAGTATGTGCAATCAGCACACAAGTGTACTCTACATTGGAGTTATTGGACTGTGGATGTTAATCTCTCTCATTCGTGATAAGGTTCGGATCAGTTGGTATTGTTAAATAGTTGGTATACGATGGGGACTCTTTTATTTAAATTCATCGGTACATTCATTAAGCAGTAGTAGTAGTAGTAAGAATCTTTAAAAGTACGAAATATCTCTTTACAAGAGCATCCTAGGTACTTTATAGATATCAGAACACGAAAAAAGATAAGAAAGCACTTTCTATTCATCTTCTAACTTTTTCTATTTAATCCTATCTAAGGTCAAATATCTAAGGTCTTCAAAGTCAGTAATATTCCTAAGTGGTATGCCAACATCTCTACGTCTCAAATCGTTTCTTGATATATCTAATAAGTTTAAAGGAGGTCTTCCCCTTCTTCCAACCATCAAATTGTCAGCATTAATAGCAAATAACATAGAAAGATATGCATGAGAGTCCTTAAGCAGTACGAAAAGTTTTTTATATTTCTATTATCGTGTTTATCTCCTACACTTCATTTAACAGGCTATAACTGGTAGACAGTTTGTTCAAACTGGCCTGGCGTTCTCAATAGGACTGTTGCCGTATATACAGCTCCCTTTAAGTGCATACTTTTCTAAATCACCAAGCACGTGGGGAAATCACAAAACTTTTGCTGGTGAGTGAAAAAATTTGTCTAATATTTGAAGTGTCAATTATAAATATTATTCGTTGTGTCGGGCTATATTTTTGATTTTCAATCGTTCAAGAATAATATTAAAGACCCAGCCCCAAGGTGTCCACTAAGTTAATAAGGCACTAAGGTAGACTAAGGTAGACTAAGGTAGACACTAAGGTAGACTCAGGTAGACTTCTAATTTGGATTGTTTAGTAACCTTAATTTCTTAGGATTGCTAACTGTTACTGCCAGGGGTTTTTAGTCATGTCACTAGGAGTGAGTACGGAAGTTTCCGACTCACAGCGGAAGAACGGACAGTTGACTTCAATGCCAACCTAAGGTGAAGGTTTCTTATAAATTTTTATTTTCCCGCTCTTCAGCTTTTTCGATAAGCGGCTGTAAGGTATTCGTTGTTAGTTTACATACAGTGTTGTTGTTATTCTCTTCTCGAATAGTGAATACTATCAACACTACTATTTTATAGATAGTGTGCGTGTCCTGATGACGTCGTAGTAAAGCAGAAATATATTGATGCATTGCCATAAAATCCATAAAGCAGAAATATATTGATGCATTTCCATAAAATCCTATGTCTATCACTCGAGTCAAGAAGAGAATAACATTAAAACTGTTGAAATTAACTTCTTATGCGACCCATGAATTATTTAGTTCAACACATTTTTGTTATTCTCTTCTTGAAACGAGTGAAAGACAAAGGATTTACTGGAATTAAATCTTTTGTCTTAGCTTCTTCCCATAAACAATTATCTGTTCATTTAGATTAATCATGAACAATTATCCGATCATTCAGATAATAAAAACATACTTATCGTCAGGTTGTTTATAAGTGATATGGTTCAGGAACTTGGAATACCGACTGTGGTTTTAGGCATGTTTTGCTTACTGACTGTCCGCCTCTTTTCTTCTGTGAAAACTGTAAGTTCGATGTTTGGAACTCGGGTGATTGTTTGATTTTTTTAGCAACCCTGAACTCAAGTTCTAACACAGTACTGATACCCTTGATAGCTCAGATATTTGGTTTTCTATATCATTTTTAGTTTTCAGGGTCGCTGCAGAACAATAATAACTAACCGAAGTTATGTCTGGTACGAGGTTGCATTTTTTTTCATTCTTCATTTCGCAAAGTTTAATGAAAATAAGCGACGGCATGATACGGGAAATTCAGCGGTCGCCTGACACAATTAAAGCGGCCGCAATTCTTGTTAGTTTTCAGGGTCTGAGTAGTAGTTAACACATTTATTCTTCGCGCTTTTTGTTCTCATTCTAAATTTGTGTCTTAAAACCACGATGTCGAGGCCACTATGCACACACATAACATGCAGAGTTAAAAGATCGGTCCTTTTGGATGAAGTAAAGCACAGGAATTTTGACGTGCTGTGTAGACAGCAGGCATGATTTCTACAGAAATCGGCTTAAGCAATTTTTCTGAGCTTTGTTTCTACAAACGATGTTCAAACTTATGTAGCTTCTACAAACTTCGAAACGATTTAGATATGTTTTGGCATTTAACCTATGTTGATTCATTCATTCCAAACTGTTCTCATAATCTTTTGAAATATAGGCATAATGCATATATCATGGTCAGAGAGTCAAATCGTTGCTGAAATCAATCCAATACAATCTGCCGATTAGGTTCAAGTTTAACACAATCGCCAGGTCCAGCTCATATCACACAGATCTCCTAATGCATCATTCGTGGGTTACACAATATTTCGACATGGAAATTTAACTTTCAGACCTTAATGTCTCTTCAGTCCAATTTACGAACAATGTAAGGAAGTATAAGTCTAGATCTTAGCAATTTTCGAATATTTCTACCTTTTTCAGATAACAGTGGCTCAGTCATTGAGGGCCTGGGGGCAGCTGCCCCCGGTTTTTGGGCTGAAGATACATTAGGTCAATTCGGAAAAACATTTCAACAACCTTGCTATGTATATTGAATTGCCACAAGGTTGCGACTGATTTCCTTGAATTACAAACCATCGGCAATCAATTCTTTTTTTGTATTTTATCAGAAATGCCCATTTTGGGAAATACTAATAGTTTTATGAGATCGCATTTTCAAGTGAATGTCAAAAACATATTGCTATATTGTGTAGTGCTTGCTATCATTTCTTTATCTCTCCATTCCGGGCCCAGCTGGGGTCTGCGCCCCAATTCCCCATCCATGGGAGATCGCCACGGCACATGATTAGTAAAGCATTATTCTGCTATTTCGAGGAGGAAGAAAGTTGACATAATGAAAGGGGGGCCAAATTCAATTACAATTTTCCATGAATCCGTCAGGATAAACATCAGAATCATCATTTAGTGAACCGTAAAAGTTTAATTAAGTTTACACACACTCACTCACTATTGTTTATCTTCAGATTGTGTACGTGTATACGGGAGCTCTACTGCTTTACACAACTTTCTTCTGCAAACAAGCTAACATTGATCTTACTTCCGCCTTTTTTGTTGGCATTGTGAGTAGAAGTGTATTTTACACCGTTATGGATAATCGACAGACGTAATAGTTTAATGACACCGAAGGAAAGTTCGTTTTGAAGTGATCATTATCATATTTTTAGAGAGAACCCATTGAATAAATTCACATATTTGTATTCTAGTGGTCTGGTACTCTAACACTGCGCACATGATATTGTTAGGCTATTCAGCACGTGATTATAATTTGTAAAGAGATTGTAATTTGGTTAAGTGCCACGATTCAGTATTTCATCTATACTTTTTGCAGATACTGAATTCATACTTTATTCATTCAGTTGGAAAGATTTTGGATGCAGACAAACTTGGTTATGAGCTTGCTCGGGGGCTGTGGACTGTGGATGTTCTACTCACTTTTATCAAAAAGATGTCCTAATTTGGAGCGCCATGTCTACGTTATATTAAGTATAGGATCTATTATGTTTGGCACTAAACAAGCGGTAAGCCTAGTATATCCGGATTCTGTATTAACTTAAGATTGTCAGTAGTCATGTCAGTTTACTTTTTGCACCCGCACCATCTGAAGCCCTAATTTCGCAAGCTTAATGTTTACCAGTCATGGCATGGTTTTACTTTCTTGTTTGTAAACAAGAATTAACGGACCAGGTCGATAATTTCTTCTCCTGTGACATGAGCAGTAACAAAATGATGGAGATATACGGGAGGAATATTCTAGATGGACTTCCCGCGAACAGTGTCTTGTTGCTAAGTGGGGATGGAGCTTCTTATTCCACAAGGTTTTTTATTTAATTTTACAATTATTTTTTCCGCAATTCACTATTTTAAATAGCTTTAAGTAGACTTACAGTTAAATTTTTACATTGAAGTAACTGAACTACCAATTAGGATAAGAAACTGCACGCATTATTTTGCAAATTTTCGTTGACGTTTATTTCTAACCTTTTGTTTCTAAACTTTAAAGTTCTTTGACGGGATAACGAAATCATAAGGGAGGTAATTGCTTTTCACGATTCAAAGACTCTGCCGAAGTGTTCACCGTCGCAGAGTCCGGCCTCTAAATGGAAACCACGAGCATTGGATAGAACAATAATATCATACTTAAACTTTTGTGAACATTGTCTAAACAGGATAAAGAAACGGGATAACGAAATTTAGTCTAAACCTCTCCCGATTGTATTAACGATTGTCATTGGTCAGGTACCTGAGGTACTGTATTGGGTACAGAGAGGATGTTGATGTTATAGATCAAGAAATGTTGGGATATCCTTGGTACAAAGAGACTCACCAACATAGTTTTAAAAACTTCATCTTCCCGTACAATAGGTTATTTGTTTAAACTCATTTTTTTAATGTTCTACAATGGTATCTTTGGCATGGTAATGGAATTAAAAAGCGACATTACATCGACAAAAAAAGGCACATCAGTGATAAATGATAACGTAATACATACAATGTTTTAACTTACTAAAGACTATGGTTTAGGAGATTCTACGCTTGGTACACTAAACTAGCCATCTCGCGGGGACAACAAACTGATGCTTTCGACTACAAAGACTTGTTTGATGTCCACTCACAAGCAGGGTAATACCGTCTGTCATATTTCCCCATTAACGATTTTTCTCTCGAAGATTGACTTATTTGATTCCTCACTCGCTTTGTGAATTTTTTGGCATTTATCATGGTAAATAAATAAATGAATAAATAAATTATAAATAATGATGCCAGCATCATTACACATAATCACTCAAAATAAATTTACAAATTGTTAAAATCTGAAAAAGATGTAAAAAATTAAATGAATGTTTAGGAATCTCTTCTGAGCAACAATAGGATTATCCTTAAGATAAGTATTGTGCTTTAACTTATTCTCCAAAAAATTTACACCTTCTATTCTATTTAAAACTTCATCAGAGATTTTCCAAAAATGTCCTACACCACATATTCCCAAAGCTTTAGTTTAACACTTAAACACTTTTAAGTTGGATTTAAAAACGTTTAAACTAGATAAAATCTTAGCCTCAATAGGTAATATTTACATAACCCTATCATTTTAAAAATTTCTCCTGATTCGATTGATCTTTGAATCTTTACTCTTTCCCAGTTTACAAAGAACATTTAATGTACTAAAATTTAAAACACCAGTGAACTGGGAGCAGGCCTACCCCTTTAATCATCCTCGTAAAGTGTCTCTGGACGCTCTCAACCCTCAGTATCAACGACCAATTTTCATGCTCTGCTGCAGGATTCCATAGCTGAACGCAGTATTAAAGATGTGGCCTGATTAGACTTTTATAAACCCTAAGCATTAAAAATTTTCCCTACTAATCAAATTTCATGATATCCAGCACATCATTTGATTGGCTTTACTGATAAACGATCCGATTATTCCAAGGGGGCCGGACTCTGGGTCGGGGGACTCTAGGTCGGGGGACTGTAGGTCGGCCGCTGCAAACAAGGGTGGACTCTAGGTCGGGAGATCCCCACAGGGTGGACTCTAGGTCGGGAGACCTTA
>JH152826.1:48830-65715 GCA_000226015.1 Mnemiopsis leidyi | reverse complement strand
AGCTCCTGACAAAGTTTCGCAATCTGATCGGTACAAGGGTTAGCTTCATTTACTTTAATGTTTGTAAAGCAGACATTTTCACGACGAGAATATTGATCTAGAGCATCTAGATCAGATTTCAACTTTGAATTTTCAAATAGCAGATGATTCATTACGTCCTTAAGTTGAGAATTTTCCTCCGAAAGAAACCTCACGTTAGCAACAAGGGTTTCGATCGTGGGAATAAGGTCGGCAAACCGCTTCGGTGAATCCACATCAACTAAAGCGGGTGGTTTGACGATAGTGCCTTGTACACTGTTAAGAAAATCCGTGTAAAACTGCTTACGGTCAGCATTAGACATATTCAAAGATAAGAGAGTGTAGATTTTGTAACGAAAAGAAAATTTTGATAAGAGAACTGAATTCGTTATTATTATTATCATCAAGGCTTATACAAAAGGTTTATCCGGGAAAGCGGGCCAACTGATCGTAACTCAATATCCAATCGTCTTTTCCTATTGCTGACGTGCACAAAAGGGTATATCTTCATTTCCAGGTGATAATGTGACTGATTTAAATGAACTTGAGAACAAAATCATGTTGGAGGCTTATATCAAGGCTTATTATGTCAGTCGATGATATCTGCTAATGAGCAGTAACCTTTGCACGTTTAAGAAGCAGCAATAGCCAAAATCCAGCAAGTTGCAAAATCTACTAGATTATAGCATATTATAGCATATAGAGCATTAGCTAAGAAGAAAGCTCCAAAAATCCATGTGACGATTTCTTTTAATGTCCCTCCTTTTTGTTGTAAAATAAACAAAACTGACTGAAAAGATGGTCAAGCTACACCCAAGTCACCGTAGTTTATAACTACATATATTAGCAATTAAGCAACAAAGGCCAAAGCTACAAAGCAAGCTCTATAAATTAATTTGTTAAACGATTTCAGATCCTAAGGAAAGCGCAAGATGAACTCACGTTTAAAGATGAACAAGGAAATGATGAGGTTCTTATCGGTGAACTCGACCATTACAATTTAGGAATAGTCTCTTGGATGCTCTTCAATAACTATAAAAGGTTTGATTTTGTATTTTTTCGATAGTTGAAGTCTATACGGTGGTTTTGAACCCTGAAAATTATCGGTAATAATAAAATTTCATTGTATGTGTGTACTTGAACCGTTTCTGCTATATTCATATGCAAAACTACCGTCTTGATTTATGTTCTAAAGATTTTAACCTTAGGACAAACGAGCTGTTGGAGGCATTCAAGTACGGCAGAGTTATGGCGGAACAGTGGACAACCTTCATGCAGAAGTCATCTGATATAGAGGCTAAGAAACAGACTGCGTCAGTTGTTACTACTCTTTTGGAAGGCGTGCCTGATTTACTGACTAACGACATTTATCTTTTATAAAAATTTGACATAGGCATGGGAAAAGGCTTTTGCTGTGAATAAAACAGATACCTTACTCGGGATTATTATGACCGGGATAAAGTGGCGGGTTTGAGGTAATTTCGCCATAATTTTCCCGAACCACATTTTCACCGGTCGTTAATAAACCCGCCGTAATAATCCCGAGTAAGGTAAGCTACATCTTCGTTTGAACCTAGCATAGAACTAATTATTCGGTTCCGGCGGTGTTCTAGAATTGGTATATTTGAACTTCAGAACTTCCGAAATTACCTTCGACCCGAATTGTTGTGGCGTTACGATGTTTATGATGTTTATTTTACTAATATAGTGAATGCGCTGAATGTATTTTAAGATTAATCAAATAAAAATAACTTGAGTTAGTTACTGATGTCATGGGTTAGTGAAAAATGACATGGGTTATTTGCAAACGGTACGATTAAGTTACAAATTACGTTGATTGTTAAAATGACATTAGTAAGTGACAAACAACACAAGTTGTATTCAAAAGAATCTATTTAAGTAATAAAAGAATGAGGGAGAAAGTGGTTAAGCGTAGCTATATGACAGTAATTCTGATGTCTGCAGGCAGTAGGAGTAGAACAAGTATATCTATACTTATAAAAGCGAAATGTCTGTGCGTGTGTGCGTGTGTGCGTGTGCGGAAGAAAACGAGGCTTTATGAGAATTGCTGGATAGGTGAGGGCACTCCAAATTAAGTTATGCTATCAAGAAAATATACCGTAAATCTTTGTGCTACGTTATTTGTTTAGGGAAGAGTGGAGTTTTTCGATTCTGATTAGATAAACTCACTACTTCTTGTATCGCTACCTAAGTTACGTGTGTACCTTTCCCGGCCACACAATTCCCGTTAGAAAAGTTAGAATATTGTTGCAATTCTGACTGTTCTCTAGATAACAATGATTTGAATAATTACACTAACGTTCTTATACTATTAGGAAATGGGTATTAAGAATAGAAAAAATGCTTCCCGCCATACAAGGACGACAGAGTATTCCCACATAGGTAATTCTGTCTGGTTTACTGAACAAAACCTACTGATAGCCTTTATCCTTTTTTTAGTATTCATGGTTATAGGAGCTCCCATGATTATTCCAGGCCCTATCGTCTCTACTGCTGCAAATTCATAATCATTCGTAGTTCAATAATTCATTTCAACGTTTAAAAGAAGTTAGTGCACAATGAAATACGCTATGTAAATTTTTGAGTCATAACCAATTATCTTTACCCAGATACAAGCGATAAAAACTTTGTTTTGGAGTCGACAGTAGACAAATATACCCTGCCTTGGCATTCTTTTGTTGCCCTGGGAATATTCCTTAGTGTGTACATAAAGTGTACTTCAGCATCTATTCCAACTGGTGATGCAGGTAATAAAACATATTAATGAAAATAGTAAATAAACTATTGCAGCAAAATGAAAATATTTTATGGGACCACATTTGGGTGTTAATGAGGATCGCTACTAGCGGGAACAGTGATTGAAGAGCAAGGTAGCCCAATCGGTATCGAGAAACGCTTTCGTGTCAAAAAAAATTGTTGATACCTCCCCACTTGTAGCGTTCTCTATTCTTTCCACCACCTGGAATTCTTACTTCCATTGGTTCAATGAATCGTAATTCATCAGTAAATATATCTACAGGTGACTTCATATTAACAGCACACCACTTTGGGGTGGCCCATCCCCCTGGATATCCTCTTTATGTCTCACTTGGACACATCTGGATGCGGCTTTTTCCTTTTGGTTCTCCTGCATACAAACTCAATTTCTTCACAAGCATTATTGGTGGGGTGGCAGCTTTTATCCTGTACATCACAACCTACAGGTATGCTGTTCATGCATTAATTGCTGCGAAAAAACGGATGCCAAAAACGGATGCTAAATATATGACTTTGATTCTGATCTCTGTCTTGCTCAAAACTTGTTCTATTTCAGACTTACAGGATTTGCACCAAGTGCTGTTCTTGCTAGTTCTGCTTTCGCATTTTCCCATCTTACTTGGTTCCACTCTATTGGAGCTGAAATATTTGCCCTGAACAATCTTTTTTGTGGACTTCTTCTTTACTGGGTGATAAAGTTTCAACGGACTTCTGTAAAAAGTAGAGCCAGGGTATGTGCTGAAATCATGAATTGTTTAAACATCATTTGCATGAATTATATTTAATTCTGTCTGATAATTCACTTTACTCACGGTCTTAAACTTTTTTCAATTTTCAGGTTGCTATGGAGGCGAGTTTTATATCTGGATTAAGTATGTGCAATCAGCACACAAGTGTACTCTACATTGGAGTTATTGGACTGTGGATGTTCATCTCTCTAATTCGTGATAAGGTTCAGATCAGTTGGTATTGGTAAATAGTTTGTATACGATGGGGACTCTTTTATTTAAATTCATCGGTACATTCATTAAGCAGAAAAGTTTTTTTATATTTCTAATATCGTGTTTGTCTCCTACACTTCATTTAACAGGCTATAAATGGTAGCCAGTTTATACAAACTGGTGTGGCGTTCTCAATAGGACTGTTGCCGTATATACAGCTCCCTTTAAGTGCATACTTTTCTAAATCACCAAGCACGTGGGGAAATCACAAAACATTTGCTGGTGAGTGAACAAATTTGTCTAATATTTGAAGTGTCAATTATAATTATTATTCGTTGTGTCGGGCTATATTTTTTCCCGTATCTTGCCATTTTGGCCCGAAGGGCCCAAATGGCAAGATTGTTTTGATACGTTTTGTGCACGTGCTCAAAAAGTACAAATCAAGGGTTGGCGATCGACCGCGTAATCCGGGTATTTTGGAATATTAGCTCAAAAAGTGTCCGTCCGTCCGTACGTCCGCACGCACGCTCCTTTATCAAGCTTAATTATGTATACAAATACGATTATAGGTTTTAACTGCCTGAGGCCGCATAATGGATTTCACATCTGCATCATGAAATGTATACATAATTGCCTTGCAACAACTGCAACAAGATGTACGATCAAACAATAACAAGTTAAAGTAAAGTCGATCAAAATTCTTTTAAACTTAAGTTTAATTGACTTTTTTCGAATGACAGATCAAGAAATGAATTTAACACTATTTTAATCCCAGCTCCGAACATATATTTTGAACGACTAGTTCATGAAACGCCATAAGCATAAAAACAACGCAGTATGAATAAATTATGAAGGCAGCACATACAATACAATAATGACGACGTCATACAGAGTTAAGATATTTGAAACAAACTATGCAAAGAACGCGTAATTATGTTCAAACTTTGCGCGTGCAAATTTTCAAACATGGCTGCATCAAACGGCTGCATTAACTCGCGCGTCTGCATTTACACGTGCCGATGCAGAACAATAATAACTAACCGAAGTTCTGTCTGGTACGAGGTTGTCTTTTTTTCATTCCTCATTTCGCAAAGTTTAATGACAATAAGCGACGGCATGATACGGGAAATTCAGCGGTCGCCTGACACAATTAAAGCGGCCGCAATTCTTGTTGATTTTCAATCGTTCAAGAATTAAGATTTAATACCAAGGTGCCCACTAAGGTAATAAGGTAGATTTTATCTTCTCAGTGCCTTTAATTTGGATTGTTTAGTAACCTTAATATCTTACGATTGCTTTTGTCATGTCATTAGGAGTGAGTGAAAACTTTTATTCTATTGATATTAAATTGTTGAAGGTTATATATTTTAGAGCAAGGCGTCCACTTAGGTAATGATATTTACCTACCTCAGAAGTGTTTACTTACGTTACTCCTAGGAGTTCTAACTCACATTACAAGAAGTGAGTACGGAAGTTTGCGGCTCCATTCAAGCGATCGGACAGCTGACTTTCGTGACAACTTATGGTAAAAATATGTCTGCTGTTTCTCCGGTCAATAATGTATTTTAATATTTGTTATCGTTAAGGTACGCCTGTTATTTGGACGTTTATTTTCACTTCCTTTAATTATCACGAAACTTCTATTAGGTTGTTTGTCAGTGATATGGTTCACGAACTTGGAATACCGACTGTGGTTTTAAGCATGTTTTGCTTACTTACTGTCCGCCGCTTTTCTTCTGTAAAAACTGTAAGTTAGATTCCAATTGATAGTTAATGTAAAGATGTTTTAAGATAGCATGCAAACACATCAAAATACAGCATTTTTGGATGTAAGTGTTAGCTGCGTGCTAATGCATGTAACAATAACGTCTTGCATGTTTTTGTTAGGAGATGAGCTAACGATTGAGCTTTCAAACAAGAGTCGTTGTCAGATTAGCGACATTTGTCCGAATTCGAACTACATATGTAATTCAAGATATTTGTTTTCGGACAAAATTCGGATAACATCCACAGTAGGCACTGGGGTAATACTGTTTGTACAGAGAAATACAGTACAGCTCATTGTAGGAACTAGGACAGTTATAAACAATCATGAGACCTCTCTTATGATTATCTCTCTAACACGTTGAAACTTATTTGCCATTGCTCATAGAGCTAATAGATAGCCTACCTGTACTGATACATACTTAAGTCTATTTGGTGAATACTAGTGCCAGCTTTACTGTATTTTGAGCGATCCTCGATTGAAAACTGCTCAACGATGTTTCTCCAAACTGTACTTGCAACTGTGTCTAAGAATGTTAGTGGCCTACGACCACGTCCGACCACAGCCATGAAGTCCATAATGCAGAAATGACCGTCTACAAAGCGAAGCGGAATTTGAAACGGAAAGCATCAGATGGAGACCAACCTACCAAATACATTGTCTCAGATGCTGCACTCGACACAAATACGTACCCGAGATAGTTCTTCAACACGGCTATCGCTATAGTGTGACCCGCCGAATCATGTTGTCACACCTCAATAAATGTATTTTGTAATGTTGAAATATTTTTAAACTTATTAACGTTCCTAATCGAATATATCTCAAATTTGTTCACCTACCTCATTTATTAAAGAATAAAATTCCGATTCGGACAAGTGTCGCTGTCGGACAAATGTCGTGGTATCGAGCTAACAAGTAAGCAAAAATCGAACATTTAACATTTTAAGTTTTAACGTGGTCCCAATCAATGGGAGGTAAGTGCGAAGGTAATGTATATTATCATTTGGTGAACCATAAAAGTTTAATTAAGTTTACACACACACACACAATATTGTTTATCTTCAGATTGTGTACGTGTATACAGGAGCTCTACTGCTTTACACAACTTTCTTCTGCAAACAAGCTAACATTGATCTTACTTCCGCCATTTTTGTTGGCATTGTGAGTAGAAATGTAGTTTACATCGTTCTCGATAATCGTCTCCTTCCTGAATGTTAGGAATTCCTTAATGTTAGGAATTCCTTAATGTTAGGAAATTTGTTTTCAAGTAGCGATATTTAGAGATAATCTCATTCGATTAAATTCATCTTCATATATCATGTAACCATAATTTATGTAACCGTACACATCATAGATGATATCTTTTTCGAGTCAATGTACCCGTAAAATTGGAAAGGATTTGAAAAGGATTAGAACAAATGAGAACAAAGTGGAAAGGTCTATGGTTTCTAACTATTTCTATGGTTTCTGACTATTTCTTGCAGCTTGTGGTTCATTTTAACCCGAAAATACCCCGTTCTCATTTGTTCTCATCCTTTCCACTTTTCGGGTACATCTACTGTCTCTTTCACAGTTTTTGTTTTTTCATAACGGGACCTCACTATACGTCGCGCGCAATTCCTGGGCGACATTTCTTTTTGAACGAATGCGCGCACGTACGATCTTGCAGTCGCAATAGATCTGATCCTCATGTAAATGTTCGAGTTGACTGGCACGAGACGCCAGTCTGATTTAAAACTTGGTGAATTTTCGTATGGGATACGGAGCAGTATGGAATATTAAAACGTCCCTGAGTCGAAAAATCCGTGACTTCAAATAGTGGTTAGTATGACTTCTTAGAAACCTGTTTTTGTTTTATGTGTCGATCCCCTTTATCGTTATTTTCTTCAGTTGGAAAGATTTTGGATGCAGACAAACTTGGTTATGAGCTTGCTCGGGGGCTGTGGACTGTGGATGTTCTACTCACTTTTATCAAAAAGATGTCCTAATTTGGAGCGCCATGTCTACGTTATATTGAGTATAGGATCTATTATGTTTGGCACTAAACAAGCGGTAAGCCTAGTATATCCGGATTCTGTATTAACTAAAGATTGTCAGTAGTCATGTCAGTTTACTTTTGCACCCGCACCATCTGAAACCCTAATTTCGCAAGCTTAATGTTTACCAGTCATGGCATGGTTTTACTTTCTTGTTTGTAAACAAGAATTAACGGACCAGGTCGATAATTTCTTCTCCTGTGACATGAGCAGTAACAAAATGATGGAGATATACGGGAGGAATATTCTAGATGGACTTCCCCCAAACAGTGTGTTGTTGCTAAGTGGGGATGGAGCTTCTTATTCCACAAGGTTTTTGTTCAATTTTACAATTTTCGCAATTGACTTTCTCTAACAAGACCAGTTTTGTTGTGGCAGTCGGACGTAACCTATGCTGAATGCATTACTGCAAGCCCAATACAACTTCATCGAATGGGATAAATATTCGAAACTTTTTTATAAGTTTTTCGTCGCTTAATTGAAACAATAATTGTACAGGTACCTAAGGTATTGTTTAGGATACAGAGAAGATGTTGATATTATAGATCAAGCATTGATGTCTTATTCGTGGTACAAAGAGACTCATCAACATAGTTTTAAAAACTTCATCTTTCCGTACAATAGGTAATTTGAGATTTCTCATAATGTGACATTTTGTTTCATCTTTGTTCTTTCAATTAAACGTTCCATAATAATGCACGCAATAAAATGTATCAATGCATACACACAATATGTAGAGATGTAGATGATGTAGAGATGTAGAGTATCATATAGATTCTAACTAAGTTACCAAATTATTATGTTGAAGGGGTTTTTACGCTTGGTACACTAAACTAGCCATCTCGCGGGGACAACAAACTGACACTTTCGACTACAAAGATTTGTTTGATGTCCACTCACAAGCAGGGTTAGATGGGTTCTTCGTTTTCATACGTTTGCATTAAGCGTATATCATTTTATCTAATTTTCAATGCGCCTAATTTATTACATGACGATCTATTTTGTCTTCGACGAGGTAAATTTCAATCTGAACAGAATGTAATGGCTCTTTTTTAAGGATCCCGATGTATGTTTACGACGTAATAGACAAATCCGGTGAGGGAAAAGATAAGGAATGGCAAGATCATTACATGATTGTACAGGATGATTTCGTTAAAGAAGGTAAGACAAATATTAGAAGGGGTCGTTCAGTGTTCACATATGATGTTATCACCTAGGAAGAAGGGGGTTTCCAAATGATGACGATTGATGACGAGGGGGAGGAGGGGTTTGGTTGTCGCGGTGATACCCGACTCACGCAGCTAAATCGTTTCGTAAGAACGGTAGACGGATATCATCTTGTCAAGGGTTTGGCCAATGATCAAAAATGTTTAGGATTTATAGAATTTTTTTGAAAATTTTTGATTTCTTTTGAAAATTTTGATCAGAATTTTACATAATCAGAAGGAAACTTCTGATTCAGAAATCTGGTGAAAAACTGTGTTTTCACTGACTTAGTATAACAAATTTTAAACGGGTTCCGTCTGTGATGATGTCATTATGGTAATTACCTCTGACATTTAGGGGGTTTTGTCATGATGACGAATGATGACGGAATAGGGGAGGGGGGTAAAAATTACCGAAAATTTGCTGACGTCATATGTGAACGACCCCTAACCAATCAACAAAATTTTCAGATGTTCTGAACAGTTATGAGATTTATAGATTCTACGTTTTCTGATAATCGTATCTAAAGTTTGATTCTCAGTACAACGAATAGACAACCCACGGACGTTAGATGACTCACTAGAGAGGATGGAATTTAGAAAATTTACTGTCTCAAGAGACCTGTGCGATAAATCTCTTTACCCTGGTATGATAATCACTACAAATTTGTATCTTGTTAATTCCAATTTTTATCCTACACCATAAGCCAAGATTGTAATATACAGATTTTAAGTACCTATATAGATTTTGGAGTGAATTATGGACGTGGTTACCCTATTTTTTACTTAGATTTAATAAGAAAAAGCGACGGTCTGATACGGGAAATTCAGCGATCGCCTGACACAATGAAAGCGACCGCAAATCTTGTTTACTAAACAATTTTAAGCACAATCTTCCTGCAGAAAGGAGCTGGGAAAAAAATATTGCGGAGGAGTTTTGTGCCAAATTGATTTTAGTTCCCCCCATAATTGGGGGACTGCAATCCATTCCCGATGTATATGGACAAGGACATTTGCTTATCGAACATCGGCCCGCGATTGTCAGGATATTTAAGGTAAGTGCTGACAGTAGACTTGGTGGAGTAATGAACTGAAAGATATGATTATAATTTTTCATGTTTGGAAACATTTTTCCATGTGAACAAGAATTGCGCCCGCTTAGTTAGGTCTCAACATTGAGGCGGGCGCTAGAGTCTAGCGGCTAGACTTTCATCTCTTACTACCTGTAGAGTTGCCATGAAATTTTGACGTTATCGAAGAGTCTCACGAACATAAACAAAGCTTGGCAGAGTCCACCTACGGCTCACAAAAAGATTGAATAAAATTTTAAGTACTTGTTATGGCGTTCTAAGCCATCTCATAAAACACCTCTAGAGTTGCTTTGAAACCTTAAGAGGTTATTCCGACTATCGAACTTGACGTGATCATTCCGAAAGTGGTCTCCGCCAAGCGTTAATGTCAGGCTACACCCATGTCACCGTAATTTATTATTAGTAATTAAGCTGCAAAGCAAGCTCAATAAATTAATGATTTATACAGTTATAAGTATAACTATTAGCAAATAAGCTACAAAGCTACAAAGCAAGCTCTATAAATAAATTTGTTAAACGATTTCAGATCCTAAGGAAAGCGCAAGATGAACTCACGTTTAAAGATGAACAAGGAAATGATGAGGTTCATATTGGTGAACTCGACCATTACAATTTAGGAATAGTCTCTTGGATGCTCTTCAATAACTATAAAAGGTTTGATTTTGTACTATTTCGATAGTTCATACGGTGGTTTCGAACCCTGAAATTATCATTATCAGTAATAATTAAATTTCGTTGTATGTGTGTACTTGAACCGTTTCTGCTATATTCATATGCAAAACTACCGTCTTGATTTATGTTCTGAAGTTCTTAACCTTAGGACAAACGAGCTGTTGGAGGCATTCAAGTACGGCAGAGTTATGGCGGAACAGTGGACAACCTTCATGCAGAAATCATCTGATATAGAGGCTAAGAAACAGACTGAGGAAGTTGTTACTACTCTTTTGGAAGGCGTGCCTGATTTACTGACTAACGACATTTATCTTTTATAAGCATTACTTTCCAACGAGGAATGATTTAACGGGCGTTGCGCGTCTAGAATTTCTTCACCATGCCACTGCCAGAAATGCGTGAGAGAGCGTGATGGCCGCAACAGTAGGTTATTAAGTTCAACAAGGAATGATGACATAAATTTGTTGTTGCTCCTTTTCTGTTAATTACTCGATGCGAAAGGCCGGATAAGTTCATTTTATCAAAAAGTTTGAACGATCTTTAAGTTTAACTTTAACTTTAAGATCAAATTATGAAGTTTGTCGTTGGTCAACTTAGACATCGAAGAGATCGTCATTCCTTTTTCAGTTTATAAACTGACACGCCTGATAACATGTTTCATGTGGAAAAAAGCAAGAACCAAGTGTTTTTACAGACTGTTGCTTCGACAATGTACAGCACTGCCATATAGGGTTGTAGGAATTACCGTTACACTTAATGTAAATTGGGGGCTGTGTGCAAGCAAACGCAAAGCTACAGAGACCCGTTGGAAAATAAGGCAAGGGGACTAGAGCAGGAATTGAACCCAACTGGAGGATTTTTAAACCGGTCCTCTGATTGAATTTGATTCACAATCAGTCAATCACATGCCACTGCCAGACCCTGTTGTACAGAGCGCACCTTTGTTGACGAGATTATATCGGTCTACCGTTTTCTTGTCAGACGTTGCCAGCGAAGCCCCGTTTCAATTAAAAATTTAATTTGAAAATTAAAAATGGGCTGCAACGCAAGGCAATCGTTTTCGTTCAACTTCAGCTTTGAGCTGCGATAGTCGGGTATCACCGCGACAAGCATGGCACCCTTCCGACATTTCATTCTCAAATGAGGGTCGAAAGAAGATCCAGTTTGATTGCAAACAACCCCCAATTTACAATTACAAATTAGAATATTGTATTTGTTGACGAGTCGGGTAACACTTCGACAATGTATTTGTTAGACTTAAACTTAAAGTTAAAAATTATTACATGCATAAATTAAATTCATGTATTATATTATATTGTTCATGTTTCCCAAAATCAAAAAGGTACAATTGTTATTTATAATTATATTATGTTTATATTTGTTTCCAATAAATATAATTTTAAGTATAAAATTGAAAGTGGACTTGCTATTATGACGGGTGATGCGCTATAGGCTAGGTAAATAAGCCGTTCAATTAACGAAACGCGCGCGCCGCGCCGGAGGCTGCCGCTTCGCGGTAGCACTAGCAGGGCTAAATAACGTATAGCAAGACAATGGGCGTTTAAAATTTTTCACCAAGACAGAAATGTGCGTAAAGGCGCGCGCGGCGATGGCCGGGATGGTAGTTCATCAATTTACAAATGTACAATACAGTTAGAGCAACTGACGCCGCGCGACGCTCGCAAAAGGGCTTTGGTTAAAACTGGCGACCTGTCCTGTGTCCGAATTTGGAGGCGCGCGCGCGCACATATGTTTTATACCATACACTGGTTAAGCAATAAATTTCTTGTTGAATTGTTAAAAGTGTATTCATTTGAAAGGCTCCATTTACACAAATGGTATAAGTAAACTTAATTTTTATGATATCAATGTCTCGTACCCATGTTAAAGTGCAGTACTCAGTGGTAGAACGTTGGGTGGGTTCGAACCATCACTCTTGTTATAGTTTAAGACGGCCGTGGAAGTTATGAGACTTGCTTTAACTAGAGCCCTCTCACGCCCTTGAGTTGGAAGAAGTAGTTATTTCTGATAGCAGCAAGTAGTTATTACGTCTTACTTTGTACGGCAGCGCGCACCTTGTAGGTTGATAACCTACTGTCGCGGCCATCACGCGCTCTCACGCATTTCTGGCCTGGCGAATTTCGAAGAAATTCTAGACGCGCATCGCCCGTTGACGCGCACCCTCCTGTCATTTTAGTCTCATATTCGCTTCGAATGAAGGTCGGACGAAGTCAGACAACTAGTCTCATTCTTCTAATTTAGTAGATTTGTTGATTTTCTCTGTAGACTTGAAAATGCGTGTTTAGGAAACTTTTCATCAAATATTTCGAACTGACATGTTTATATTCATTTACTCAATTAATGTATTTAATTTATAGTGTTGAAATAGTTGAAATAGTTTGGATTAGAAAATCAACAGAGCTACTCAATAGGAAGTAGTCAGTAGAAACAAGTTTTTATAAATCAGAAATAAATGACCTTAGCTAATATCTTGTCGCAGCTTAATTAAAGCTGGTAGACGGATATAATCTCGTCAACTAATATCCTTATGACTTGGAGGTTCTCATAAGGTGCTCTTCTGGCGGCTCTTAACAAATCTCTGCTCCGGCTGTGCTCTGTAGGTAAAAGTGTACTATTTTGCCAATGCCTTTGATCGTCTGGCTGAAACCTTGTGCAGGACATCGGGGGTCCGATTCCCAGATCCGCCAATCTGAGAGGAGTGCTCTTAGGGCATTTGCCTATGCAATACTCTTACGTCGACTCAACCGAATGACCGAGAAACCGTGATTAAGGGTTAAATGAGGAGGGTCTCCGTTAAAAGATCTAGAATCTTCCAGGAGCCCCTTCAGTATAACTGTAGAAGCCTGGGTACAGGTGTAACAAAATACGAATACAAAATACAAGAGGTGTTCCGAAGGAAGAAAATCTCATGTGACTTTATCATGGAACCAGGTACCAATCAACGGATGTTTGTAGTTGCAGCTGCAAATGCTGAAAATGTCATAACTTGGGCTGAACCAACATTAAGCGATTGATATGGGAAATGCACAGTGCACACCCTGGTCGAAAACTAATCACAATTTCATCTATTTGCTAGAAGAATCCAGTTCTTTTTTCAGGGCACCCTATCTAAGGCCAAATATTGGCAAAACTTATACTGGCCTGTAGTTTTTAAATAGATTCCTTATTATTCTTCTTGTAAATTGGTGTAACTTTCCCGGTCTTAAAGACATCAGGCAACAAGCCCTCTCTTAACAATTATTGTACGGTCTAGCTGAGGCACAGAAATTAAGTTTGATGTTTTTTGATAACAATAGGTATATCACTGGCATTTCCATTCTTAAAGTCTGATATAATCTTAGGGGTCGCTCACATATGACGTCGTCACCTAGAGGGGGTGAGGGGGTTTCCAAATGATGATGATTGATGATGAGGGGGGAGGGGGTTTGGCCAATGATGATGTCTATAAAAAATTTAAAGGATTTTTAAAAAATTTTTTATTTCTTTTGAAAATTCTCATCAGAATTTTACATAATCAAGGTAACATTTTAAAGTAAAAATTCTGATTCAGAAATGTGGTGAAATACTATGTTTTCACCGACTGTGATAATGTCATTATAGAAATTAACCTCTGACATTTAGGGGGGTTTTGTCATGATAAAGAATGATGACAGAGGGGGAGGGGGGGGGGTAAAAAGTTAACCGAAAATTTGCTGACATCATATTTGTATTATTTGTTACACCTGTACCCAGGCTTTTACAGTTATACTGAAGGGGCTCCTGGAAGATTCTAGATCTTTTAGTGGGCTGGTGGTGTAGTGGTTTGCTTCTCGGCTCCCACGCAGGAGGTCGGGGGTTCAAATCCCGTATCCGCCAGTCCTAGAGAAGTGCGCTAAGGGCATTTGCCTATGCAACCTTCTTCGGTCGACTCAGCCGAATGATCGGGAAACCGTGATTAGGGTTAAATGAGTAGCTGCCCATTGCAGCGAAGTCTCGGGCGATAAAAGTATGGTACACACTACCTTAACCGTCACTGGCGTGTATGTATAACTGTACATTCGGCCTCCTGTAATTGGCCGTTACACTTGTGTAACATGTGGCTGTTGGAGTGTCCGAATTAAAATAAGTATGAGATAAATAACGGAGACCCTCCTCATTTAACCCTCAATCACGGTTTCCCGGTCATTCGGCTGAGTTAACCGAAGAAGATTGCATAGGCAAATGCCCTTAGCGTACTCCTCTAGGATTGGCCGATCTGGGAATCGAACCCTCGATCTTCTGAGTAGAAAGTTGGGGTAGATACCACTCCCCACCAACCTAATGTCAGCAATCACACTCACTCAAGCCTTTCTGGCCTAGACACGCATCGCCTGTTAATCCATAGGGATACAAAGTGGGTTTAGATTGCTATCTAGGTGCTAAGGTGGCCCAGAGGCCAGGAAGATTTAATCTATTGAAGAAAATATATAGTTATTTAAAATAGGTCCTGACTGCCATCAGTGAGTTCAGAGTGCTACAAAGTGGATTCAGATAGCTATTAAGTGGGTCATGAGTGCAACTTTATTAATATAGAATGCCACTAAGTGGGTTCAAATTTTGTATTTTGTACTTTGTTACACCTTTTCCAAGGCTTTTACAGTCATATTAAGAGGAAGATTCTAGATGCTGGAAGATTCTAGCTCAATGAAAAGAGCCGTCAAATGAATTATTTCTGAAGAGGACCTTAGTTGTCCTCCAGATGGTTATGTTAGGAAATATTTAAAGGTTGAGATTCTTCCCTTTTATCTCAAATTTGATATCAACAACATTGTTTTTTCCATAAGATCTTCTATAGTATACTACCTGTTTCCTTTGTAGAATACCTGACACTATTCCAGGGAAACTCAAGACTAAGAAGATTTCATCTTCTTAGTCTGTTAATTTTGATTAACAGCCTGTCAATCTTGATAGCATCCGCTCTCCTAGAAACCCTCATTATACGGTCCTTCTTTTAAAGAACACATATTCTGTGGAATAATCGACCTCTTAACCTAAGACAACTTAGTTCTCCATCTGATTTAAATCCTCCCTAAAAAACACCTTTAGCAAATTAAGGAAAGAAAATTTTTAAGGAAAGAAAATTTATTATTTTGGTTTACATTGACAATCAACAATATCATATATAAAAATATGGAAACGATATGGCCAGCTACTCAAAGCAATTTAGGTAAAGGGAATCGTGAAGCCAGCGAGCGCGTCCACCGTGAGATGGCTACGCGCGCGTCCACCATAAGATGGCCGCGCCGCGCACACCATGAGATGGCCGCGCGCGCCAAATTAAAACACTCGTGATAGTTTGGAGACAATATTGTTGACAGTATGAGCTAATGGTCTCCGAAGTCTGGCAGAGGGTTAGCGGCCCACAATCAGCAAGCAGCGACTATGCAGAGGGCTAAACCAAGGACTCGAGTGCCGTGAGCTTTTCCGAGCCCGTCCTTACCACACCTGCAAAGCCACAACTCACATTCACGGTGCTCCCACAGCGAGACCACGGTGCAAGTACTGTATTTCGATATCACTACGGTGCAGAAGTTATCAGTTACAGAAATGATTCGTGTTTCATAATTTTGGTCGAGTAACCCGCCACATCATAAAAATAAAGTGGACACAGTTCTATCCCTTTATGGGAGGAGATATAATGTTCTATTAGGAAAGTCTCTAGTAAGTGGTACTTTAATTGTAAATGAAATATATTTAACTTTCGTCACTACTACAAAACATATAAGTATGTGTCCACCACAGAAATCACAGCTGGCGACAGGGTCCAATTGCATAGCAGGAATGGCTCCCGTCGACAACTGTGATAATTTTGGTATAGTTTTCTGTACAGAGGTTTTCCCTACTTATTCTAATCGTTGTTCAGCAATTATCAAAATGCACCTTTTTGGTGAAAGGTGTTGACGTTTAAGGCAACGCGAAATATCCGTGGTGGACACACACCGCTAAATAAGCGGAGTCATTGAGCCGAAATAGTTCAAGATAATCTATAAAGAATGATATTTCATCTTTATCTCATTACGTGTCATACAGACATAAGTTTCTTGAAAATTTCAATAAATTTTAAAAACCCGATAAAATCGTCTTTCAAACAAGACAGTCACAACTAAAAGTTTGACAAAAATACACCCGGGCAAAAGGGATTCCGCTGTTATAACTGCCACCAGAGTCCGCCATGAAAATCTTGAGTGGATGTAAATATTATCGAGGAGGTAGAGATGCTGCTTAACTAAGCGAAGGTCCTGCTGTGCCATATCCGTAATACTCACGATAAAACAACATTCGCTTTCATAAAGGTATATTACACGCCTCACTGCACTTGCACTGCACAATGTGCCAATGG
>JH152826.1:34913-46140 GCA_000226015.1 Mnemiopsis leidyi | reverse complement strand
ATATACAATATAATAATGGCGACGTTATGCAGACTCAAAATATTTGAAACAAACAATGAAAGAAACGCGCGATCGTGTTCAAACTTTGCGCGTGCAGCGTGTAGTTTTTAAATCTTGCATCGAACGGCTGCATTGATTCGCGCGTCTAACACGTGCAGAACAATGAAATTGACCGAAATGACGTCTGGTTAGTGGTTTGCGAAATGCGAGTTTGCCTGTTGCGTATTTTAATTCCTCATTCAGCGAATTATAATAACAATAAGCGACGGCATGATACGGGAAATCCAGCGGTCGCCTGACACAATGAAAGCGGCCGCAATTCTTGTTTTAAATTCAAATCGATATATTAATTGGAAATGGGTCACAACGTGAGACAATTACATTACTTTATCTAGATCGCTTTAAGGGGGAATTGCCAAAAACAGGGGTTTGTGGCGTCCAGTTGTCATGTCTACGTTTCGTTCTTGTTATATTGTTGGAGAAAATATTCTAACACCACACTTAGTTTAGTTTCATCTGGTTGTAATAGCTGATAAGTTATTTGTAAGGATCATTTAAATTTTTAGCTCACGACCCAATTAGTTACTGAAATTGAATTCAAAGGTTTCATCGTTGATGAATGAAATCTGTATTTCACATATTTATAGCGCCCTGTATCCTAAGCACTGAGAGAAATACGCTTTCCTTGCAGCCAAACCTTTTTGAAGTTTATACTTATAGCAAAAGCTATGTTCCCTAGGTGAATTTGTTGAAAAATTTCCTTTGTACTGTTAGGAGGGACCCCAAGAGTTTGCTAAAACGCCAAAGAATAGACCCGACAGTCCCAAGGGGACAGACTGAAACTGACAGAATACTGACAGTTTACAGGGTCGAGGGACTGAGATGGAGAAGTTTGAGAATCACTGAGTCGAATCAGATCTAAGCATAAGGCAAAACCCACGTCTACAACCTGGGCGGAATCTGATTGGTCTGTATTCTGTGGAACTCCCGATTCTTCAACTAAGGTTGTGAGGGAGAGGGTTTGTGAAAACCTCTCTGCGCTGCGGTGTTCGCTAAACTAAAAATACCGTGGCAGTAACGCAAAAAGAAAAGAAGATCGACCAGGTTCATTCATGTGTGCATGGTCAACTCATTTAACTATTTTTTGAAACCATGACAATACATTTGCATTTTCAGGAAAGGGCCACACAATTTAACATAACTTGACAGCGTTGCTCGCTGGTCAATCATGCTATAACATGGTTTAAACGATTAATCATCCTGTTTCTCATCACACTGTTTTTATTTTTAATAATGTCTCAGAAATTCTGATAAATTAGCCCTTTAACCTATATTTTCTCTACAATTAATTAACTTTGACAAAACTTACGCGATTCTAATTGATAATGGCCAAATAAAGACCTTGTACTCTCCAGACTTCTACTGTGGTAAAAGAAATAATAATTTTAAGTGCTTAAAAATGTGTTCAAAGAGAAATCTGCACCTGTCACTTATCTAAAACGGATAGCAATCTCGCCGTCGCTTATTTTCATAAAACGACGAAGTGCATAACTGTGCAGTAGTAACATTTTTCTAAGATGAGAAGCACGTATGGTACGTATTGTTAAATTAGCTGTACAGTACGTACTTTATAAAGCCCGGCATCATACGTACTTCTCGTCATAAATTTTTTCAAGAAATCGTGATTCAGGTATGGTGAGAACTATGTCTATTGACACAGAGAAGAACATGGATGAGGTCCACGCAAATCAGATGACAGATATGCGGGAAGTTATCTGCTCTGCTGTCAAAGAATTTGAGTCAGAAGTGATCGGTTGTAATCCTTACAATAAAGTTTGTCAATACCGATTAACTTTTTACATTTACTTTCCTATATCAAATTCAAGTTCAAACTCGTTGACCAATGACCATGACCATGCCATTTTGACCATTTGGCCTAAGCTTGGGTGCATCATCCTTAAATGGTTAAAAATGGCAGATTATACTTAAGGTTTAGCCGGAAGAGCAGATCGAATACAAGATCCCTTCTCTACTTTTCCACGTTTTCAAAAATCTCTGACCATTGGGTAAACTTTTGACCATTGAACAAATTCTAGATTGTTGAGTCAGCACTCTGGAATTATGGTCAACATTTTTACCACGGAATTATAGAATTATGTTTATGGTCATGATGAAGAAATTAAACCGGACACTCTGGGGTCCAAATATTTCAGTTTCTTAATATTGTATTGCGAAACAAAAAATATAATCACCAAACATATCAGGCGAGTCCGGACGTCGCTAAAGAGCCGGAGAACCTATCAAGAACGGTGTCGCGATGTACAAATACAGTCTCGGCCTCCTACGACTACCACACGTGCGCTATATGTCTAGGTGGAAAGTCGGAGGACAATTTCCTTTCTCGCTACTGTTTGTGCAAGTGAGCAAATTTTTATTTACTGTTCCTAAATTTATCTGTGATTTAATGGACGTGCTGTCGTGCTCATGCAATCATTTCTATCATGACGAATACTTTGGCAAATTCAATAACCACAATCATGCCAAATTTGACTAATTGTAAAGTCCTTCACTTAATTCCATGAAATATGCGTCAACAATTGACGCAGTTCGTGGGAAGTCTGAACAATACAATTCCTTCCTAACCCCCTCTTTATTCAGGGACACGTTTACACACCAAATCTGCATCTTCAAAGAACTGACAAGCACAAAGCGAACCCGTTGTAAGCAATGCGCTACCAGGTACAACTGCAAGAGGACAATAAAACCGATCAAACACTGGGACCTTGACAAGACGTTTCTCTTGGTAGCATCAGTGTTCTGCACGTGTATACTGCTCTTTTCTGGACTGTTTGTAGCATCTTTGAAGTTTCTGACGGGGATTCTCTACAACGCAGAAGACAAGTTCGGAGTTATCGTTATTATCTTCTACGTGGTGGTATCTTACGTGGCTATAGCTGTAGGGCAGTCTTCTAGATTCGTCATGTTTATAGAGCACAGTTTGTGTTGTCTGTACAGACTTGATGCTGTTCTTCCCATTTAGCCCCCGATTCAATTATGCGCATTCAACCAAGTCCAGAGAATCGTGAAATAATGGAAATTGATTCAAGAGCAAGTACCCAAACACAGTGCCGATCCGTTAAACAGTATCACATTAAACAGTATGAAGAACTGTTTAGTGTTTGTTGCAATGATTTCGCAACAGTTGGCACTATCTACAAGCTTGGAAAACATCTACGGCTAAGAGACTTTTTGCAGGGAGGCCCAATAGAGCAGAGATCTGTGGCATTTTCTCGTTCGTGTTCGAATGTGTGTGAATCAGCGAGGGAATTTTTATCCATAAAATTTCACTTATATATGCAGCATAACAAGTATCCTAGAGGGATTATTTTTCCTAAGTTATTAACACAATCACACAAATATGCTTTTAACGATGACAAACAAGTTTTGGCACGGGTTTTCCTTTATGAGAATTGTTAAGAAAATGTTTCCATGAATTATAAACTCAACAAGAATTGCGGCCGCTTTCACTGTGTCAGGCGACCGCTGAATTTCCCGTATCATGCCGTTGCTTACTGTTATTACAATTCGCGGAATGAGGAATAGAAATACACAACTCTCAATTCGCATATCGGTCAATTTCATTGTTCTGCACGTGTTAGACGCGCGAATTAATGCCGCCGTTTGATGCAAGATTTAAAAACTACACGCTGCACGCGCAAAGTTTGAACACAATCGCGCGTTTGTTTCATTGTATTTGTTTGTTTCAAATCTCTTGATTCTGCATAACGGCGCCATTATTATATTGTATATGCGACCTTTATTCGTACAACGTTGTGTTTTTACAAATGGCGTGGATAAGTCGTTAATTAAAATTGACCGGCCGAACGTTTAAAATCGTGTTACATTCATCTTTCAATCTAGGTGATCTGTCCTTCGACAAATTATTAATTTGTAATTACTCAATAAAACTTCAGTTTAAAAGAATTTCGATCGTATCTCTTGATAGATCGTTAATCTTGTTGCGATTGTTGTGATTAGAACAAATAATTGAGGCAATCATGTATACATTGCATAATGTGAAGTACATTCGTCGGCCGGAGGCAGTTAAGTCTGTTAACACAGCTATTATTGTATTCGTATAAATGAGTTTGATAAAGGAGCGTGCGCGCGGACGTACGTACGTACGTACGTACGTACGGACACATTTTGAGCTAATATTCCAAAATTACGCTGTCGATCGCCAACCCTTGTTTTGTACTTTTTGTGCACGTGCACAAAACGTATCAAAACAATACAGACCATGAACCAGCACCATTAATGGTCGGAGAAAATTTGCTATCGCGCTTATAAAATGATTAGATAAACATTACTCAAACCTCCAATCGTTTCAAGTCCTTATATTCGTTGTCGCCAGAATTATTCTCGGTTTCTTTAGCCTTTTTAGCAACCATCTCCAATACTATATCGTTACAGCACCTAAAAATACGTTGAATTATAAAACTTTCTGATGAACGCCATATTCCATAATTCTGCAAATTGTACAATTTCCTCTGATTCACGTTCTTCAGAAAAACTAACTTGATTATCTTAGCGGTAAATTCTCTCAGTTTGGAGCAGACAGCCTTTCCAGCGGTCTCAAAATTGGAGAGTTTAGCGTAGGTCCCTCCGATTGGCTCTCGATCAGGGTGGTCTGATTCATCGTCTTCGCCTACTATAACTACAAGATCAGACACATAATATGAAATTATGTTAAACATAAAACCATAAATGTTAAAAAACACCTATAACCGTTAAAAGGTTGAACTGTTTAAAAACATGCAAGAAAGATAAATGAAATAGATACTCGAACTACTAGCATAGTTATTTCAGGTAAATAAAAATATAGAACTATGTCATAGAAAACAATGTTACCCTCAGATATGATCGAGTCAGCTTGGGTAAGTTCGAGAATCATCATTACCATCCATCTTATCATATCATTGTGAAGAACCGACACCTGGAGTGGTATTTATCACGCTTCAATAGTAAAATAGTACGGCTATATACTGATAATCTGATATCTATAATACTGATAATCTGATATACTGATAATCTAATATCTTTATATGGTGGAGCTGGTTAGCTTAGCTTTAGGGCCATTCATGCTTAGCTTTAGCACTTCATTTGGGTTTAACCATAAAGGCAATATAATTATTACGATATCATTATTATGATATTATCACGAAATTATTATTACAAAATTATTACAATATTATTATTACGATATTATTATTACGACATTATTACAATATCAAGTCTTACGATTGATCTGAAGACAAAGCCTACTTACAGTTTCGACGATAACGGCGTTCTCATTGTCGAGTGTGTTGCTGGTGTTTCTCAGCCATCTGTCTACGTCATTGAGAACCCGCTCCAAAGTTAAAACTTCAGGTTCAGGGGTTGTGCTGGGCATGGTAGACCTCCTGCAGTAAGGGGACCGTGATACTAAAGTTAAAAGTTTTATGTGGCGATAGGATCAGCGAAATATTTATCCGCGTTCATAATGTAAGATATACATTGTAAGATAAACATTGTAAGATATACATTGCATATTATGTCTCACAGTAGATTTTATGGTTTGAGTGTTTTATGTATGTGTTTGGGTATTTTAAAAACGTTTCAAAAATTGTGTTCTATAAGTTAAATGAAATTACAATTGTTTGTTAATCCTAATTAATAATAACTAATAACAATTTTCTAAACACTTTTACTCAAAAAGAATTTTACTCGGAATCAATTTACATTTAAATTAGTGACGGAATTTCAATCAGTTTAAATTTTATATTGTAATGGATTCTCAAACGATTCAATCACCCAATTGCCCATCAGGCCGAAAATGATTTACACTGACACAATTACTTACTCATCGTCAGTATATTCTGACTCTTGATAAACCAAGTCCTCCATGATACTGGGAGGGATCGTGGTGATATCATCTTCCTCGCTGATCACTACACAGGTTGTCAGTCGGCTCAGAGTCTTTGAGATAATATGAGACCACTCCTGCAGATTCGAAAGCAGCCTGAAAACGAAAGTGTAAACATGTTCAGCATTAGATATTTGTATATTCTTGATTACAAAGATTAAAGATGCAATAATGATATCGCAAGTACAACTTTTCGTTCGGCAAAATGCCATGCGTTGCTTGAGCCGCGCACTCCATGGAAACGAAGAGAAACCGATGACGACTGCAATGTTAATCTACACTTTTACAATTTGGAGATCGCGCGCGCCGTTAGAACTTACTTTGCCCACTCAGCGTCCGTAAGAAGATCTTCGCCTTTTATGACTGCCATTAATCTATTACCCCTGAAGATGAGAAAGTGAGATCATTTGGTCCGATCAAACAACTGAACAAATCACATGATCGGAAAATGAAGCGACTAAAAACTATGCACTCAATACATATCAAACTTACCAAGTTTCGATAGGGTTGACAAGACCAATAATTCCTCTTGCGACACCTGACGCTAATTGTATTAGTTTAAATAACAGGCACAACAACAACTTATCCAATAGAGATAATTCAAAGTGGTGTGATAAATGTTGAATATAGATCCGATCTTCGATAGACAATCCTGATTGCAAATTGTTTTTTGCTGACAATTTAATATCAAATATTGTTACGCTGACAACTTTGTGTGAATACTAGCAGCCAACAAAATAAGTCACCAACCATTTTCTCCAGACACTCTAACGATAAATTGCTGCATGAGCTCTTCACATTCTTTGTCGACAAGGAGTAAGGACTCTTGGCAGGGATGTCGCTTACTGAAAGAGAAAATCGTTATATTTTAGATTCGCAATTACACTGCTAACATAGATTTAACATCTTACGTAAATTCCAAATATGTACTTAGGTTAGAATTGATCTCATTGATGTCTAACCTGTCTTTTCTAGGGTGATGAGAGAAAATTTTGATGGCAGCATCTTTCCAAACATCAACTAAACGACTTATCTTTGTCAAATCCTAGGACAATGGAAATAAGGCATCAGATCAATCTTACTTAAACGATGCATAGAGATAGCTTGGTTCTTAATACCTTTAAAATTTAACCTTTTGTAGATTTTTAGATTAGGCTGATTAGAACAAGGAATGCAGGTTGTATTGCTTGTGTTCCTTTTTGGAGTAAAGATTGCACTCGGAGAAATAATCATTTCAAAATGCATAAATGAGACTCTAATCTCACTAATACTCCACGGCTACACCAGATTAAATTGCTTCTATAAACACAAACCTCCTGGCTAGCCAGGAGTGTGTCTCCACTAAACCGCTCTATCAACACCGACAACATCTCTTCCCACATCCTGCAGTTCTGGAAGAGTTTCTCCACGGGGTAGTCCGGAGGTATCTCTACACGTCCCGTAGGTCTGAAGTTCCGGTCAGCATATTTTAATATGTAAATACTTGGCAGTCTCAGTAGTAATCAGACATGAAATTATTGTGAACAGTTTTAGAATGTGATTTGTTGTATTGAAATTCTCATTGGTCAATTACTGCCATAATGCAGTAATTTGCACAAAATATGTGCCATTCCCCAAACTACCATTTCGCATTTACATACCTGATTCTTATGGTAAGGTCGTCCTTCCAGCCGTCAACTTCTTCCAGAATTTTCTCCAATTGACCTCTCATGGAGTCGTCTGTACTCTCCAGCTCCCTCGAGAAGCTCGATATTCTGCCGCGCCAGTGATCCACAGAATTTTGCAGATCTTGAAGCTAACGGAATGATAAGGTATGTTATAGAGAAAGGTATTTTGAGGAGGGTTACAATTCATATATACTCTCTTACGGTTATAACCTTTAGGTACAACTAATCTTAGTTTAATAATTTGTAAATGATAATATTGCCGTTCAAACAGCTTTCACCTCTTTCACATTAAACCACTATTGCAGATAACCAGTAAAATAGGACAATGAAGGACAACAATACCGCTTTAGAATCCACATCAGCCAGCACTAAAGCAAAATGTCCCGCCAGTTTATTCCAGGCTTGCTCGCTTAGCTGCAACCTCCTCGCTGTTCGCAGGTTCCTCTCTTGACAGATCTTGACGTGACAGTTTTGTAATTTAGGGTGCGGGGAAATTAACAGTTTAGCCAAAGTTATGGCGTATTGGTGTTACCAACGAATATTCAGGGTTTGTAAAATCGCTAACAGATGAGAAAACTGTGGAATCACTTAAAAGATGAAAAAACAGGAAGTGTCAACAAACCTTAACAGCAAGGTCGTAGACAGCTCTACTCCACAAATCTCTCTCCTTGTTAAGTGTACTTATCTGAAACTCCAGCCTCGACCTTTGTATTTCGTACAGACTGTGATACTCTGCAACCAGGTTCGCGTTCTTCTCAGATTCGCTCAGTGCTGACGCCAGGTCCTTTTGGGCTTCCAGCGCTTGTTGCGTCACTTCTTGGTCGTGTTCTCGAACTTCGTTGAGTTCTTTGGAGAGGGTTGCTATGGCCGTTTTAAAGCGGATCAGCTCGTCTGTAAGACGACGGTCTAGCGCTCTCTGAGCCATCACTTCTTGGTGCAAACTGGTGGGATTTTCGTTATTTTAACTATTTTGGATAACTTTACCCGCCAATATCATGTATATTAGCGCCGTGAGGCAATCAATATCCCATGTTCTTAAGAAGTGCAGAAAGATGAACAGAGATTGAAACAGAACAACAGATAAATGTAAGAAGAGGGAGGAGGACGATACTGATATACCTACATCGGAATGTTGATCAATATGTTAAAAAGTAAAACCTCATGATTTGTCTAGGTATCCTATCGAGTAATCTCTGGTAGTATTCCCGGACTTTAGCCAGTAGTACACCTCTGTCTTTACATTGTACTGTTACCTAAAGTTGTGTATTGTTGGCAGCCAGTATTCTTGAGAAACTTGGAACATTAAAAAATAAGTACAAAGGAGAATTTTGCTAATGCATGCATTGAGATGAAAATAAGATGATATTCTTAAACAAGCTACAAGTTTATCGTGCTTGTGATCACTTTAAATAAAACAAGAACCTGTCTAATCAGTTCGTGAAAGACAACGTTGTAGATGTGTTGTTCTTTCTTAACGAGTTGCAGGAGATTGTGAACTTCTGTTGTTTCCACCTAAAGGGAAACAATTGGCACATCTACAGAGCTACAGGGATCATCCTTCATGGAGCCGATAAACCGTGAAACTTTAACCTTTATAAAACTGCATGTTAGTACAGATACGCGGAAGATATAACAATATTGTTGAAGATTGGTCTAAAAAAGCAAACCTGCTGTATCTGGTCAGTAGTACATCCGGCTTCTTCCAACAGTTGGTCCATAGTCTCCATCAGCTGCATCACCTTAAAGAGAACTTGTGTCAAAACAAACAAGTCATCGGACTTAGAAAGACACGATAATACTTCGAGTCGTTACCTCCTTATTTCATTTTCGGTAAGTAACGACGAAAAAAGTAATAAAAATTAGCTCATACCTCTTTCCGACTGGTCGGCTTGAGACTGGGGAACAAGGTCACGTGATGTTCATGCTCCTGAGTGAGGGTGGTGTTTGGAGCGTCCTCGATGTTCAGACCGTGAACTCCGCTCACTCGCACCACGTGATACTCCTCAGGGATCAGACTCTCTGCAGCCCAGTCGTACTCTTCCTGAACGTCACTTGTCAATTGTCTATAGGTAAGTATGTGGTCTTTTTTATTGTACTAGAAATTTTTCTACCGAAATTACGTGGCTGTGACCATAACACGTTGTGACCTCAACACTTTGTTAACTTTTATTTGATTATTCTGACTTTCTGAACACAGACGACAACACGTTTCAACGATTCTTTAAAATAAAAACTTGTGTTCACCACAAGTGTTACCTCAATCCCTGGAGTCTTCATTCCCAAATCACCCATCTTATTTGTGTCAGATTTGACCTCTCGACTCTTTGACAGTGAAGTTAGCGGCTTTGACCGATTATCAATTACTTTTGCATCGTAGAGAAATGATATATCTCTGGTTGATGAAATAGTCAAGATTGTGGGTAGAAGTTAATAAGTTACAAGATACATTCCAGGTTAAGTTACAAACCTAGGCAACAAAAGGCTTAGCTTTACAGAAATTTCAAGAACCAAGCGATAGAATTATCCATCTTCACTAACGGTTATCATATCATTACCGAGAACTTAGATATGACCAATAAAAATTCAGAAACTAAGTAATATAATTAAGAAAACTAATGGGCCCGTCCCAGAAATACAATATCTCGTCTCGTAGTCAAGTTTAAAAGAGGAAACAACAATTTTCATCTATAGCTTCAACGAGCCAGTCTACCTTGCTGACTTTCAGAATAAACAACACTTTCACATACCTCCCTGCACCACAGAAACAAGGAGTGTTTTTAGTTAGGTGTTGTAAGGTCGATCTTTGTTTTGGGTAGTTCCATGCATTATCCGGACGTGGTACTACGGCATGTGTAGCCTCCTTACCTGGGCGGAGTGCGAGTTAGATTGCTAGTGAGAACATGCAGAGTGGGCCAGAAAAAACTTCTCATAACATTTTTAAAACTCCCCTACTATCTACTACTAAATACCCTTCTGGTTAATATTTTTGGTTCAAACTTCAAGGGATGATTAACCCCATACAGGGAGACATTTTTGCTAATTTCTATTCAAATAGGACAAAGATAATGGCTTTTAGAAGGCTTTAGCGACCTTCAGAAGACGTTTAGGCACTAGTTACTCGTGTCATCGATGGGGAGCAGGGTTAACTGGGATAACAACAAGGAAACGCCATATTTCGATAGGTATTTTAACGATAGATCCAGCTGAGCAACAGATATACTTTAAAGCTAACTTGCAACCAAAATTTGAGCTAAGGCAAAATTTGAGCTAAATATTAGGTTGTCCCATAATGATTGACAATACCGAACTGCAAGATTCATTTTACACACGAATCCTAAAAACGAAACATTGTTGTAATTTTTGGACCTTCGTGGACTTAAGTGCCAAATTTTGTGAGTTTTCGATCATTCTAAGTTATTCTAAAGAACGGAAATTCAAGTTAAGTCAGAGCGTGCGCGTCATGTCGGACTAAAAATCACTTTAATACACTCTAAAAGTTAGAGAGCCCAGCTGTGCCAGCAACATCAAGTATTCATCGCTATTAATTGATATCAGTTCAGTCATCGGTCTAGTAGTCACAGAAACATGCTGTTTT
>JH152825.1:11129-23941 GCA_000226015.1 Mnemiopsis leidyi | reverse complement strand
CTTGATCTTGGAACTCGTAGTCATATGCCGCTCTTAGGAGTACCTTCATTTTGTCAGCCAAAAGTGCGACAGCCAATTTCAATCAAAATTGGCAATAAGGATATAAGACAAGAATTGGGCAAAAAGGTAATTTTCTTGTAATTTGAGCCAAATGAACCCGAAAAACCTACAACAATTGTGCCAATAGTCTTCTTTAGTGAAAATACGACAACGATGAAAATATGAGCACCCATACCCCTCAGGAACCCTAAAAGCTGAGACGGCGGGTTTATTAACGACCGGTGAAAATTTGGTTCGGGAAAATTATGGCGAAATTACCTCAAACCCGCCACTTTATCCCGGTCATAATAATCCCGAGTAAGGTATTTTACAGGAAAAATTGAATGCTACTGTCAAATATTTTGGAAAACTTTCATCAGAGCGTTCGATTCTTAGACTAAAATGAACTATATTTTTGCGCGCGGCTCAAAGCTGAACGATAGTTTAGTTAAAACGGTAAATGGATATAATCTCGTCAACATTATTGCATATGTAATGTGTAATATAAATATATTATGAATAGCTTCGCGCGAATTACTCCGAATGCATGGCTTATACCCTGTTCATCTAACCAGGTGCTTTGTCAGACGTTGCCTGACCTGCTGCCACGTGCTTCATGCTTTAAATTAAGCATCCTGTCAGGTATTAATGCGCGCGCCGGAGCTTAGGCAGGAGGCTGCTGCTTTGCGGCGCGCGGCAGCAGGGCAAGGCAACGTCTAGCCACGCCGCGCGCCATACCAGAGGTTTCTCCTGACCAGCTGCATTTACCGGGTGTCGCGGTGATACTCGACTCACGCAGCTAAAGCTGAACGGTAGACGGATATAATCTCGTCAAAGCAAAGGCAAGTGTGTCTACAATAGCTAAAAAATTTCTTCGAAATGCGTTGCTCTAAGCTGTAAGCGTGCTTGTTTCACGTGGCCGCGCGCTTCGCGGCAGCAGGGCTATGCAACGTGCAGCAATAGCGTGCGTAAGCACCTGGTTCGGTGAAGAAATGCCTTAAAGCGTTGTAACTTGATAACCTACGGTCGCGGCCATCACGCGCATTTCTGGTTATAAATCCCTGTGCGAACTGCGAGCTTTGTCCGACTTTGTCAGACACTGTACTCCTTCGAAAAAAAATGTGTGGGAGGGTCAATGTGAATGCTTAAACCCTGCCACTCTGCCAGAAGCCTCAATTTTGAATTCATATCCTCACGTTGCGCCGTGCAGGGCTGACAATGTCAGGCGATTGATTAACACTTGATATGACAGTTTGACACAATGAATTGATATTGATTAAGTTTTTGGGGTAAAAATAAAGATTTTCAACAGACAGGCAGGAAACATCAACACAAATACAGTTTTGGCCTTGAAGCGCTGAGATAGAAATATACCGATGACGCTAGCTGCCAAAGATAGCTGTAAATCGTTTCAAAAGATAAATAACTTAGCTAGCCGAGTTAAGACGTGTAGCCCGTAAAAAGGGGGCTCAAATGTTCTCCAAAATTAAAAAACACTTGCACGTCCAGCCAATTGAAAATCTACTACAACACACAACAGTTTGAGCACCCATACAGCCAAATTACTGTTCGGCGGTGGCGGTGGCGATCACCTCCTCGCCAAGAGACTCCAACACTTCCTGTTTGTAGTCGAGGAAGTCTCCATCAATCTGCTCGATGGACTGATCCTCTACGATCCATAGCTGACAGTTGGTCTCCGTGATAAGCCGGGAGTCGTGAGATACTATCACTACACCTGAATAATGTGTTGAATCAGACCCTGTCACAGTTACCCGGGACTGAGGAATTTATGGCTGAAAGCTCATGAATGATTCAGAGAAATTTGGAATGGAATTTGCATCATGCACTATACCGGCTAATCGCTGTAAACAACAGCTGCTAAGCCGATAGAAAGCAGAACACTTACCGCCGGTAAACTCGTTGATGGCATCAGCCAGAGCGTCAATACTCTCTAGATCCAGGTTATTGGTAGGTTCGTCCAGAATCAGGATATCGGGCTCTCTTAGGGACAGATCTGCGAACACTACACGAGCTTTTTGTCCTCCTGATAGCGCTTTGATCTTGATAGTGTGGGCATGGCCTGGGATGGTGAGTTGGGAACATGGTGTGTCAAGACTTAAGGAAGCGCAGGGAACTTATACCGGTTAAACTCTATCCAGTGCTCATTATAAGATCGCTGTAAAACGTGATCAAATATCGAAATCGGTCATGTTCCCAGAACACTTTGTTCCAAAAAACATCAAACATTTAAAGATTAAAGACTTACTAGCAAGACCGTATCGACCGAGATTTTTCCTGGCATCCTGATAGTCCAAATTAAACTCGTCTTGTAGATATTCCACCGCACTTTTCTCGTAGGGGAACTGATCAGCTGCATGCTGGTTGTACGATCCTATTCTCTGTGAAATATTACTGTCATGAAAATGTGTACTGGCAAGTACGGGATAACAGCTTGGAAAACACTTAAAACTAAGGGAATTTAATTGATGTGTTAAATCATGTATATAATAAGAAATGAAGGATACAGTGGACATGCACAAAATTCAAAAATACAGTGCCAGCAAAGTTCAGAAAGTGTAATTTACCAGACGATGATTTACTCTGCGTTCTCCAATGTCTGGCTCTATCTTCCCCAACAGCAGGTTCAGAAGGGTAGATTTCCCAACTCCGTTGGGTCCAACTATTGCTATTCTACTTTCCATGTCCAATCCAAACTCAATGTTATTGAACAGTTTTGGTTGATTTGGATAACCAAACGTTACATCTGCAAAAGAGAGAGTTACGTTCTCGTTATACGTAGTGTTGTTTGAACTACAAACTATTCAAAAGTTTGTAGATTTAAACTACTTTTTGTCAGGTAATAATTAAAAGAGCTTACTGTAAAGTCCAAGAATAGGGGGACTAAGAGGTGGAGGACTGGGGAAAGTGAATTTAACTTTGTATTCCTGTGGTCTTTTCAACAACTCCTCCACCTACGATCATTGTCAGTCAAATTACAGAGAGGCCCAAATACTCAAATAGATGTAAAACTTTACATAGAAAACTGCCTTTGAATATGCACGTGATATGGCTGTTGGGAGCTGATTTTTAATTAATGATGCACATTCTTATTCCACTAATTCTGTATTGAACCGTTCATTATCGAAGGCTAGTGGGGGGCAGGGCTTGCATTATTTAATTCTTATGAATGAAAACCTGGGGTTCATCGGCATCCTGATCCTTTTTGTTTTTGTTTTTCTGTTTCTGTTGGTTCTTCTGTTTCGCCTCGGCTTGTTTTTTACTAGCTCCTGCTTTCTTCAGTTCTTTTAGACGCTTTTCCTGCATAGCACACATTTAGAATTCAGAATAATCGATTAAATTCATTGATCAAGTTAACGATTACTTACTTAGGTAATTTATTTATGAGTATTTTAAAATAACTTTAGTAGTCGTGTGCTTTTTATGTTTATTTTGTTGATGCAGCGAAAAAGTAAGACGAATTTAAAGAAAACTCTTTCAACTCTAACCTTCTCTGACCTGTTTTTCATACGCTTTCTCCTGCTCCTTCCTCTTTTGAACGTTCATCTTCTTGAAGTCGTTATAGTTACCTCTGTAGTAGTGCAACTTCTGCATGTCCAGATGTATGATGTCCGTGCACACATTGTTCAAGAAATCTGGGAAAATTAGCAAATATCATCTGGAATTAATCAATTATAAGTCGTTTATTGCTAAATATTCAGATTAAAATGTCAAAATTGTTTGTAGAATTAACCTTGGTCGTGAGAAACAATGAGCAAAGTTTTCTTCCAGCCCTGCAGATAGTTGTCCAGCCAAATGACAGCGTTCAGGTCTAAGTGGTTTGTAGGTTCGTCCAACATCAATAAAGTTGGTTCCAAGAACAGTGCTCTGAAAACGGAAATGATGAAAGACAGTACACTGTTTATTAATGCTTGTGTACTGTAATCTACCTTTCTTACACCGGAGTAGATATACAAACAGTAGGAAGAAGTACGCGAAACCTAGGAAACCGAAAATCGTATTATAAAGGGGGGAGATTAGTATGCACTTGACGCTGAATCCAGTTGCAATCCCTGCCAAACCCCTCAAAAAGTATTATAAAGTAAAATATTAGAAATCATAGTAGAAGGATGAGTAAAAATGGCGACATATTACCTTGTCTACTACCTGGCAAGGGACACTCTCATTCTCCAGCCTCCAGAGAAATCCTGGGTTGGCCTCTCCTGCATCTCCTTAGTGAACTGTAAACCTGATAAGATCCTCCGAGCTCTGCCCTCTGCCGCCCCAGCGCCCATCGCGATAAGCTCCTCGTGAACTTCGTTCAGTCTGTCGGCAGCGTCGTCGTCACCATCTTCCACCGCTTTTTCCAGTTTTTTCAACTAGGAGATTATGCTCGTTAGTTTTACTACTAGCAGGATGGTCGCATCTGAAATTTCAGCATTCAAATACACTCATAAATGATGAACATGTTTGACTCGTACCTCATTCTCAAGTTTAACTCTTTTCAGATCGGATCTCATGACAGCTTCAACAGCAGGAGTTGCGTCAGCCTTGACTTCTTGTTCACACAACAACACATCAATGTTAGCGGGAATAGCTAACACACGGTGAGCTATGTGTCGCAGGAGGGTCGTCTTGCCGTGACTGCAATGATGACAAAGTAAGCACTGACAAAGTAAGCACTGACAAAGTAAAAGTTAGCATTGAGCAATCAAGTGAAAATGGAAGGATTCAAACTTGAGATTGCACTGGCCTTGCGATACACATTGTAAGATCTTACCCATTAGGGCCAACAATTCCGTATCTTCGTCCAGCTACGATAGAAAGATCAGCGTTAACAAACAGGTCCTTGCCGGCGGCAGAAATGGAGAATTTCTCGATCTGCAATATGTCGGTTTTGAATTAGGAGTATTGCTTTAACTAAACCGTTTGGTAAAGCACGCAATGCTTCTAGCACAATAATGCATTGATGAACCCGTCTAGAAGAGCAAATGGGAGAATAACAGGCACCTTGATGTCGTTGGAGTTTTCAGCCAGTTTTTCAGCAATCTTTCTTTCCTGTTGAGTTGCACTGAATGTAGAGAGCCCCTCATCTGGTTCATCTTCGAGTTGGGCCAACATTTCAGCCTGTGGTGATGCTAATTCCGTTAAAATCTTAAATAATGCTGGAGAGTGAGCTGATTTAGAAGATTAAGCCACGTGCGCGGCGCGCGCGAACTTACGTTATCGTAAGTGATAAAAAAGTGCAATTTGTGTGACTTAAATATGCTCGCGCGTTCCATAACGTACATTAAACTGTGCACCGTATTTCGACATATCTCTGGCCCTGACAACGATGAGATACAATGTACTATCTCCAATTAGTTATTACCTTTCTCTTAGCTTTCTTTTTCTCCTTGTTGTTGAGTGCTTTCTTCGGAGCAGCAGGTTCGTCTGAAAATAAATTCTTCAGTGCACCGCAAAAATACTGAAATATTTCAAGAACGGTAGGGGAAATCATTATCGCCACAATTCAGAAATTCACAACAAAAATTCAGTTGAAGGAACCTAGCATAGAAACAACACTAGTTACATTTAACAAGTTTTATACAACATATATGTTGTATATGTACAACATATATGTTATATATGTATATAGAAATTAAAAACCTTCCACTCCGTCTAGCTCCTCCTTAACGTTGCCCATGTCAAATTTGTCACCTTCATCTTCCTGCTTGTTCTTAGCGTTCCGAACCTTCTTTTTGGGCATGCTAACAAGATACGAGATTAACTTGGCATGATAACAAGATACATGCTAACAAGATACGAGATTAACTTGGCATGATAACTAGATACATGCTAACAAGATACGAGATTTACTTGACATGCTAACTAGATACATGCTAACAAGATACGAGATTTACTTGGCATGCTAACAAGATACATGCTAACAAGATACGAGATTTACTTCCTGGCGAGATACATGGTCTATTTAACTGGGCATTCGATGATTTTATGAAAAATCTATTTGCTTGTGATTCATTGTAATATTTCAGCACCTCCAAGAATTAATTTGCAACAAACCCGAGACTAAACAATAAAACGAGAATATTCACTTTAAAAGTTAATTAAAAAGCACAAAACACGAAACAAGTTAAGAGTTAGAGTTAGGTCCCTTCTTCCTGCCGAACTGAGAGACAGCGGTGCTGAACCGTCTGTTGTACTGGATCCTTCTCTTGCATCGTCCTGTCTTCTTCTTCTTCTTGTCCTCCTGCTTCGCTACTTTGGGGGTTTGTCCCTTCACTTTTCCAGCTCGAGCTAGAGATCCGTGGACTTTACCTCCCAGCAATTTTCCTGATAGCGATTACACGTTAGAGCAGTTATTCAAGTAAATCGTCATATCATATTCTAGTACTTCAAAAATAAAGTTTTCAAGTCATTTAAGTGAAATTTAACTTTTTAGATAACCATGATGTGTTTTGTACAGGATGTGTTTCACAGCAAGTTAGCACTACCAACAAGTTAAATCCAGATTCCAGACTGACCTGAAGCTACAATGGTAGCTAGATTAGGGAGAGCCTCATTAAGCATGACGTCGTCATCTAGTGGCAGTCCGGCGTAGTGGAAACACAAATCCTGCGAGGTAGAGATCAGAATGCGGGGCGAAATTGCAAATTTCGGATTTTAGCATAACACTTAATTTTATATAGAGACACAGTATTCATGCACATAGAAAAACACTCAATTTTCTATTGAGACACAGTATTCAAGTCACATAGAAAAGCATCAAAAGTCCTACCTCATAAGCGACCTGCTCGATACTGCATATTCTCTTCCTGATGTCCTGTACAGTGGTCTCGGGCTGGACGTTTACAGCGTGTGTGGAGGTACCTTGTACAAATATCTGCATCTTGGTAGACGTCTTAGAGCTATTGTGTTATGTTTAGTTAATCACTTTTAATCTTGATTACTATTTCGTTTTTAATTTTATAACTTTCATTTTCAATCTTAATAATTACTTTTACTTGTTTTTTTTTTAAATTTAGAATAGAAGTGAGTGTTTGTTACGAAGTATGGGTTTAATCATTTTCTAAAAATTTTAGCCAACGAAAATGGATCTTGACATCACTTAGGAAATGGTTGTTATTTTTAAAATATTTTGAAGAGACTACACATAAGTAAAACATCACTGCATCATGAATCCTATAGCATGGTTAGTCACAGTAAAATTTAAATTACAATAAACTTGAAGTAATCTCAAAATAGTGATCGAAATATTGAAAATCATCCGTATGATCCTGCCGTAATTTACGGACGTCATATTTCTTCAAGATTTCTGCACTTGAAGTCTACTGTCTAGCCCAAGTCAATTGTCCAAGGGTAGGTTTGAGAAATCAAGATAATCGTTCAAAGATCGTTTCCAGCCACAGTTAGTGACATTCAAACAAATATAGCGAAATCCGCCATGTAACTTTGAAGAAACATCCTTTTGGAAATATAGATGTCTGGCTCGACATCAGGTTCTTCACAAAGAAGCTAACATAGCGACTTTGTTTCCGATTATAGTGAGCTCGACAAGCTATCTCACAAGGAAACAAAACTTCCTGATATGAGTTGTTTGCAAAGCTCATAACGTTACTTTCGCAACGCTTTAGACATCTCTTCGTCAACCAAGAAACTTGGAATACACGTGACATTTTGTTCACATTTGCCATCTTGTTGATATCTCTGAAAATTTGTTTACGTAAACAAAGCATTATATTGCTCCAGTTGTAAAGTCATCCATCTCCAGAGATGACTGAAAAAGAACTTGCTTTAGACAGTCAAGATCTTAGCTAAAATAAAGTTTCTAACTTTCTAATTTTCGGATATGATCCATGATATCTATACTTGGTAGTTGGTAAATTGATGTGGTATCTAACCTAATTTCAACAATAGAAAAAAAACGACATACCTGAAATAACTCTGGCAGGTCTGTTTACAGAATTAGTTCTGATTTCTTGTCCGTGTCTTAACTTCGGTACAAAGCTTCCATGTACTGGAGAGTTAAGGTACCCAGGAAATGGGAGTCATAGTTCTGTTTCTTAGCTAAATGGAATGTTTAAATTTAGAGAGATGTTAAGCAGAGTTTAGAGAGTTTGGACGATTTATTGTTTACAACTGATAAGTTAGATAATCAGATAAGGATGATTAGATCACCGAGATTTACTTGATGATTAGATCACTACATATCATGAAGCAAGCCATACTTGTTTGAGAGATAGCTTGAAAAGTTATTATCATAATGATCGATATAGTATGTTTAAGTTTGAATGACATTAAGCGAAGATACTGATTTACCTAAAAGCTGGCTAAAATGTGAATTGATGAGAAGGAATAAAGAAACGCCTCATTGAATAAAAATTTTTCAAAGGTAAGAATATATTGCATATTAGAAAACAAAAGCGAGTTTGAATCACCCATGTGCGATCCTTTTGAAGAAAATGAGACAAGGGTAGAAAATAATTATTGTAACACCCACCCAAAAAGCATTGAAACAACAACGAGTGTTCAAGTTGTATGATCACAAAAATGAAACATAAAAGATATCATATGCTACAAAATTAATAATTTAACCATTAAAAAATGTTACAGCTTTTAACAAACAAGAAAATTTAATCATTAAATCCACAAGATTTTAATTATAAGATCTGTACATAGTAACTATGTGAATATTTCCAACCTGGAGCAGAATGAAATCCTTAGTCAAAAGAAATATCAGGACAAATCTGAAACACAAAATACAGTTATAACAGGATTACACGTTAGTGCAGTATTCTGTACGGTTATAATATATTATGTATGTATATATATATTAGAACTTTGAATGGTAAAAATTAGAAACCTTCGCACAAAAATATGCAAACTTAATGAAAAATATTTCTGAATCTAATATGCAATTTAAATTTACTAAGATGAAATCCACTGATCATAAATATTGCGCAAGATATTGCGCAACAATAATAAAGTCGGTTCAAAGAATAAAAATATATTGACTTCTACACTGATAAATGAATGAATTGTGAAGAACACAATGACAACTAACAAAAAATTTTCCTTTCTATTTAAATGCAGCCATCTTGTTGTTTAGCGGCCAGCTTCGAGTACCACTGGGATCGCTAAAGTACTTTTGAAGGGTTGGAAGATCACGAATTCTCTTCATCCAATCTTTAAGGTTGTCATGTTCAATAATAGTGGGTTCCAACACTGTGTACTTGTCGATTGTTTCAAAGAGTAGGAAATCAGTTCCAGTAATGCTATCACCTGTAAGAGTATATAATCATCACAATCTCCACAAGTAAAATATTATAGAGGACTTATGTCTGTTTAAATCATCACAATCTCCACAAGTCAAATATTATTGAGGACTTATGTCTGTTGAAATCATCACAATCTCCACAAGTCAAATATTATAGAGGACTTATGTCTGTTTAAATTAACATTAGCAACATGATTGATTTAACTTTGGAAACGAACTGAAAGGCTTAAAAAGAAATCTCAAGTGTGCAGCGGCATCTAAAAAGTCTTATCAAGTTACCGGCAAAGTATGGTTTAGACCCAAGAAATGAAGAGAATTGTTTAAGGACTCCTTTAACGCTTGTCACAAGTCCTGCTCTACCAGCTTCAAACTGTTCTTTTGGTTGGTAAAATACCCGTACTCCCATCATGGTTAAGTCAAGAGCTGAAGAGTAGATCTTGAAGCAATGACACAACAAAAGCTCATCTACTCTCATATTATCTATGATTTAATTCCTGAAATGGAATCTACAAAGTAGAAATAACATCTCAGTTGTAAGAAATAGAGACACTCACCAACATGATCAAGCATGTCACATTGGGCATGGACTTCCAATTCTTTAGGAGCCAGTCCATATTTGTTGGAAAGATAACTGCGAAAGAAAAGCACTGTAATAATAGTTGATGACATAGCTATGATTAGGAAATATATTACTTTCAACAACTCAGTATGTTACAAATAATTTGAGCATGAAGGTGAACATGTCTGTTTTGTTTGTATTTTTGCATTTTGTCACACCTGTGCCAAGGCTTTTACAGTTATGCTGAAGGGGCTCCTGAGAGAGACCTCCTCATTTAACCCTCAATAACGGTTTCTCAGTCATTTGGCTGAGTCCACTGAAGAAGATTACATAGGCAACTGCCCTTAGTGCACTCCTCTAGGATAAGCATCTGGGAATCGAATCCCCGATCTCGGACTGCATAGAAAGGCGGGGAAGATACCACTACACCACCAACCCACATACAAGTTTAAACTTGTATTTCAAGTAAAAAGTTTCTTTTACAAATTCCATTTCTAAGTCATACAGTGAAAAGAACCATTATAATCAGGTATGATTAGGAATTTATAAATCAGTCAAGCTTATATGAATCTGTCAAGCTTATATGAATATGCCCGCAGTGACAGAAAGTTGAGAATTTAGGAATGGCATTCCTAGTCAAAATTGAAGTATTTTAAGCACTTTAAATAAGTTCAAGTAGCCAGAGAAAGCCTAATCATTGGTCTCGGTACAAGTTGTGTTAAATCTCTTTCGATTTACTCTTAATCAATCTTAGCTGATTTTTTGCTCTTAGAATCAAGCTCTTACTCATATTCTTAGTCATTCCTGGGGTGCTTCCTTGTTGAGGCGCAACATAGACTCCCGGAGATTCCTAACTTGGCTACTCCAAGGAAGAGACTAGTCCAATGACTAGCCATAGTAGCATGCATTCATATAAGTAAAACCTCTATTTACCGGGCCTTGCTGGGGAAAGGGGTAAGGCCCGGTATCACAAGGGACATGGTAAATAGAGGTATGGTAGATAGAGTTTTTACTGTATTGAGAAATTTTGGGGAAATGGAGAAGGCCCGGTATATTGAAGGAAATGGTTAATAGAGACATGTTAAATCAAGGTTTCACTGAAGTAAGCAATTCTTAAAATGTCATCGACTGCGTGGTCTAGTGGTAGCCAACCCGACTCGAAATCCAGAGGTTGCTGGTTCGAATCCCGCTGAGGAGCACTTTTTAACGTTTTCATCACAGATTATCACAATTTTAAACCTGCCCAAACTACATATTAACTCCTGTAACCTGGTTCTCCATAGCCAAAACTATGCCGAAATACCAACCAATTAAATGTCCGTGCCATGCAAATACAAAGTGGCCATTTTTGTCTAGCTTATTCGATTCCTAGCCACTTCTAAAATTTCTGTCACTGGGAATATGCCATCCTAATTATTACAATTACGATTGTCAATCACATGATAAAGAAAAGTATCCAACCAATAGTTTGAAAACACTTACTGCATAATAGCAACAGTTTGAGTTAACTTCACATCTCCATCAATCAGATATGGAAGGTTTGGGAACTCAAGTCCAAGATTAAACTTTACGTCAAGCCAACATGACTTGTCGAATTCTGGAGCATCCCCACATTCATATGCAACTTCCTCATAATCAGCTTGTGCGAACCTGGAAGGATTCAGAAGTTTAAATTGTGCTTGCTTTTAGAGAAAAGAACATTTAGAGAAAAGAACATTTAAATTTTGTATGGGCACTGACTACTGGGTAGTCAAAAAACTGCTGATCTTGTCTCATTTCATAACTCCACATCTATTTAATAATCTGGAAGGGAAGGGTATGGGAGCCTTCTACCTAGGGTCAATCGTCCACTAGCATTTTGAAACCCTCAGTCACTTAATTAAGATATATGTTTATATGACAATATTTAATAGACGAAGCTTTTGAGAGTGGCAGAATCTCTAATAAGAATCTTAATCTTTGACATAATCTGTCCTAACTACTGACTATAGCTAAGGTCATAGTATAAGCGTCAAGGATAATACTCACGCCAACAGCAAACGGATTGGTTCACCAAGTCCACGAATTTTCCAGTACCCTAGCTTCATGTAGGAAATTTTCTAAACAAGTATTGAGGTCAGGTATGATTTAGAGATCAGTATAACTAAACAACCATTAAAGATTTTAATTCTTCATATGAGAAAAGTTGTGGTTTCAAGTGGGGAGGGGGCCTATTTCAGGTCCTCATTTCGAGCAAGCTCGACTCCCAGAGGTGTGCACTGATTGTTAACGGGTGTGTTATGTTGTGGGTGGGCCGAAGGATCAACCAAGCTACATGATGTGTACGGAGCAGATATTTGAACGGACACGATTTCCACTGATAGTCTGATATGAGAAAAGTTATCATATCTGAAAGTTTGATATTCCAATATCATATCAACGCACCTTGTTAATAATAATAATATGATCATATAAGAATTATGACATGTTTATTCATCACAAATCGTCAAAAATAAATGTGTCTACATTCTACATTAAATGAACCTAACATCATGGTGCGAGACATAAAATGCTAATATCAATAAATAAATGTAAAATAACATAAAACCAATTGGGCTCTTTGCTCATAAAACCATAGATTAAGTGTGATTAATTTTTCCCGCATCTTGCCATTTGGGCCCGAAGGGCCCAAATGGCAAGATTGTTTTGATACGTTTTGTGCACGTGCACAAAAAGTACAAAACAAGGGTTGGCGATCGACAGCGTAAATCGGGGGTATTTTGGAATATTAGCTCAAAAAGTGTCCGTCCGTCCGTACGTAGGCGCGCACGTCCGCGCGCATGCTCCTTTATCAAACTTAATTATGTATACAAATACGATTATAGGTTTTAACTGCCTGAGGCTGCATAATGGATTTCACATCTGCATCATGAAATGTATACATAACTTGCCTTGCAACAC
>JH152824.1:155790-183451 GCA_000226015.1 Mnemiopsis leidyi | reverse complement strand
TGCTTATCTAAGTTACTGCTTATCTAAGTTAAACTGTTAAATAGCCGAAGTTCAGTAATTGTAGGCAGTCCATATTGACCTACCGCAAGTTGACCTGTAATTTTAGCTTCACTTTAGTGCTCAGAGAACAACTTCAAATTCATAACTGCCTCATGCTGAATATTCGAACTTCAGTACAAAGCGTTAACAATCTTTCTTTGAGCTGAAAATTTTTTCGAACAATTTGATGAGCGTGACAAATGGCGTGACGGCCAAAGCAAGCGACCGTTTTCGAGTTAAGAAATAGCGGTCAGAACTTTCGATATCACACCTTTTTAACGCATTTAGATAACGTTGTTTATTAAGCTGCGATACTTTTTATAGCGATTTAATCGAGGGTCTCTAAAAAGCGGTCACATACACCCAAGTTTTGGGTTTTGGTCAATTTATACATTTACCAGTAATTCTAATATTCCTTACCATGAGACGTTTAAGACGTTCTTTCTCGATTCTTTCCCTCTCCTTCTTCTCCTCTCTCTCGGCGTTCTCGTGGTATATCCTCACAGCTTTAGCAACTTTCAGTGTTTTGTGTTGCGTTTGTCGGTGGTGATCTCTGAAGTCTTTAGCGTGTTGTAGCACAGCTGTAAAGATTTAGTTATCGTAGTGCAAAATTTAAAACTAATCTTAATTTGAATGATTTGAATGTTTTTTACTGTAAATGGAGTATTAACTGGAAATGCGTGTACTTTACTTACTTTTATTGAATACTTTAAGCTAAACAACCTAATTTGGTAATATTAAACAACGCGTTTGCCGAGAAAAACATCTCAAATTCGCACCGTTCAAGAACTCCTGATGTCGCTGCTTCTTCTTGCGTTCTTGTTCCAACTTTTGCTGTTTTTCTAGTTTCTCAGTAACTCTCGCTTCTCGGAGGGACTGTTTCTTAGCCCTGAGTCACACCGTATTACATCAACAATTTTGGAGACGAATAACATGACATCAACTACAGTTATCATAAATCCATCTAACGAAGTTTTTCCGTAAATTTTGATTCTGATCTGATTGGCAAATTCCTTCGAATTTTCTTGGTGGAATTGATAGATATATTACATACCGTGTAAATATCACATCCATATCTATCTCGAGATATCTATCACTACACTTTATTATAAATATACATCACAGCTCATAGACTAACCGCTTGTAAAGCTTAGAGTTAAAAGCAGTCTCAAGTGTTGTGTCTCGCTGCATACAACTAAGCACCTCTTTTCGCACCTGCACAATTTAACGTTCAGTCAAGGTGGAAATTTCTAGCTGAATTACAAGATTGCAGATTATGTGTGGGAGACGATTTGACAGTAATCAGTAGTCTGATAAAGTTCTGATACGATTGTCTAAATTTCACGACTACCATAATACAATTGCAGGTCGTTCCAATTGCCATTTTAAGTTTTGATTTTTACATAATTTACTTATTGCATTTAGACCTCAGAATAGACCGCAACTATGATGCGTCGACGTGAAAGATAATTTTAAAGTTTAGTGAAAAGTCATTAGCTGTATTAGATTTGCACAATGCTCAATCTCTGCAGTGATATTGAAAAGATGAGTTTCACCCAGGCTGAGCTAGGATGTATTATATGCTAGGTAAAATTGTGTGTACTTCTCAAGTACAGCTATTCTACTCATCCACAATGTTCATTCTATCAAGTTCTGTTCAACACAGAAATTTTAATCAAGGCTATGATTTAACTAGCTACTAAAATTTTGACCATTGTACGGTCATCTTTATGCCAATAATCTATCAGTCGGTTTCAAGATCATTGTTGGACATACCTTTTTTTGAAACTCGATCAGTCGGATGGCCTTTGCTTCGATGTTAGCTCTAACTTTGAGACTGTCATTTTCAATATCACCGTATGTTTCGAGCTCCTTAAGACGTAGTGCCATACGTTGTGATATTCGGTATTCTCGCTCCTTCAGTATATCCTGAGGATCTATTCCTGGAGAAATTTTAGAGCTCAGCTAAAATAATATATCGACCTACAATATGTAAACAGTTTAAGCATCCAGAAATAAAAAAGAATCATATTTCACAGAGCAGTACAGTTTATCATGTTAAAATTTAAATATCATATCATAGAAACATTGTATAGACAAAATTCCTTAATCACAATATCTTATAAAACACAGGCCGAACAAAACTAAAAAATCTCAGTTTAATAAGTTGCGATACTGTATTTTATAAAAGTGCAACCGAATTGTAGTTATATAACAACAATAAGAGGACAAACCAGCGCAGCGGCCGATTGGAGGCTTCTGTACAGTAAGTCTAGTTTGTTTAGGTATCGGTATAGGAGGTCGGTAGGAGGAGACGGGAGTACTGGGGGTCTGGGGAGTGCTGGTCTCCGTCTTCTCCATTGTCCGGTTCGGGGTACTGGGCAGCAAAACTCGTTATGGAGTGGGTAGGTGGAAGTTTTATTTGCTGAGAGGCTAACCCCAGAGACACTTGAAGTACTTTGTAGTTTGTACCGTTTTAAATTGTCAGCTACGTTAATAAATCATCAAAACAACAAAAACACAACACTCTGAAATACCTGGTAGGAGAATTGTCAGTTGTAGAAGAGTTGCTGTTCTCAGAGATAGGACCGGAGGATGGAGGAGGTCCGGGAGATCTTCGCGCTGCGCTGGATGTAGCTGGATATGGGACAGGAGGACCCGGCATACGGGGGCCAGTTCCTGGACCTGCAGGGTAGAGGTTTAGGTTTGATGGTTTGGGTGGAATATCAATTAAGATCACAGCTGCAGATTTTTACCGTTACCGGTTTGGCTTTTCTGGAAACAGGGATTGGCCAGTTGGAGCTTGAACAGCTACACAATAGATAATCAAGCTAAGGCAATCTTTTTACTGTATGCCCTTTTATTTACTAGATTTATCAGGAACTACAGAAGCAGGAACTAGACTAACCAGAACCGGGTGTCATAAGAACACGCTTCCCATGTAGAGCTGCCATCACGTGATCAGTGAGAGGCTGGTTGCGAGACAGTAGTTTGTACGCATAGATCTGCGCTCGCAACTGTTGGGTGGGGATAGCAAATTAGATTGATAACGAAGTCTTTACCTTTAAGTTTTAAGAGAAAATTCTCATTTTACTTTAAGTTAGTTTAAAAATCTGGGTACTAACTCGTTCCTACTTCTTAATTTCATTGTAGAAGAACTATCAAGTTCCAGCTAGAGTTTTATTGACATGTTTCCTACACAAAAGAAAAATTCACCACATACCAAGTTGAACTGATGCTGAGCGAACTGAACTCTAGCAGGATACACAGGGGGGTGTGAGGGGGGGCGGACCTCCGCTAGTTTGTGGCGGTCCGTGAGGTGGAGGAGGTCCATGAGGGGGACCGTGTGGGCCCGGTGGTCCGTGGTGGGGCCCTGGCGTTCCGTGGGGAGGGTGGGGCCCACCTGGGTGAGGCCCTGGATGCTGGTGAGGGACTGGATGCTGTAATATTGAGCGAATGTTAATTTATGTAGGTTAAGCGGGAAAATATTACCGACTTTTCAAACTGTCCTAGCAACCAAGTTACATCTTCAGACAATAGTTATTGTTAAAAGGCTCTACCATGTTCATAACTACACGATATTTAGGAAATAAGATATTAATCTTATTTTATAATTAAACCTTGTACCTATGTGCAGTACATGTCACTATAACGTTAGAGAGAAAAAATAATTAAAAACCACAAACCCTGGGATAATGTGCAGGTGACTGAGGTGCAGTGTGGGGGCCATGTCCAGCTGGGCCTCCTGGGGACGGTGTCATACTAGGCTGTGGCGTCATAGCCTGTGGAGTCACTGGACCAGGCGACTGTCGGGGCGACGCTATAGAACCACTGGGCGACAGCATTCCACCTGTAAGTGTTGGGTGTAGGGATTAAAGTTTTATTGAGCTAAAGGTGAGTAAATTATTTAAAAACTGCAAAAAATGAATAATTGTGAATGTTCTAGTCTGGTGAAGAAAAAATTGGCTCAGAGGAACTAAGACCATATACCTGGTGTGGCTGTCATTGGCTGCGGAGTTGGGGTCATCAACTCCTCTCACTCCTTTAACTTTGCTAAACAAATTTAGCAGTGGTTAGAATTGATCAGATAGAAATAGAGATTCGGTAAGGAGCATTTCGGCCAATCTGACAGGCTTGAAATGAGAATTGCAAATTAGAGTTTTTGCAAACTGTTATTTAAAACTTATCTTGATAAGCTCGGATTTCAAAAACGATTAAAATTGATATGTAATATTAGTAAAATAATACATGATATAATTACAATCCAGATTATTACATCAGCAATGATAATAAATTATCAGATTTTTTATAACAAAATCCTATAAAAGTATATATATTTAGTGTTAGGCAACAGTAACAAACAACCCGTTAAAAACGTATAACCAATAAAAATCTGAAATCCTGCATTGATTATACAGGCATAAACATGCAGTTTAAAAACTCTACAAAAATAAAATGTTGATTTTAAGCAATACCCAATTATAAGATTCACATGGATTATAATTGCGCAAATCAACCTAAGTCAACCCGAGTGATATTAAGGTAATCTATGAACACAATACTAGTGAATAATAATTTAAAGCTATTTTTGTACAGTTTTATGGATGTTTCTACAGTGTAAACTTGGTACAAACATGGACACTGTACAGTATAAAATATAAATGTGTTTTAGTCCACATTTTTTTGTGTGGAAACTCCTAACTCAATTTAGATATCTTAAAGCTTACGGCTTCAAATGCGATTGTCAAAAATCTCACAATAAAATTCATGGTAATGAAATACATCAATTGATTGTGTGAACCTTATAATTATCCACAACTTACATAACTTTAATCTTACCTTGCCTCATAAAATCGGCCACCAAGATTCGCACAGGTATATTAAAATGATTGTAGATAACCGCAACAGCCACAAAAACTCCAAACATCGATTTTTTCAAAATTCCAAATCATCCATTTGTCGACTTAACACCTTACAATCATGTCTTAAGTTCAGACAAGTTGAAGAGTACAGCATGCGATAGGTTTTCCAGCATTTCCTGTTTTCGTGCTCTTTGCTGTCCCACTTTTCCCTTGGTCATCTTCGTGTGCATGAATAACAGCAGCTCTTCCTACAATGGAATCTTCACCTTCAAGACGGAAAAGAGGTGATTTGATACTGGCCTCAACTTGGAGCCATTTGGGTTGGTAACAGTCCTGTTTTATGTATTCAAGTTTTACTTTTTTGTTTTTCCTTCTTCGTTTCTTCCCACGTTTTTCCTTTTTATTGCTTCTCTTTTCTCTTATAACCGTTTTAACTACCTTGTAGGGCTCACAGTACACAACTGGCTCAAGAAGTGCAGAAGCAGTAATCTTTTTTCCTGGATTGACCATGTAGGTTCCACGATAGTTAATTTCTCCTCGTTCACCAGCTCTGATATTTCCAAAATCTCCAACATGCCTATCATTTGCACTAGAAAGGGGACTCCCGTGTCTGTTTCCTTTGGGATTAAAATGATCACCTGTAGATGAGGAACTGCAGTCAAATTCTATCACTGGAAAGGTGTGGACATGAAGGCCATAATATCCTTGGGGAATTTTTGATGGGTCAGTCTGGAGAAATACTGACACCTCTTGAGTATTTCCCGATCCCGAGGAAAATGATACTTCCCCAATATCTGTTCCATTATTATGCAGCTTCATAGTACAACTGGCTCTGAGTGTGTTGAGAGGTTGTACTGCAACTAGTAGAATTGCACAAACGAGCATACCTGTTATTCAATGAGGAATGAAGTTAGTTGGTGAAAAAATCAGTTGCAAGAACCCTTGACAGAACATACAAGCTAAAGAACTTTCATAAATAAAAATGTGGTATTGATGTTTTGTTTTCCATTAAGTTTAATTAGCGAGTTTCCCAGTCGAAAATGTTGTTATGTATCTTGTTTTAGATAATATTAATAATTGTTTAACTATATAGCCTAATATCTAGCAAGGGTTCAAGGGAACAGCCATGGTAATAGGGACTTACAAACAGCAGAAAACAGAGTAGGGATCTGACACCTAAGAGCTGTAGGTAGATCAGTGTAAGTGATCAGCCTGGAGAGTTTAGCTGTAATTATTTAGTCTGTGTGTTTGTACCATCAGTTACTTTCTGTTTCTTAATTTCTACTAGTTTCTAGTAGTTTTAGGTTTAGTTCTTGGTTACTGTGAAGTGTACTGAGTTTACACTTTCCCGGGATTTTGTTTTTGCAGTGCAGTAACAGTACTTGGTGTACAACAGGTGGAACATAGTGCAAGTGATCTTGAGACGGTTGTCTTCTAAGTCAAGTGAGGGGGTCTCAACATTGACAACAACAATTAGTGAGTTATAGTACAGAGGTAAACAAGTCACATTACATCATGTTACATGTTATTGGAAGTGTTTTAAATAGATTGGAAGAAGAGACAATTGGTATGGCTTAAAAGATACAGATTTGTTTTATTATTGGATTTGTGTAGATTTGGTATTTACACATTGACATTCACTTAGGAGAGTAGTGTACAGGTGTTGGTGAAGCCAAAAGCATGGCAAGCGAGTGTACCATTCAAGGTAGTGTGTGGAAGTTCATAAGTTTAGTAGATATGGGTTATGGTACATTGACCTAATACTTTTATATCTTTTGTAGCCCAAAATTTACAGAGTTTATCTTTGTCTAACACTCTCCCCATCCACCTTCCAACAGATAATTTTTATTGATTCATGGAAGTGAGAGCCTGGTCACAGTTCCTAACAAAATAAGTTCTTAACAATAATCTTCTTAACAATAATTGATAAACTTGAAAAAAAATTATGCATTATGTATACCATATCAAAAATTCTGCTGCACAGTGAAATCAAAATCAAAACTTCAAAATTTTTAAAATTTTGTGGCTATTAACAAAATACATATCCAAGCACACATTAACAGGGCCCTTAATTACTAAATGACACTGAAGAAATCATGCCATGCAAAAAAGGTTCTCGTAAAAGAATATACCATCATCAGTTTCATCCCTACACACAATTCCATGCTGCTCTGCAGCTTGAAGCCTTTCCTTTGCTAACAGCAAGGGAATTGCCATAAGGTTACTCAATTTTACAGCATTACAACAATCATTAGATTTAATTGTTTGAAGTAAATTGTCCATTATATATTTGAAATTATCACCTTCCACCACTAAAACACCTGAGGAAAACTTTTTTAACTCCATACCGTGATGCTCTGGAGTAAGTGTCTTACAAGCATTAACAACATCTTCTGGAGAAACCAGTTCAATTCCACGAGCTCTGTTATAGCGGCAATACACTTCACTTACACTTAGAACACCCCCAGCTTCATTTAGAGGCCCATGGATCATTCTGGCCAATTCATTGCCTAAACTTTTATGATATGAAGTTCCAGTGCCATGAGTTTCCCTTGTAACAGGATTTGATATGCCTATTGACAACAAATGTGACTTTAATTCAACAGTTTCGTCACCATTTGTTTTAACATCAGAAAGTTTTTGAGCAATGCGCTCAGCAAGAGATACCATTTCTTTTCCCTTAACCATGAGATTATCAATGTCTTTAAATGCAGTACTAAGAGACTGGTCAGTGCTAATTCTTGAAGACTCAATTTGTCTTTCTATACGAACAAGACCACCTCCCATGAGTGAACTTGGCTGGTTTTGTACTGCTATCACTCCTTTCTCCCATCTCTTTTCATCTAAGCATTTCTTGATGGATAATTCAGCCTCCTGATGGCCACCTTTGACAAATGATAATTTTATATAATCATACTTACTTTCATTAATAGGGCCAGGAATTTTTGAATGAGGTGCTTTAGCTAAGGTTAGAATCACTTTTGCACTTTTAGTGAACTTTGCTCCATGACTTTCAACCTTAACTATATACTTCAAGGGCAGTTCAATCGATTGCTTCCCATCACTCCATAGCAATCTGTGAGTAGAAACAGTGAGTGATCCTTGGTCGAAGGGTGTTTTATCCTCTCCATCATAAAGACGTACATGTGAAATAGTTTGTCGATTTTCTTCAGCAGCTCTCTTGTCTTTATTTTCCCATATCCATCGATCCATAGATAACTAAAACACTGTAGAACCTAATAGAATGTTCTTTTAGAAATAATTCTACAGTGCACTCAGTTCAAAGAAGGGTACAAGGATGCATTGATAAGGAGAATCTGTTCTGTTTAGGATAGATGCAAGGGTTACCAATTACAATAAGAATAAAGAATAATAAATTTATTTCACATCATACGTAAAGGAAATATTGATATGAGTAAAAAACGTATCCCGAAGGAAAGGTGTCCGAGTTGTGTAAATAATCTGAAATCATGTAAGGATTGTGTCTATTAGTACAATATGTGTGCAAGATTGACAAGGATAACATGTCAGGGCATATCTAGATGATAAACATTTGGAATTAGCTGATAACAACCTGTAAATAGTCTTTCAATATTATTCTATTGGTCAGGGATCCTAATAATTTTACTTTAATGTAATGCATCCTCCTCAGTCTTGTGATGGCCACTGCTTTAATGTGACAGCAGACAGAAGGACCTAGACATAAATGTGCTTAGTAGAAAACAAATTATTCAGAGAAAAACATTATATTCAAATCTCTTAAATCAATATAATAAAATAATCTAAACAATTACAACAGTAAATGTGACCAGATCAACTAAAGTAAAAAAGGTACTGCCAGCATCTACTGACAGGCACTGTGTGAGGCTGAGAATTAGGACCATTTATTTCACTGGTGGCTATACAATGGCCCTTTTTAAACCTAATGAGTACAGTACTGGATTTAAAATGGTAATTTTAATTTGTCGAGGTGTTACCCGACTCGCGCGCGGCTCGCAGCTTGCTGCTCTCCTGGCGAGAAAGTTTCTCCTGGTTAGAAAGTTAGACGGATATCATCTCGTCCGCGTCAAATTTTAATGTCATGCAACGTGCGTCCGTCCTAAGCTCGCACAGGGATTTATTTGTTCAGCAAACGCAAGCACTACTTTATACTTTTCGTGCACCGTGACGCTACCTTGCTTTAGCTTTGGTAGTGCTTATTATTTTGCGGGTTCAGGGTTGCGTGTTCGAACTTGTTGTCGCGTCGCGGTATTATACTAATACCCGACTCTCGCAGCTCAAAGCTTAATTGCCTAGCTAAGCCAACATAGCCCTGTGGCTCGTGCTGCGCGCGCCCTGCATGAGTCGTGCTGCGCGCGCCCTGTCGCGTCGCGCGTCCGTCCTTGTCGAGGTGTTACTTGACCCGCGTGCAGTTTCATGCTGCTCTCCTGGCGTTTCGTTAAAAAGTTAAATGGATATCATCTCGTCAAGTCCGCGTTTTAATTTCGCGTCGCGCTAAGCTCACACAGAGATAAAATTGTTTAACATTGAACATAACCTTGTATAGCAGCGCGCACCCTTCTGTCATTTTATTCGCTTCGAATGAATGAGGGTCGGACAAAGTCAGACAGACATGAACAAAAAGCAGAACGTTTCGTTTGGAATGCTTTTGAATTGCGTCGCGCGCTCGTCCTTATTTCTCGCCAATGACGCATTGCTTTAACCAAAGCCCTTTTGCGCGCGGGGTAAGCACCTGGTTAGTTGAAAGCTCAGACAGTGTTTTACAGCGAATGAGGGTCGGACAAAGTCAGACAAGGACAGTGATGTATGTGTTGCGCAAGAAATGCATAATTATAAGAGCGCTTGATGGCCGCGATATGAGTACAAGTTAATTTTATACGTTTGTAAAAGTGGCATGCACGACACTAGCAATGGGGCTTTGCAATATAATATAATATGTTGCTAGCTTACCTTTACGGGCGATGCGCGTCTAGAATTTTTTTCGAAATTTGCCAGGCCAGAAATGCGTGAGATCAGAGCGCGTGATGGCCGCGACAGTAGGTTATTAACCTACTATAGCTTACTGCGCGCAAGACGGCTCTGGATCTGGTTAGAGCAATGGATGATGTGTACACACAAATTGAGTAAAGTATTCAAATTATTTTTACTGTTTCCATACTGGGCTGGTATATTAATTTGCTGTTGTTTTTGATATTGATTTTAGTTTATTATCCAATTGTCTTTTGTTTTACATATTTTGGAATATTCCCTTCCACTTATATTAGTCATATTGAAAAAGTGGGTATAGATGCATATCGATTTTGTAAAATGGGTTACTTGACATAATGGAAGTTTTAGAGTAAAATTATGAAAAGAAAATGTAAAAATGGAAAAATACAAAAAATGGAAGAAAAAAGGAAAAAATAAAGTAGAGAAGAAAACCAGTGTTTCCGGGGTTATATTTATTTGTCCCAGTAGTAAGTTAATTTTGTATTGTACACTGTACACATCCTATAATCTACCCGTTTATACATCCGGTTCTCGTCTCCCTCTGTAATTACATGGATTTGTATTTACACTTTCTGGTTTTTAGTTCCAATCCCCTTTTCCTTAGGGTCAGCTGAGCTCGGATAGGGGAATAAACTGCCGAGGGCTGGGACTTGTTGCCCTAGCCATCGAGGCCTCTTGTTGAGATACAGTACAATAACGAATAGTATTAAAAAACTTGGCAACTTTCTTGATTGTTTTACATGAGGGCGTTTTCTATCAAATAAATTCAGTTCACGATATTCTTATACAGGGTTGGTGGTGTAGTGTATCACGAATTTTCCTTATGGCCTTGGTCAGAGTAAAAACTTTTTGGTCAAATTTGATAGTCTTATTTCTGTCAGGGAAACTTTTATTTTTGTCATTGTAAAAATTTGAAAAGACATCCAGATTTTAGTCATCTTACCACCCCCCCCCCCTAAATCACTAGGATATAGATAATAATTTCGACTATCCATTATTTTATATGTTTGGGTTTCAATTCACATTAGGACAGATTAACTGAACTCCTCCTCATAGATTATTTCTACAAGCTATGTCTGATGATGCCATTAAAAGATTTGTAGATGTCACTGGGAGTTCAGTAGAAGATGCCATAAAATACCTGTCAATTTGTGATAACAATGTTAGTCTGGCTGTGGAATGTTTTGTTGACCAGCAACCTCATTCCAATGGCTCTCATTCTAATGGCAGCACTAGTTCTGTTCAAGATGATGAAGCTGTTCGTGCCCCCATTCCTTCCAGAACAGACCGATTAGTGGAAGAGCAAGTCAGGGTTGGTAGAGTCAGCAAACGACCTGCTAATGCATTTGATGCCGCTCCTGGTCAAAGGGACTTCTCATCAGCAATGTATACAAACCCTCTTGCTAAGAGGAAACTCAATGGTTAGTTAAACTTTACAGATGAAAATGGTATCTATACATATAAAACGTGAACTTTTCTATATATCACATGTCCTCGATTCGAGCCTCTATCTAAAGACCTAGAGCTCTGAAACAGCAGGTGGTGGTTTGTTATGTAGAATAAAAAGTTAAAGCAATAAGAATCATTTTATTTTAAAGTTAGAGCGGTTGAAAGGTCGAAAATGAGCCTTTTTAGCAAGAGGTTGATGCCAGGATGAGCCAATCTACAGTGGCAAAAGAAATAATCTAAAATATTTGAAATTAGGCAATAATAGTTTAAAAAGTGTCATGGGATGACATATCAATTTTCTTCTTTAGATATTGTTGCTGCATTAGTGTTGGCCATTATAGCTATTCCCCTTCCAACAACAATTGCAAACACAATGAATGTTTAATATCACTAGCAGGAGCCCTTTCCTCCAGCGGCATAATTCTTCCTTCTACTGACGGCCAATATTTTTTATCTTTTCTGCCATTATGTTAAAAATTTGTTAATCACAGAGTGTTTGTTGAAAAACAACGAATGTCAACCACATGTTATCTTAAATGTTGTTAAATTAAACGTTGTTAAATTAAACGTTGTTAAATTAAATGCTGTTAAATTAAACGTTCTTAAATGTAACTGTATCTTTATGATATGAATACATCTGGTAACTTGGTGCATCATGGCATCAAACCCCTGCTCAAAAACACACATTTTCAAACCTTTCAACTGCGCTAACATTTGAAGCAAGTGGTTCTCATTGCTCTAACCTTGTTTCAAACCATCTCCTCTACATAACATACAACTGTGTGAAATTTTGGAGCTCTAGGTCTAAAGATAGGGGCCTGAATCATACACATGTGATTTTTAGAAAATGTTGCATTATATAAACTAGCAGGGACCCTGTCCTTAGGCTATCAATTCTTCCCCCACCGACGATTATGAATTGTTTTCTTTTTTCATGCAATTATGCAGTAATGATATGTAGTAATCATGTAGTTGTAGTTATCTAGTAATGATAAATGCGGCGTTGTTCAAGTGCATGTACTATCTTTCCGATATGAATATATATTCAAATTAAGATTGATATATAATTTTCAGGTTTGGCAGCCCTTTTCAAACCACCATCTGATATAACATTCGTTGGAACTCTAGAAAAAGCTAAAATCAGGGGTAAACGTCTTAAAAAGTGGCTGCTTGTCAATATACAGGTAAGATTTATGATTTACATTAGAAAAATTCATTGTGTATGGGCAGATTAATAAATTTGGATAAGGAACCTGTTCAACTACCTGTCAACTACCTGCCTTAAGTACCTGTCAAATTATTCATATATTATAATCCCTAGTATTTCCATAAGTTCATTGTTGATGTATTAATCAAGCCATTCTGCTTTATGACTAGTGAAATTAACGCGGTTCCAACCTTCACAGGACATAACTGATTTTCAATGTCAAGTCCTAAACCGAGATTTGTGGAGTAAACCAGAAGTCAGAAATATGATTGATCAACATTTTGTATTTTGGCAAATATACAGGTAAACAAGACCAGGGAATCCCAAGTGAAAAAATGTATACCCAAACAAAAGTGATTTAGGATTTATTTGACTTAAAAGAAATTAGGTGACTATTTTTAAATATTTTCGAATAGGAAATATTCAACAAGCCGTTTTAATAGATCATTGCAAGGTTGAAAACTGTAGTTGTTATTTTGTACAGCTATTTTATCAAATTCTTGTGTTACTGCAATTATTTCAACCATCGATCTGACAGAGATTCAATGGAAGGAGAACACTTCCTCCGGTTCTACAGTTGTCCCTCTTCCCCCTTTATTGGCGTGATAGATCCAGGTACTGGAGAGCTAATGAGACAATGGACTTTCCTCACCAAGGAAGAGTTTGTATCGGAGATGACCTTGTTCTTGTCTGAAAACTTCGCTACTCTTCTCTCCCCTGTCCGATCTCCTCCCTCAAAGCGACCCTGCACCAACAGAGCCAGGTTTGTACTTAACAAGTCGTGTTTATCGTATGTTTATCACTACTTAATGATAGTTAAAGCTTTCATAAAGTTCAAGTAGCTGTACTGTAAAAAGACAGGAATTAGAAAATATGGTCTTCCAATATAATCTTCAAGTGCAATAGGCACCATAGCAGCCTATATCAATGATGCTATCTTTTTCTCATTCTCAGAGGCATATTAAACGACATAACGGAATCAGCAACAAACGGTGGTTTACCTTCTTCTCGTCCCAGCACAAGCGCACTGTGGCACTCAGAAGAAGTGATGAGGAGTAGATCTCCCTCCCCTCAACCCGGCCCATCATCTGCAGAGCCTTCCTCCTCCTCTTCAGCATGTACCTCATCAGAACCCTCCAGTTCCACTAGAATTGTAAACGGAGAGATCATGAGCAGTTGCAACAGTTTCTCGGACTGTCCTCCTGTTAGGAGTCAGGTTGATCCTACCATGATAAACATTTCCTTTAGGTTACCGGACGGGTCGCGAGATGATGCGCGCTTAGGTAAGAGTTCTCGATGTAGCGACCTTTACTCCTGGCTGTCCGGGAAGAAGTTAAGTGATCATGTGATATGGACACAGTTTCCTAAAGCTGTGGTCCCTAATGACTCTCGTAGTTTGATAAGGTTTTTGGGGTGTGATAGAGTTATGTTGTATGTTGAGGAGAGGGATTAAAAATATCAAGTAATTTCAACTTGAAATGGATGTTTTATTTTGTTTAAAACATCTGCAACTGTACAGATTTTTATGTACGTGAATAATGTTGATCATATAATGTAATTTCAAGAAGCTTCTTCGATGTGGATGTATCATTTTTTAAACTGCTGCTTGGTATTTCAACGAGAATAATCTGAATTCCGGAACGCATGTACTATGCTGTTCTCAATAATTGTCGAGTTTGGTCCCGAAAAATCTGTCAGTTTTAACCGACTCATATTCCTCATTGTGCACATGCTTTCACAGAAACATTAACAGAAACGTTAAACTAGTCAAAAATTGCACTCAACACTTGCGGTTGCGATATAATGACGATTTATCTTAACATGTCTATCTTTTTGAGGTGTTAATTAAATCTCGTGATCAACTATGTCACTTATTGGAAATGTAATTGTCGAGAAATTTGAATTATTAGATTTTAATATTGATTTCAGGATCGTGAAATTTGTATCGAACTAACACAGCATTTGAGTGCTGGAAGAAAACAGAGTTATATAGAGGTGGCAGATTCCTGGAGGTGACAGATTTTCATGATCTCTTCTCATACAGTCCAAATCCAAACTTTAGTTTCTTACATTTGTGGGGAAATAGTTTGTGTATTGTCCAAGAATTTCTGGGAGTTACAAAAGTTGTCAAGAATGTACGGAGCTCAATAAGTGTGGGATCAATTTCTGAAAAGTACGGAAATGTGCGGAAAATGAAGAAAAGTGTGAACGTATACACGCCACACTTGCCCAGCCCCTTGCCTCTGTACCTGGAGGGACAGAATCGAGCAATTATGGTAAGTACTGGTTACGATTTGAACTGTAGCAAATTAGATTTGAAGCACTTAAACTTGACATGATCAAGATAATGCCAATTAGTGACATACTTCAAATCATGTCGTAATCAAGTTAATCATTTTGGCGAATGAGATGTGATTATACGTCAATAAGTTAAACCTTTTTCCCTGTATAATCATTACTTTGCTTATTTGATGAGATGTCCTGCGGACCACCGTTTCAGCTGCAGTCGTATATTTAAATGATCGTTTAAAATGTCAAATCATAAGGGACATGCTTTAGTCCGAATTATTTTTGATCCTGTCCTTTTAGGTAATTTCATTTTAAAAAACATTCCATCAAATAATTATTGATAATTTATCCTGTACATTTAACTCCCCTGCAGCCGAATTCCACACCCGGAAATGGACGCCGATTTGTTAGACCAGTTTGTAGAGACTACAGGCAGCTCCATGGCAGAGGCCATGAAGTACCTCAAACTTTGTGACAACGATATCAACGCAGCCGTCGGGTGCTACTTTGATCCCACCGTCGTAAGTTTGCTTAACTCACTAGAACTTCAAAGTTCGGGCAATTTTAGCGTTTCTGTAATCTTAGACTTGTACAACTAAATTAAGATTTACAACTTTAGTAAAATTTACTACTTTACGGTTAAACAATGATGAAAGTTACAAGAGAATCTATATATTTAATAAAAATGTCACATGCCTGAAGACTGCGTGAAGATACTGTCTACTGACACGTTTCTCAACCCGCCGTCACGTGACTAAACCTCCCACTCAGGGCCGAAGTTCGGGGATGCTCGGTGAACAAGAAGCTGCAGTCCGAGCTCCAATAGCTGCTTTTACCGACCAGATCAACGAGCAAGTTGCAGTGGGTCGTATGGGAAAGAGACCCTCTATTGTGTTCGAGGATGGGGATTTGGGGGCGATGTTTAAGGCTCCTACTGATATTTCTTTTGTTGGGACTTTGGAGACTGCTAAGATTAAGGGCAGGAACAGGAAGAAATGGCTGCTTGTTAACGTTCAGGTACATTCCATATCATGATATGGAAGATTTGTTAAAAGCGCTTTATAGCTGGAAGTCTTGTCCGACGTCAGTTAAGTATCGGAATATTTTGCTCCTTCTTTCCTACACCCTTGGCCTTATAAATTATTCTTATTGCAAGTATCGATCTAGCAAGTATGTAAAGTAGCTGATAAGAACTACAACTAATTTCCTCTCTCTTATCTGTTTCCCACTCTCACCAGGACAAAGACGTGTTCCAATCTCAGCTGCTAAATCGAGATTTGTGGTGTATGGAGGATGTCAGAGACGTTCTAGAAAGACACTTTGTTTTCTGGCAGATTTTCAGGTAATCCCAGAAATGGTTTGACATTTTTTTAAATTGCCACAACTTTGACTCGAGGCCGGTTCGAATATACATTTCACAAATTCTTGCTTTCAAGCTGATCAATTTAGCTTGTATCTTGAGTCTTTACTTGTTTACATATATGTATATATACCGAAATTGAAACCGAAATTGAAACCGAAATTGAAACCTATACAGCCATACCTTCATCTATTCGTGAATCGTAGGCAACTAAGTAACTATACCTCTCAGAGACAACTTGGAAGGAGAACACTTTGTAAAATTTTACAAGTTTACCGAGTTTCCCTGCATCTGCATCATAGATCCGAACACTGGAGAACTGGTAAAGCAGTGGGGCTACATGACCCACATGGAGTTCATGAAGGTAATTTTTAGACAATTTTAAATCTTGATTATAAGTTGCCTGATTCTTTCGATTTATAAATTTATAGAAGAATTAATGAACTTCAGTTTAAGCCTTTAATTATTTCAGGAGATGCACGATTTTACATCGTGCTACAGATTTGATTCTGGAACTCGAAGAAAAAGTTTTGATTTCTACGGCATGAGTCGAGCTGATATGTTCAAAATAGAGGAACCCCCTATCCTAGAGTCCCCTGCTGCTCTCTACCCTTCTTCTTCCTCCTCATCCTCCTCCTCCCCATCTCCTCCCTCCTCCCCTGAACCCGACTCTGATCCCGACACAACACTTGAGCCTGCGCCCGCAATGCCGGAGGTGCCGGCTGACGTACAACCCGGCACAGTGCACGTGACGTTTCGACTACCTGACGGTGCGCGACACACAGGTGTGTTCCAACAAGATGGGGGTTGCAGCGAGCTGTACCGCTGGTTGACAATCTATGCGCAGATGGATAACTTTAACGTTTGGACTGCGTTCCCGCGTGTGCTGGTGAGTGACGGTGATGTTAGTGTTCAGAGTGTGGTTGGTGGTGGCAACAGAGCCATGCTTATCGTTTCTGAGAAAGAGTAAAGCTAAGTAAAAAGTTGATGAAGAAGACGGTACGTTGAGAATTAATGAAGTTCAATCATGCAAGTTTTCAAATGACAACTGATGATTCAAGTCTGTGTCTGTCATGAGTATAATATGATGTGCTCCCGTGAACCCAGAGGCGTATGCTAAAATGTGATATGTTTATCTTTCTTTGAAGTGCTAGCCAATCAGGAGGGGGATTATAATAGTTGTACAATAATTTGAGTGTTTTAAAGCATGAGGGCTTTTAAAGAACTTGAAGTATTGAATTGCACTTTAGAAAAAATCCGATTTCAGCATCAATCTAATGACTTTTATTGGCTATATCGTGATCAACATGATTTATTATCAGTTCGTTTTCGAGTGTAAGGTTGATAAGATAACCTTTACAGATGTCAGTAACTATTATCAAATGATAAAATTGTGATTCTTACTAAATGGTCCGTTGTGTATTTACAAGCTGCTTGATGAAATATGTGTCATTCGTTCAATTCAGGGTTGGCATTTACTTAATTACTTCGTCTCACGATAAGATGACGTAATTTTGAAACTGTATCACTAAAAACTACTCAAACTTCGGGATTTTCGTGTCTACCCCCTACGCCTCATCCCGAGGTAAAGTCGGAAATAAGTAAATTTGAGGAATTTGAGGAATGTTAGTGATTTTGGAACAGGTATCTCCTTCCCACTTCGGTCTCTTTCTCCTTTGATTTGATAGCGGCTATTTCAGTCTTGTGGGCGTGTGGCTGTGACCTGTCTAATCCCATCTTTGCGAATTAGTGAATCAATAAACATGCATGCCAACCTCAGGCTTGATCTTTCTCAGCCAATCAGATACCTTTGTTTGGTCACGTGAGCACATTTAGAGACCAATTTTGCTTTACCTCGGTCTTGATTCAGCTACTACCTTCTCATCTTGCAACAATTAGATTCTAGCAAGACTTGCAGTGATTGTCTTTATTAGTTGAAGGCTGAAGCATAATCTTAGTTTTCTTTACTCCGAACTTTCTCTTCCTTTCTACTTGTGTTCTGCTTTAATTACTTTTTACAAGTAATTGTTCAACTACGTTTTTGAATTTTTATTCTGTGCTTTGAAATGCTGGTCGCATGTGATTCTATCTATTCTTATCTATCTATTCTATCTATTCTATCTTCTCTATCTATTCTTATCTATAATTACTTTGCGTACTTTCGCCTTGATATCAATATTCAACAAAGAACTTGCTGTATTAAAAAACAATTCACCTTAACATTTCGTAGGAAATGTCAATGATATCCCACAATTTTAATGACCCTTACATCATCACAAATAAGCCGTGCATGATCACTAATGATCCGTATACCGAGAATGATGCTTACAACTACCAAAATCACTTGAGTGACCCATACAACCATATCGACCCATATCTAACTTTTAAGGATCCTTACCTTCAAAACTTCAACACCAACAATAACAACAATAACAACTGTAACAACTATAACGAAACATTAAACCGTGTGATTTTCTGGCGTGATGACGTCATCACTCTGACTGGTCACTTGATAAACACATTGGAGTCTCTGATCCAAGTTCAGGGTTCAATCCTGATAGAGTTTCATAGAGGTAAGTCTTATCTAAAATAATTTATCTACTTAACTTATTGTATGTTGGAGGCAAAAAAATAGACAAACTTGTTGTTTTCCGTATTTTATCTCAGATCTATAAGATGACCATGCTAACCATTCCGCTGACCTTTTCATTTTATATCCCTACTTTTCAGGAAATGACCAGATAAACACAGGATATACCGATAGAGGTCTGGTAACTAAGGAAAGTAAAGATATTATCAACTTCAGTGAACTGGGAACTCAACTTGCATATGTTTACCGGTATTTAACAAGCGACAAAGTATATGTCATTTAACAAGTGACAAAGTATACGTTTGTAGTATAATAATTAGCACATGGTCCCTCACGATCAATATACAATATACATTTCTTGAATTCGGAGTTTAACTTCAAAATTGAATTCTAGTTTACTAATTTAACGTTAAATGATACAACTATACAAGTTATCTAAGAATACACCTCTTAAACATGACTGTACCGCAATCCTTTGTTCCAGGTTCTTCTCCAGCCACGTCCTGATTTTAGGAGAATTGTTACTGTCCTCCTCTGGCTGGTCTGGTATTCGTTTTTCTCCCTCCAAATATCCCCTTGTCAGAAACTTGACCAGGGTTTGTTGACCTTCATTTTCTAGTTTTATAAGGTACCCAGAAATCTTTTCATGTGGGATAATTTGTTGAGTATTCTTATATTCTTTGTTCAAATTAAAGTATGTTGAAGTTTACACTTTTTAATATAAAGCGGAATTAAACTTCCAGTTGAACACATTCTTGGATACTCTGTCTAGCAGTGTTTCTGTAACCTGTTTTGGGGGAGGGCCTGTCTCTGAAGTAGCGGCTATAACCGCCTGGCTGAGGAATGAGGGCATATACTTACCGGTCACGTGAGTCTACTTATTGTTAACCCTTAGTTGTGAATAGTATTTTGACGTGAGTCATCTTTTTAGTCTGTTTACCTTTAGTTAGATATATTTTGCTTTCAAATCCTTAATGTCAAGCAAATTTATCGACTGCCTAAGAATGCCATGTCCATGATGTCGCTTTTTTGACAAGTTTCTTTTCGGTGGAGATTCTCACGATTGCGATCAAAAAATCGGCCCACATTCTTCAAAGTTATCATTTTCCTTGGTAGCTGGTGATGCAGGTATCCTTATTCTTAAAACGTTTCTATCCAGGTTCCAAATTGTAGACAAGTACTCTGCGTGGAACAAGGTCGCTGCTGAAGTCGGAAGTTTCTGTAATGTTGGTCTGAACTACAGTGAACTAGATTTTCTAACCTGCCGACCAGAGGACCTGATGGTTAGTGTGTGTATTTCAGTTTTTGTATTGCGATGTTTAGTGTTTTTTTATATATTCTATAGTTAAATTTCGAATTTCATTTCAGGAAATGATTTCGTTTTCTGCCTTGGCAACTGGTTTTATCATTAGATAACCACTTCAATTCTGATTGCAGCAGTGCTCATGTATGGACATCGTGTGCATGTCAAAGTTCTTGAGTGCGCTAACAGCGCACCGCGCAGCAGCGACACCCAGCCTAGCAGCGGTACTTCGAAACATGAGACCCGGTTCGATACTGATCTATATTGATAACAGTGGAGGAGGGACCACCCAATGGCTTACTAGTGAGGCTCATAAAGCGAACTTTACCGAGGTTAATATGAGCCGTGTTGTTTTTTATTTGTACGTTCTTATTTGTTCTTGCACTGAGATAATAATCTAGTGGAAATCTATGTCCAATTATTTCTACAAATTCTGTGTGAATTTAATCAATATTTAGATTTACTAAGTATTTGTAAAAGTAAATCCTCCCAAACTTACCCACTGTCCCCCCTTCAGGTGTTCTCTGTCCCCCACTACCCCGCACGACTTGATCCCTCTGTCCTGGCCCCCAACGAGCGGAGATCACTCTTTAAGGTCAAGGCTACCAGCACACTCAACGTCGCGTTCAAGATCTTCATAAAAAGCGAGGGTATTACTCCCAAGTATTATCCGCCTTCTTTTAGAAATAAAATGTATATGAGGGTTGGACAATCCTGTACTTCGTGAGGCGATGTTTAGAGTTGGGGGATTAATTTCTTGTTCCTTTTTGTTTGTGATTTAACGGTTTCAATTGGTTAACGTGAGAAGGTACAGATGGTATGAAATAAGGTGTTCCAATTTTTGTGAGATAAGATTTATCTTGAAAACCATCGGTACCGCCTCACCCTTTCAGCGTTTTTAAATGTTGTTTTTTTATGTTTTAATTCACGAAATATTACAACGTGTTTAATCAAAATTAAATTATTTATTTTCATTTGTTAATTCGAATAAGTTAGGTTTCTTCCCCTGATCACTCAAACTTTAAAAGACTAAAATATCTGAATCTAACATGTTTTTTTAGTTTGAATCTTAGCTAACATCATTCACAAATTTAGTGTTATAAGACGCATTAAACTTTTTTCACGAATGCAATATTTCATAATTAACTACTTATGCTATGTATGAATTTGAATTAAATTGTATATTTAGGCATAATATTTTTGCTTTTTATATTGTTTAATTTTTTACCATTCTCATAACTGCCAGATATGTATAATTTCCATTCTTATGAAGCTCGTATTTGGATGTGTTCGAAATTTTAATCTTATCAGATAGCTCACAAAAAGGGCAAAGGGAGAACTTATGTAATTGACTATTTGAGTCCAATTTCAGTGATCACATTTCCATGCCAAATTTTATTGCATCATTCATAATCGCATTCTAAGAGTTAACCATTCTTAAAAGTTAAACTTGCTTTCAAATTATCTTGTCTTTTACTGCATCGAACTATAATCATAATGATAATACTGTTTTCTGATAATTTTTCTTAAAGTTAAATCATAATATCTCGTGCCTTAACCAAGATACTTTGCGATTATCGAGAGTCATTAACTAACATTTGGTAATTAACTAGACTCGACTTCAGAAAATTCAGCTACATAAATACCATAAATTATACTTTCTCATAGGTCATACATTTTATATAATTGCATTTCAATAACTCCATGTAGCCATTAACTACTACATGAACCAGGTCACCAGTTACATTCAACCGCTTGATCAACTAGCATGCACCTGTGAGAAAATCTTAAGAAAATGTCAGTCGTGTACAAAACAGGAAAATTCTTCTTGCTGGACCACGGACAGAGTTTGATAACTCAATACTATCATGGCTCCTCGTTTTATCCTGTTCCAGGTCTCTTCCACCAGCCCAAACAGTACTTCAAGACTAAATCAGACACTGATAAGCGTAGTCTCAAGGATCTGTTCGTGCAGTTAGGATACCCATTTTCGGAAGAAGATGGTGTTGAACCGAAAACAGACACAGAAGAAGTTCAATCCGACAAAACTTTTATAGTAGCTAAACATCCCTGTAAAAAGAGAAGAACAGAACGTGATGAAAAAACTAGATGTTGGATTTGGGCTGGGAAGGTTCCTTCCTTTAAAAACTCTTCCTTGGCTAAACAGTGCACCGAAAGAAGATGTGAACATGTTCTTCCTTTCACTGTGGAGCTACAAAAATCTTTGTCAAACGGCTCAGTAACCTTGCAAGGACCTACTATTAGCCCTGATATTCACCTTAAACCGTCTGGTATTTTTAACAAACACATTAGGAACGGTTCAGCAAGAAGCGTTATCGTGAATTGTAATGACTCTTCGTACATCATTCCTCCAAAATGTTCCTTCCTCCTTTCGGACATTTTCCACTTAGACAGCCTTGTCAAGTTTGCTCCTTCATCAAAATTTAACTTTGTGGTGATGGATCCACCATGGTCAAACAAGTCAGTTAAGCGAAGTAAACACTACAACATGCTCACAACCCAAACTTTTCCGGAATCTTCTCAATTCACCAATCAAAGGACGTACGAAGATGTGGGTTACATGTTTGATCAGATAGACCTAGAAAATTTAATTCATGAAGATGGTCTGGTAGCAGTGTGGGTGACTAACAATCCGTCCCATATTAGCCATGTCCTAACTGTTTTGTTCCCACGATGGAAGTTGAAACTTTTTACTGTTTGTTTTTGGCTGAAGTTGACGAGCGAAGGTGTTCCTATTGTACCGTTTAACAGTCCTCATAAGAAACCTTATGAACTCCTCTTCGTGGCAAAGAAAGCAACAAGTGTAGAACCTCTTTCTATGGAACAGGTCGAAGATGTAACATCTTTTCCTGTCGATCAGCTAGGTTCTGTGCTAGATAAACCTTCGGGTGATTTGATTGGACCTACTGTTAAGGAGTGTAAGGGTAACAGTTCCAGCAAGAGTGTTGTTACAAAACTTATTCTTGCTAGTATACCTTGCGTTCAGCATTCAAGAAAACCCCCTCTCGAATTTTTGTACCGGGAGTTAACTCAGTTTGATGTAAATCGCAATTCTACCACGAATGAAGGAAGTTTTGCTAATGGTGGTCCTCATTTCCTGGAATTGTTTGCCAGAAGTTTGAATAGTGGCTGGGTTTCGTGGGGTAATGAGGTGTTACTATTCCAAAACTCAGTTTACTTTCAGCTCAACCAAACAGAGGATAGCGTTTGAAATATGAATTGTGAACGTATTATTTCTGACGAACTTGTTGTTTCTTTACACAGTATTTTAGAAACGTAGACTCCTTCCCTAAAAAGCTGAACTGTGTACACTTTACTGACTAAAAATCTAACAGTTTAGGGGACATGCCGAAGCAGATCAAAGAAGTCAAAGATTTTCTCCTTAAAGCTCAGAAGAAAGATGCAAAATCAGTCACAATAGTCAAGTCAAAGAACAAAACGAAATTTAAAGTTCAATGCAGGAAGTATTTGTGGACACTGTGTGTCGAAGATAAAGATAAGGCAGAGAAATTAAGGCAGTCTTTACCTAAAGGATTACCTATTAAAGAGATCCAATAGTTTCTAAAGGAATTGCTTTTGAGGTTGATCTGCAAACTTGGAGTTCCCGGTGGCTTTGTTTGTGTTGAATTCTTCATGAATCCCTCATGAAGAATGGATTTTATTATTTTACTTACAGTTGAATTTTATTTATTATCCATTTTGTTTTATTGCAACTAAGCAATATCAACGAATTGCCATATTTTTGGTCTGACTTTAATCCACAAATTTCATTCTCATTATATTGCAAAGTCTGGTTCACCTTCCCTGCTCTAACCAAAATTCCAACATTTAGGGCAGAATGGCACAACAACTAGCCAAGAGGGTGTTGAACCACCCCACCCTGACTAGAGGAACAGTTAGACTGCTGACAGTGCCTGCTGGTGCTGCTGAAACTAAGAAGGAGGAGGTGGTGGAGAGATACAAGTCTCCTTATCTCACTTTCAACAAGTCTGATCCACTTAACTTGGACAGTCTTCTTACTGAGGAGGAGAAAATGATCAGGTTTTGTTTTTAGTCGGCGTTGAATCGGTAATTCTTAATTTTGTCACCCCTTTCTCACTTAATCTATTATCAGTTAGCTTCCTAACTGAATATCTGACCTGATGCTGCAACTTGAGAACAGCTAACCAAAAGGACGTTGCTCTTAAACAAACCTTCACACTATTCAACCCCAGGGATCAGATGTATGAGTACTGCCAGGACAGACTGATGTCGCGCGTAACCCAGGAGTTCCGCAACGAGACCTTCGACAAGAGTTTCTTCAAGGACCTGGGAGAGTTAGGGGTTCTGGGTCCAACTATTCAGGGTTACGGGTGTGCTGGAACTAGCTCGGTAGCTTACGGGCTCATCACCAGGGAGATCGAGCGGGTGAGATAATCAGTTTTACAAGTTTCACTGTAAATAAGATTATTTTCCATATTTCCAAATTTTCAAAATGTCAATAATCTGAGGATTCAGATATTCACATATATTTATTTCACCAGAACGATCATCATATCTCTGCAGGTTGACAGTGGGTATAGAAGTGCCATGAGTGTACAAAGTTCTCTAGTGATGTGGCCGATATACGCTTACGGAACTGAACAACAGAAGGAAAAATATATCCCTAAACTAGGTACAGTCAACAGTGGTCACGACTCACGTTCATTGATTTTGTGTTAACAGTATTTCACAACCGTCGATCTCAAGGTTGGCAAGATGTCATAAACATAAATAACTCTATAGCAACCGGGGAGTTGATCGGCGCGTTTGGACTGACAGAACCAAACCACGGATCTGATCCAGCCAGCATGGAAACTACAGCTGTGTATGATAGCGGCACTGGGGAGTATGTTCTTAATGGCACCAAAACTTGGTTAGTTCATTTTGAGATTTTGTTATCGCTTTGCTCCTTCCTACGGCATTATTCATTTTTTGGAACCTTTTTTAACTTTCAAGAACTTGAATTTAGTTTTGAAAATATTGCCAATTGTTGATTTGTGGAAATAAAACGCTAAAATTCTCAGAAGTCAAACGCAAAATACACTATGCATTTTATACCCCATTCAAGAAGTCATTTTGCTGATAATTTCATCGATGAAAGATTTTTTAAACTTCATTGCAGAACATCCCACCATTGCTCTCTTGGTCGTTGCCAGGTTGAATCCGGTCAGCTTGACAAACTTGTTACCAGCAATTAGCTTGTTCACAGCGTATTGCGCCACGTGTTGCCTCCCTGCATAATCGCATCGCGCCTTTATTGTGCCACCCATTGCTAATTTCCCTAGCGACTCAACCTCCAAAGAACCTCTATGTTTAACCCTGATGTCTGTGGAAACAGCGGCTGAACCCAGCACAGTGTTGTCATCCGCGAATCCTACCCTGATTGTACCGTTATTCTCCACGTGCAAGTTAACCTCGTCTTTATCGGCTGTGTCGTCCCCGTACAACAGCGCCATAACGTCGATAGAGGTAGCCAGTTTGCCGGGAGGGAGGAATATTTTAGCTAGAGCACTGCCCACCTCCTCCCTGCTCTGTAGACACACGTCCTGGTACATGGAACTAAACCCAGACAAGGTGGTGTTTCTGTCCTTACCCACCTGTACGGACATGTCCAGTGTAGCAGGAGTTATCTCCACCCTAACCACCTCCACCCCAGCAGAACCTCCAGGTCCTGATATCCTGCGGGGCATGTCTCGTATCAGGTTATTAGTAATGTTAATCATGTAGGTCTGAACCAGCTCACAGAGGATGTCCTGAACTGTACTCCTGATGGTAGGTTTCAAGATCGGAGCTAGCCAGTTGACAGAGGACTTCTGGAGGTCTAGGTCTACTTGGGTGTAGTTAGCTTCACAGCGGGTCATGTTCAGAGTGTTGTTTTCCCCGACTTTTATGTCCAGGAAGAGGGAACCTGCCAAGTCCAGGGTCAGGTTGCCGTATGTTGTCCAGAATGTGTATGCTTCGTAACTCCCCGAAACGCTTGCGGTGGCGTTGTTTAGGCTGAGGGTTATGGAGCCGTTTTTGAGTGATCCCGAGCTTTTCCCCAGGTCAATCTCGTTCATCACCAAGTTGTCGATCTTGTAAACTGACCCTGAACGTTTTGTGTGAAGCTATATTTAGTCAAGCTATTATTATGTACTTTTGTAGGACTCCAAAGTAAGTTATATGCTTAAGTTATATGCTTTTCTACGATCTTATTTTTCAAGTGATCTAGGTAAGTAGGTATCCATCTAGATTAAATCAGAGTATTAATCATCACTTTATAAAACGTCTTTAATCTCTATCACTACATGATCTTATTTAAGTATTTACCAATCCTTACCTTCTGCTCCGGGCAGCTCCTTACCGACCAACGTAGCGCCATATCCTTCCACAAATACCTCATCAACAACCTCTGCGATATAGTCCAAGTATTTTCCATTAACCGACAGTTTCACGTTCTCCGAGCATGCCAGATTCGGGCTTAATATTAACAACAGACAGAAAATCATGACGGAAAGATGCGGATTTTACCAGATGTGGATCTGGAGTCGAGAGGAGTTTGAAATTGTCGAGCAGGTGGTTTGTGTTGATGGGATTAACTCTGATTGATTAAGTTATTTAGTTTAAATTTGAAATTTAATTAAACCGTTCTTTCATTTTAATTTTATCAGCTGCTTCAAAAAATTTCGAAAATCTTGTTGAACAATTCCTGCCACTATATTAATTAAGGTTGTATTTTGAGCAATAAAAAGTGGGTCTCTTCTCTCTTCTTCCGTCATATTTCACATGCATCATAGTCGTTAAAGTGTGAGATAATACTTCTACAGAAAAATATATGGAGTACACAAAGTACGCAAGCAATCATGATGTGTGAATAATGAATATTTCTATAAGGTAATCAATATATTCAATGCAATTGACATAGGAGCTGTGTCTAAACTTCAACATTTTCAGGATCAGCAACTCCCCAATAGCTGACGTGTTTGTCGTGTGGGCACAGTCCGACGGCAGGATCAAGGGCTTTATCGTTGAAAGAGGTCGGTTACTGTGTATAGTTTACACAATTTGTACATCCTTATCTTCAATCAGTACATAGTACATTGTACATAGTACATAAGCACGTATAACGTGCGTAAACAATATAACTTTTAACTGTGCAGTGTGCTTTGAAAGATTATCCCCATGGCTTTTTAAAATGAAGTCGAATCGTAACGCATGATAATTGAAAATGAATTTTTCGACATTAACTCCGACCATTTAAAGTTTGCTGAAGTAACTCTTACAATATTACAGATATGGAAGGTCTGACAACTCCCAAAATCGAAGGCAAGTTCTCGTTACGAGCCAGCGTGACAGGTCAGATTGCAATGGACGATGTCAGAATTCCAGCTGCTAACTTACTTCCAAAGATAGATGGACTTGGGGTATGTTTTTAATTCTAAACTACTGTGTACAGTAGTTGCTGTCAAATTGTTTAATAACTATTGTTCAGAGTTCAGGTTATCATCTGAATTTTGATGTTTATAGATCAACGAATTTTCATCCTTAGGGT
>JH152824.1:112973-128810 GCA_000226015.1 Mnemiopsis leidyi | reverse complement strand
CGTATCATACAGAAAAACCTGTCCTTTTATCCCGCAATTATTCTATCTGCGTCTTTTCACCCCACACCCGCGAATTTTAACCCTACAATTTTCTTAGCTGTTCTCAGAGTAGTAGTAGTGCAGCATCTAATTCTTAACTATCTTTAACTGATCGTAAATTTTTGAGTTTATAATATAATATTACTTATACTGACAATTAATTTCAACAATCAACCGCTCCTCGGTACACTAAAGATCAAGTTCCGTTACTTTTAAGAGAATAACTCGAACCAAGCCGAAATTTTTAAAAGTTTTATAGGTTGGTTGAATAATTTCCTACTTCTTTATTTACTTGCCTTGGATGTCAACTTTAACTGCAGGGCGTTGTAGAGCAAATTTGTGATCTTATGGCTTAAGGTAAGAACTCGCATTTAGTCAGTTATTAAAATTAAATACCTGGCTTGATCTACATTTAACGGCGAAACTTCCCCAATCTGACTATTCAGATACGACAAATAATTATCGAGAAACGTTGTCGTTTGATATATCATAGAGGATTTGAGATCTTTCCCCAAAATATCGTTCTTTATAAGTACTAGCTGGAACCCCGTCCTACGGACGATATTCATTGTGCAGATCTTACATCTATCCATGAAATTTTTCTCTCAGGGCACGTAGGTATTCTTGATTCCTAATACTCCCACTTTTTACTGCAACTTCTCCAAATCTCATTGTCTCTATGTCATCGGTGCAATCCTGTATCTCTCATATTGTCTAAAACCTATTTCCCCTCCTAGTCCTACGTCCACTCTCCTTAGGCTTGGTCCATATCGTTCATCTTACCCGTCATTTTTCACGATTCCAGACGTAAAAAACTAATGTCTAGGAATTCCTATATAAGTATATAAGGAAGCAGCCTGCCAGACATACAAAAAGTGGTGTCAAGTGATAAAACAAATTAGCTCTTGGCTTTTATGATACATCTATGTCATCTATAGGATAAGTTAAATGATCGGTCGATTGTTTATTAGTCGCATGATATATATTGATTGAAGTTTAATTGTTGATCAATTTTTCTGTGTTAATATGAAATTAAGTGAAATGAAATAAGATAAACAAACACGGACATAAAATGAACGTAAAATGAAGTACCTTACTCGGGATTATTAATGACCGGGATAAAGTGGCGGGTTTTGGGGGATTTCGCCATATTTTCCCCGTTTTTTATTTTCACCAGCCCAATAAAATACCGCCCATTTTATAACCGTTGTCTCATATTTACTATAGAAGACTATTGGAACAAACAGCAAAGTTTATCTGAATTCATTTTTCTCATTCTGTATAAGATTTCAATTTCAGTTGTTTTTTATTTTCCACCTCTTCATGGTTACCAGCCACTTTTTATGAAATAGTTAACAGCTGGATCAAAGTAAAAATAGCTGATTAATCGGTGAATACTTCAAAACTTTTAAAATAGTACAATGGTCGAATCCAAGTCGAGAAAATAACTTGAACTTTTTTGATAACAGTGTCAGACTCAGTTTCGAGTAGTTCAAATATTAAGTCTGGGGAGGGACCTGGACGATGCTCCTTTTGATGAATAGCTAATGCTCCATCTTTATAGCTTGAGCTGGTAGGAGTTCAAGCATATCTATCTAAGATGGTCTCCCAGTCTAAGATGGTCTCCAAGTCTATCATATAGTGATCATCTCTGAGAGATCTCGGGGGTTTCCACATTATGGCAATCTATGACTAGGGGGAGGGGGTTTAGCAGATGCTGATGTCATCAAAAATCGGCAATGTTTGGTACGTATTAAGGATTTACCAATTCTTTTCCCAAAATTTACAGAGTCAATAGGTTAATTTAGATTGAATTATTGGGAGTATTTTCTTTAAGTTTTTTTCCTTTGACGTTCATTTTATATCCGTGTTTATTAATCTTATTCCATTTTAATTTGTATCTGACATAGTTCAGCACAGTGTTCTAAAGAAGCTATCGCATAACAGAGAAATTGGTCAACATGAATTAATCCCTGTCTCATTTGTCACCTGTAAGTGTCGAGAGGAACTATTTTTGATTAAATATTTCCTTACTTGTTTACTTTTTGCTGGCCAATGATCGCGATCTGTCATTTGTTAAACATGAGATAATGGCGACGATCGATCGTCACCATTATCTCATGTTTAAGAAATGACAGAGGTGACCCTGCCTCCTTACAATAAAACGAATGTCTCGAATCAAATCAGCCATATTTTCTATCAAATTTACAATCTCTTAGGTGTATCCAAAGCGTCAAAACAGTTAATATCACGAACATGACGATACTAGTTTGATTAAAATATGTCCTTGTACAAAAACGTTTAATCCAAGTTGATGGAAATGCTGTGACTGTCATCCTGAACCAGAACTAAGCTGCGAGCTCTCGTGGGTGCATCAAGACAATTCATTTTACCGGTTGAAATAGTCTTGCTCGTCAAAAACGCTAACTTCAATAACCTCAAGATTTAATTTCCTTTTAAATGCAAATTTGCTGATTAATTTATTCCAGTTGCCTGCTTCGCAGTTAAGCAGTAAATTTGGACATCAATATCAAATTCAATAGTTCCGATTCCAGTATTGCAGTTTACGATCTATATGCTTTTGTTTACTTTTAATCATAAATTATATCTAACCTATCTTTATAATTCACTATGTGGAAGTGAAAAGTTACAGAAATTGAAAAATTTTTCATTTTACCACAAATCTTAGTAAAAATAGCCTTAAACAATCATCAGACGAAACAGATACGTCAAATTAATAAGCTGATTGATCGGACCAGGCGGACTGTACTGCGGATCTGTAGGGCTGCAATGATCCAAACCCGCCAATTTATTACAGCGCAGGCAGTCATTCCCAAAATAGTGCCGAATATTTGGTGTTTAACAATTTGAATAGTCCGGATATTACAAGTTTGGATTTTGAAGTTTCACAGCATCAATTTTAATAATATACTGTGTTAATTATAGTACATGAAACGTTTTAAAAGTTGTCTCTGTCCCTAAGATCATATATGATCTGAGGGGCAGGGACAACTTTTAAAACGTTTCATGACCAAATTAGGAATTTGTCGGTTAGTCAATTTGTCAAATCCAAAATGGTACTCACGCGGCAGCGTGACTCAGAACACCATCTGTTTTGACGGGTACAGGAGTAGCGGGGAGGTCAGGCTCGTTTACGAAGTTACAACTCGTAGTGTGGGTGATGACTGAGTAACTTCCGGCTTCTAGATCACCTTCTAGTTTTACCCTGCAAACAGATGGTGATACTGATAGAATTGCAGTAAGATAGGCTGTATGGAAAGGTGAGATACGATAAAATGTACGGTACAGTATACCATTAGTATACGGTACATGGTACGGTACTGAGTGATGATGATTTTCACAGAATGCGCGTTATGTAATAGTTTCTTAATTGCAACCCCATTTTTAATATAACATTACAATACCCCATCATGTTAAAAACTATATTCACAACATGATGATATTTATTCATTCCATTTGAGGGGGCAATGAATGCCAGTAACAATCGCGACAACTGCTCAAATGCGGGCTTACAAATCGTTAAGACTGGCAGTAAAATCGTTGACGGAAATATTCCCCATTTGCCACAAAATTCGACTACATAGTCGAGGTGACACAAAGGCAGCTAATACCCCCGAAACCAAAAACCAGCGCCAATTATCCACAGATTTTGCAAAAGCGATTGGTTTCCTTTTAAGTGCTACCAATAGATATATTCAACCAATATCGGGAAAACTGGTTAGTGGGTCTCTAGCTACAGTGCCACTACAACATTGTGAAGGACTATAAAAGTGTCTGTTCATCAAAGCACTCTTAAGAATTACCCCAAATCACGATTTCATTAATGTACCTGTTGTCTTGAGTTCGTTCCAATGACATCAGGGTGACGGAGTTATCTTCTGTTTTCACAAGATAAAGAGTAACATCAGGCAGTAACTTGTCTTCATCACCTGAAAAAAAATTACCATATAGATGCCACGTGCATTTATTTTAAATTCGTGAAGTTAGTCCGGGTTTTGACGATAAATTTTTTAAGCTCCAACTTTCCAACACTGCCACCCAACTGCCGCCAATTGCGGGTCTGCAAAGTGTAGCGACAGCTTAGATCTACAGCGCAATTGCGGGGCCCATGGCCGTAATTGTTGTGGAACTTTGCAGCAGCTGGAGGGTTGGAGCTGTTGCCCCATGACCAATGTTTTTTGACGATCACGTGTTTGATAGCATATAACAGCATAAACAAACGCATACGAAAATATTATTTCAAGACATAACACGTGATCGGTAGAGCATCCTGTAAACTGGTCACCCCTTGTTGTATCTTGTTGACTTGACCTAACAAGAACGAGCACAACACCCCTTGTTGCATCTTGTTGACTTGACCCCACAAGACCGAGCACAACACCCCTTGTTGCACCTTGTTGACTTGACCCCACAAGAACGAGCACAACACTCCTTGTTGCACCTTGTTGACTTGACCCCACAAGAACGAGCACAACACCCCTTGTTGCATCTTGTTGACAAGACCACACAAGACCGAGCAAAAGACCGCGTATTATTGCTTAACTGCACCTCGCAATTTATAACACTGTCTAGACGTGGTCTAACTGTGGTGAGTTAAGTAGTGCCAGTAAATCGTTATAAGTTTCGGTCCGCTAGTTATCAAAACTTGTGAAGTGAAGTGAATATCACTTATATCAGCAAAATTTTTGTACCGTTTCGATATTCATACTGCATACTTACATAGATGTTGCCCCATTTATGGAGCGCTCAAACCCACTTTTTCATTGCTATATTAGTATATTAAAGACTAGAACAAGAAGAACTCTCTATAGTTCAGACACTTTTCTTTCATAGATATTCATTATCGTCACCGGGCAGGGCAATTCACGTCAAATGCTCTTTTTCTGACATGTGCTTCATTCACAAAGTGATCCTTAATAGCTTTTAAAGTTGAAAACCTAATGAGGTCGTTCGACGTTTAATTTATCCTTCTGCTTTTATTTCAGATCATGAATTTGCGATATAGCTTTGTGGTAACTGATTTCACCGAGATTGCTCATTATAGCATCTTCATTCTTCACTCATTGTTTCAGAACGGTATTTACTTATTACAATTTGAAATGTAAAAGTTAAATTTCTGGCCTATAGGTTTTGTTAAATTTTCGGTATTTAGTTGTATTTCTGGAGAACCTCATATTTCACATTTGTTGAAATACAAGCATTTAAAATTGCACAGCTTTCGTCTCCGTGTACTTCAAACACAAGGAAATATTTCCTTGTTGGTAAATACTCCCAGATGGAAAAACGGTGTTCAATTTTGCCCATTTACAAGTTTATACTCACATGGTCCCTTGTTACGTGGCTTGATGACTTGTAAACAGGGATTGGCTATTGCAAGTTAAGGGCGGTCCGTGTAATTTAAAACTTAAAACTGTGCTTTCAGTCATACAATAAACGATATAACTTATTTTAATGATTCGCTCCAGTTCCAGGACTGGCCAACCATGTCAACAGCGCCACAAAAAGTCATTGTGATTGTAGCTCGGCTTCTGATAATCGAATTCCCAAAATTTCTTCAGGAAGGATTGAGAGAATAAGCTTATTCAAAATTCCTTTTCTTTCATTGAAATCTTTACACAATGAATGTTTGATAATTTTCCTCTCCTTGACACTCAATCCGACAAAATAAAATTTTCGTTCCTTCTTTTATTGAAACTAACTTCTCACTACCAGTTCAAGGCCCGTAACAAAATGGTGATTTTCGGAGATCTGTTGGAGCGGGTGCCGGGAGCGGACGGCCAACTTCATCCAATACACACGGGAGACCAATACGATCAGGTAACTTAAAATACTGGTAGAAAAGCGTGTGCTTGTTAGATCATGTCAAGTCGTAGAGATATGGCATTATAACGTGTTGGGTTTTACAGCCTGTCCATAATGATGAATTCTTCGTTTTGTGTACTTTAAATTTGTATGGATCAACCAATAGTCATACCATAGATTCAATAATGACTAATATCGTGCGCAAAGATGAAGCTTAAATTCCAATCCCTCTGCAGGCACTGAACAAGACATTTGTGGTTCTATTTGCGGGTTTTTCTGTCCTATCTACTCTCGCAAACCCGGTGGCCTTCTGCTACAATCGGTCCCAACGACAGACGATAGCAGCGCTTCTATTCCAAATGTTAGCTGTAGCTGATTTCCTCACAAATTCTACCTTCCCTTTTGTCATTATGTCAACTCTGTTGAGCAAGGACGTCAAGCCGATTAGGGATGACTCCACGTTAACCAAGGTAACAAACACATGATCAAATTATTTAGCACTTTAAAGAGTCGGCCGTTCATATACCGACCGAATCTTGAGGAAACGTTTAAAATACAAATTTTGCACACTCTCAAGATCATCATGCAAAACTCCGAATTATTGTATGCTTATTCAGTAGTATACTATATAGTAAGTAATGATACTATATAGTAAGTAATGATACTATGTAGTAAGTAATGATTAAGATAAAAACAACAGAAAAACTCCGCAGGAACTTTGGAGTATTTTCAACATAACCATTATCTCCATCTCCGCGATCCTGACCTCCCTCCTCTCCATCACAAGGTACATGAAGATAATCAAGCCCTTCATCAGGTTCAGGATCCGTCCTCTCCTTATCTACATCGGACTTAACACTCTCTACCTTGTAGTTGTCCTCTGTCGTAACATCATCCTGTGCGGGCCGGGGGAGTCGTACTGGCTGAGGTTCCAGCAGTTGTCCTGGAGGGAGAGTGGGATAGCGTGGCAGATGCCCGTGGCAATACCCTACCTGGGCCACTGTCTGGTCTCGTTGATCACCAGCTCTCTCACTATCTACCATCTACAGAGAACACGGAACAGCGTGGTTACGGAAACACGAGCGAAATGTCGACAAAGCAGCTACGCTATCGTGCTGATGAACTTGGGGAACACTCTGTTCCTCATCCTCATCACCTCCTCCACCGTCCTGTACATCACAAACCCCATGATGATTTACCAGCTCCTCAAGATGAACTTCATGAAGGACTGTTTCTCGCCCTGTCTCTTGTCTGCCGCTAACCCTATCATATTTTTCTTGTGCTGCAAGGACAGCAGGGACAAGCTATGGGCGGCCATCCAGACGAGCCGACGTAGAGTGGAGAATGTACTGATATTGAGAAAAACAATTTACTTCTCTGACGATTCTAGATCCACTGGTAAAAATGACAAAAGAAATCCAGCCTTTCAGGAATTGGAAGTTCCGCCATCGTCAAAATCAGATTCATTTAGATTGAGGCCTGCAATCCCTCCTCCTCCTCTTCCACAGCCCATTCCTGTGGCTAGACTTAAGCGTGGGGGTCGCTTTGGGGGAGTGATCAAAAATAAATCATTTGTGTCATCGCCATTTTGAGAAGATAAATTTATTTCTTTCTGAGATATATTCTTTGAATTTGATACACGAGTCCTGAACAATTGACTCGAGATATATCACTATGTTACAATTTTTCCGAGGAAAGGGATACAAAAGATTGTGACACTTAGGAAAGATACAAGTATTGCATTTGAAACAATAGAAAGTTTTGGACAAGAGAAAAAGGATGTTTTAATGTTTACGGGCAATATTCTGCGAGAGAAACAGCTCCTAAATCGCTCATATACTATACTATAGCTATAGCTTTAAGTTAATAATCTGAAATTAGCCATTTGATATTCAACAAGCCCAATGATCATGATCAAGCTAAATCTCGCGACAGTTTATACTTTTAGCAGGGCTGCAGCTGACAAAAAATGAATTGCATTTCTTTTAAATGTGTGTGTTAAAGGTCCATTGGACAATGATTTTAGGATATTTGCTGTTTGGGAAAAGGGGAGGTGGTTCCTTTTTGGACTTGAACCTACCTGTCTCCACGAGATCCAAGTAAGGCCACGAGTAAAACGTATTTCATTTCATGAAGATGTTTTGCAATGCTCCTTTATAAACATGGCGTATTCATTTTCCAATATCAAGATCTCATTAAAACCTCAGTTCACCAAAGTTTGTAGGTTAGATCGTTCAGCCTGTCTTATTGAAGAAAGGTATAAAGTTCGAAACTCGGAGACCTAACCGTGCAACCAATCATGGCAGCAGTAATTTAGCACGTACCTACGTAGTAAATTTCGATTTTAGAGAGTCGAGATTTTGACACGACTATCTGTGAGTAACTTGACAATTATTAAGCGACATATATCGATCATTCAACGACAATCTAAAATTTGAAATACTTTCGACTAAGTTTGCAAATGAGACCACTCAGCTTGACTATATTAATATGGATTATGGGAGCATGAACGTTCCAAAAAAGTGGTGACACTTATCATTAAATCAGCGACCTTGCACGTGATGTATTAATATGATATAGGGTCAAAACTTGCACGTGAAGACATGTGATAAAGATTCTCAAGTAGAATTTTAAAATTACCAAGGAAGCAGTGTAACTACTTTCCTTCTTGGTTATTGGTTCAGTTCTTCGCTAAGAAAATTTGATATCACCATTTGTGAGCAACTTAACAGTGGTCTGTTAACCACCTACCATAAAGAATTTTTAGAAACTTCAAAGAAACTGCGAACGTATTTGGAAGGCATCTTAACATACTCTAATAGGCACATTCAGTGGAATCAATGGGTATTTCATAGGCGCCTGCAATGGCGATGTGGTGAGTTGCGCCAATGGTGATCCCTATCGCCATCCATCCCTAGAGCCAATGGCGGTGTTTGATTTGTGCCAATGACGAAATTGCCATAGGATCCATTATGATAATGGAATCATTATAATAATGGAACCATTACAATAATGGAATCAATGGATCCACTTTGTCGCGGTGATATCCGACTCTTGCAGCTCAAAGCTGCGTTAGAACGGTAGATTTAATCTCCAATCGCCAATTGTGCCAGTGGTGCCGATGGTGACAATGTAGCCAACGGCGACATTTCTGCCAAAAATTTCATTGGTGTCGCCATAGCAAATATACCATCATTATTAAATTTTTGATTGGCTCCATTGTCACCAATGAATCGCCATTGTTACCAATCGAATTTTGGCATAACTGTCGCCATTGGTGCCACTTGACCAATGATCCAATCACTGTGTTACAGTTTAGGGAGGATAGCCATCGAGTGGATTATAGTATCTATGTGTACTAGCTATTTTTATAAATACATTCTCGTGTAAATAAATGTTACAGCACGAATATTAGTACAACTTCAATTCCACTTCACATCTAGGGTCTTCGTTATAAACAATAATAATGATAGTATTAAACTGATATTGACATAGGACGAGAAATGCTGAAATAAGCGGTCGCCGACATAAATGAAAGGGCAAATCCGAGGACTCGAACTCGTCAATTTTGGACAAGCTTACGGTTCTTTCGTGGTCATTGAACTTCCAACTTTATTGTACAACCGTGCTTGTTGGAGTGCACCTACTAAGCATGTCCTGAACAAACTGGACACATTTGTGAGAAAGCACCTTCCCACCATTTTAAACATCAAATGGCCAACACGACGTATTACCAATAGAGAACTTTATCGGCGTTTAACGTGGTTTTTGAACTTTATCTACGTAGCAACACTGTTCCAATCACGGAGCGAGTAAGAAAAACAAGATGGACATTTTTTGGACACGTTCTTTGAATAGATGACAACTGTCAACCAGTTTTAGCACTGAGATTTGCCATGACATCTGGTGATTTTTACTGTGGAAGACGTGGCAGGCCACGCACTAACTTATTAAGTACAGTTCAAGATGATTTAAAAGAATCTCATTTAGAAACGATCCGTATGATTGCCAGAACTAGATCTGACTGGAGAAATATGTTTTATTTCAGGACTTTTCAGGTTGTTTAAGTTTTATCTGAGCTTTTTGGACTCGTTTTTAAAGAGTTCTGGGTTTAATGATTTGAATGTCTTCATGCAGGACTGATTAGCTCTTTGGGAAGTCCCCTGGAATATCTTAGAGTTAGATTACAGTGGTATATATAAGAACTTTCAATTTTGGAGGCATGCCTTTAAAACTGCACTTGGACAAAAGAGTTGTATAAAGCATAAGTTCCAACTACTGTCTAAACTTCAGTTCAATAGGCGACGGGCGACCTTTCTTAACTGTTAAACTTAAGTTCAAAATGTAAATGTCATGGTGATTATTAAAACATAACTACTTAGTAATATAGTTTTCCTGTCCTCGTAAAATGATTGGACAATACAAAATACATATAATCGACAGGTTAGGAAACAATTCTATGTTATTAAAATTCAGACGCTACATCATTCGCCGGAAAATATAAAGACATGCGATTTTTCATTTTGAAGTAGAAAAATTGGACTAAATCACATAAGTGCTTCTTATATTAGAATCTAGAATACAAGAATCTCTGACATTTCGTCTTATTTAGACAAAAAATCGGTTCCTCGCTTCAAAACCAAGAAAGCAAGAACGACGATAGGAAATTAACAGTGAGCTTGAAGTGCTTTTTATTCAAATTCAATGTAGGATCAGCCATGTCCACAAATCTTAATCTGAGATGCATCTAGAAATACTAGCAGGGAGCCCGTCCTCCGGACGGGTTTCCACACTGGCATACCATTTGGCTGGCAGATATCTTGAGTATACACAACACTTCATATGAGCCTTTCGAGATATGTGATATGTATATGCAGGGAACGAAAATCGGGTATTTCTGGAAAAAGTTCTCATATTTTTATACTATCAAATAAAATTGTAGCCGCCGCCTCATAATCCCGTAACTTAATTAGTTATAGCAAATTCGTGCTAACCCATAGTATAGCTAAATAATTCTAACAGCCTTGTTCGTCAGTGGCCTGCAATATAAATGGACCCTGCTCCGGAAATTCCTATCTTCAAATTGCCTCTTTAATAGCTGATTTTCTAAAAGCCAAAATTCCTGCTGAGGGAAGCCTAGCACGCCTGGGACTACACAGGTAAGCAGACTGGACGTGAGAAGACAATTATAATTATTTTTGATAAAGTTTTACTTTTTATCGAAAACTGATTTAGATTTCTATGTAGTAATTTAGTGTGAAATTTGGAGATATCTGGAATAAATTCCCATATTTTCGTTCACCCATTATTACAATCCCCAGCATTATGATCCACATAAATATGTTCTAGTTATGATGTACAATATTTAAAAGATGTTAGGGACTGAAGATATGCCGTAAAAAACGCGATCTGGACCTGCCTAGTCTGTCAGTGTAATGAGTAATCTTAAAGCTAACAAATTCACAAGCTATAAGTATATTGTTGGGAAGTTTCATTAAATTTTTCAAATTCGAAGATCATAAGGCAGCAGCCTGTTACCGCATAACATAGTTCAAAGGAATAAACATTTTATTTTTTGGATCCTACATCATTATGTTCAACTTAATGTGATACTGCTAAAAAAATCGTGTTATTGTGAAAAACACACACGAACACACGCACGTACAAACGCACGAACACCCACACGAACACACACATGCATGCACGAGCGCACGCACGCACACACGCAAACACACACACACTTACTCTGAGCTAGCGGTGACAGAAGCAAGACGATTTTAGTTTTGTGAGGGGTGGTAAGGAGGTACTGATGGGAAGTCCAATCTCCTCTGTTTCCTGCGTACGTGCACCCACGCACATTTGAGTGGAACTTCAACGGCTGCGCCTCTGGGCATGGATTTCGTGATGGTCAAAATATAGCGAACGGTATTGCTGGGTCAAGGTGTCGTAAGTTTTAAAGAATCTTATATCTTATATCTCAAAATTAATTGATCCAGCTTTCGTCAAATACTCTCAAAGTCAAATGATCAAATTTGAAAGTATTTAACAAAGCAACCTATTACTATTAGCTTGAGCATCGACCATCAAAACAAAGGTAGGTGTGATACATTTAGAAAGGGTTTAACATTTGAGAAACCCTGTCAAGAATACGTTTCTATTTTAAGAAGTATGTTTTACTAGAAATGGATAAATTGAAAATTTAAACCGATATAGGTTTGATTCTTACCTTGGGCAGGTTTTGGTGATTTTTCGGCAGGTTTTACAGATTTGGTGGTCGATTTTAGCACGGACTTATCCTTGGCTTTAGATGGAGTAGCCTTTTTGGTATCAGCAGTTTTCCTCTCAACCCCAGCCTTCTTTTTTTCAGTAGCCTGCTTGGATTCTTGGTCTTTCTTGACTTTATCCAATTTGTTTTCTTCCCTCTTTTCTATTTCCTTATTTTCGTTTTTTTCCGATTTCTTACCGTCCTTCACGTCCAATTTTTTATCGCTTTTCTTTTCGGCCGACTTTGACTTCTGCCTGTCTTTTTCTGATTCAATTTCAACTTTAGCTTTTGTTTTTTTCTTGGTATCTTTTTGGGGCTCTGCAAATAATCAAACATGAATCGTTTCAAAAAATATAATCTTGAGACGCAATTAGTCTAGAGCAAACTGTGATTAAGCAATAAAGCGCACCCATGTTGCAAGTATAGACACTGTTTGCTGCTATTATAGTATTATATCTACTACTTCTGAATAATTTGGGAGATTAAACTGTCGCGTCAAGGCCGGATTTTACAATTTACCTTGTAGAGATTTTGGTATGACGTATAGTTATACGGTATATGACACATGTAAACTCCGAATTAGTTGTCGGAGTCTTGGTACAAATATGAAAAAATATGTGACATCAACTATCCCAGGGAAGTGCCCCGATCGTCCCATCGTCTATATACTCGACAACGTCTTTTGCAAACCTGTCACTATGGGCGGCTGCTTTTTAGAAGGCATGACGATGTCATCATCTTCGTCGGATTCGGTTTCAGTCTCGGTTTCAGTTTCAGTTTCAGTCTCAGTTACAGTGACAGAATCGGGAACGTTCGGTATATTACTAGTTTTTTTAGACCTTTCGTCGGGAACTGAAATACAACAATAAAATTACTGAAAACTAATGTTTAACAGGCATTTTAAGAGTGCCTCACAATTTTTACATTAAGTTTTTTAAAAGATTTCGATCTTGGCCAAGAAAAGAATTAACCGATACCAGCCGATCATTGATTCAAGTTCATCTGTAAACACCTAGAAAATTGAGATTGTTGACTGATAGCCATAAGCCAACGTCAAACTATTAATTGTATTTTAAGAATAAAACAAATTTACACCTCTGATGGACAATAAATGATTCAACTGTTTATTTGTGCTGGCATACAGTCCTGTAAACTCTGAATAATCCAACTTCCCATCTTTGTTTGAGTCCAGAGAGTCGAAAATCCTGTCTACTTCTGTTGCTGACATCTTCTCGCCAAGCTGAAGAGTACAAAATGAATGACGCTTTGAGACATCCTGTTAATACGAAATTTGAGAAATAATCTTCTGGTTAGTTATACCGAAATAATGAGCACGTCACAATTCTATCTTCGTATCACGAGAGTGTTAAATTGTCAATGATTGATTACACTAGCAGGGACACCGTCTCTTGGCCGGTTAATAAGCCTCCCTTCAGTCGCTCCCAGCCCCAGTTTCCGATTTTAGGAAATTTGTAAATTGTAAAGTATCCAGTTTTTAATTCCTGAGTCTCGACAATTGTTCTAAAATAACCTTTTGCAACAAAACTCTAAGTTCTGTAAGAGATATAAAGTTGTCTCCATTCAAGTCGAAAGTTTTAAAAGCTCGCATTATGTCATCCGAGGATATGGACTTTATCTCGCCGGCAAGCTCCACAAGTCTGTCATAAGTAATCACTCCTGGTGGAAATAATGCTTGTAACAGAAATGTCTCGATCTTATCGAACTTTATCCAAAAACCGAAAAGGGAAATATTCAATAATGTTCGTTGATGAACGCATATCAAGCATAAAAGTGCATCAGAATTATAGGAAGAAATAACCAGCCCCTTATTCATCTGTCCAGATGAGACTAATCTCAGACTACATTGTAATTCCTCACCTCCCTCGTTCTTCATAATACTCCGTATTTGTTTGTCTGTCACATCTTTTCCGCTTAGATACAACACTGAAATCATTTGTATCAGTTTAATGATGTGGCTTAATGTAAAAGTTTATGTTTCTTTATATGCATAGCTGCATGAAAGTGCAGAAAGTATCATACGTGTTTCCAGCCCTTTGCGCTGTAAGATTTTAGAGATATGCATAATCGCCTCCAGCATTTGGGCTTTTACCCGGTATTGCGTAAACACTCGGCCTGTGAACTTTTATCTAACAGGAAAATCTTCGTGCCATGCCATGATCGGATATAATCAATAATTGGCCGCCAAAATTCACATTCTCCACAGTCCACCAGATTCCATTTCTTCTGCACTTTAAGACCTGGATATGTGCCTAGCCTGGCGACCTTAGTGGAAATCCTTGCTCTACGGAATATTAAACGACGAATGGAAGCTAAGGGGTTCCGTGTAGTCCAATCTTTAGTGCAACCTTTACATTATAAGGTGTGATTCAAACAGCGGATCACTCTGTGAATGAATTAACTGCATTGACGTCATTTGATATTTGCTTAATTGTTCATTACAAACGCTAATACCCTGTTGGCGCAAATCTTTCTCACTCCCTTTCGGTAAATAATTTTTTGTACGGCTTAATTGATGAATTAACAGGAGACTTTATGGTGTCCAATTAAATCTAAGGGAAATTGTGTCGTGAACAGTTTAATTTTTCGACAACTTCATATAATGATTAGGCAAACGTTAACTAGCAGACTGCCGAGTTACTTTATGTCCTTATGAACAAGATTGAATTGACAAAGTCACTCATTTATTCTGTCACCAGTCACGTTTTATGCTGAAAATGGATTAAAAATTGGTGTTAAGTTGGCGATTTCAAAAATGCTGCCCGCTGGTCGATGTCAAGTGTCAACTTGCGATGGCGAAACGAATAATTTTTTCATCACTGCTTCGGAAAAAGCCTATTTCTATATTTCTACTTCTTTTATATGTCCGACCTTCTTCGTACAAAGATAAAGGGTTTTGCCGGCAAAGCTGCCACACACATCCTAACTCAGTATCCAATAGTGATTTCTTTTTGCTGACGTGCGTCATGCACAAAAGGGTTTACCTTCATTTCATGTAATAATGTGCCTGAGTTTAATTAACGGGAATAAAACCGGCGGACTCTGGCGGATTCGCCGCGGATTCCACCTGAGTCCGCCGAATCCACCTGAGTCCGATCGGATCCGTCATCAAATCGCGGACAATCCGCCAAAATTTTGTCCGCCAACCAGTCTTAAAGCTAAGTTCCACGAGTTGGCGGAATAGTTCCACCGCGGACTTGTTCCGCCGAAAAAAGTTGGCGGAACTATTCGGCGGAATCCGCCAACGGCGGGCTTAGTCCGCGACGGAATGAGCAAACTGTTATTGCTCGGACTTTTTCCGCAGCGGAATAGTTCCGCCAACTTTTTTCGGCGGAACAAGTCCGCGGTGGAACTATTCCGCCAACTCGTGGAACTTAGCTTTAAGACTGGTTGGCGGACAAAATTTTGGCGGATTGTCCGCGATTTGATGACGGATCCGATCGGACTCAGGTGGATTCGGCGGACTCAGGTGGAATCCGCGGCGAATCCGCCAGAGTCCGCCGGTTTTATTCCCGTTAATTAAACTCAGGCACATTATTACATGAAATGAAGGTAAACCCTTTTGTGCATGACGCACGTCAGCAAAAAGAAATCACTATTGGATACTGAGTTAGGATGTGTGTGGCAGCTTTGCCGGCAAAACCCTTTATCTTTGTACGAAGAAGGTCGGACATATAAAAGAAGTAGAAATA
>JH152824.1:99490-110362 GCA_000226015.1 Mnemiopsis leidyi | reverse complement strand
TGTGTCTAAACTTTGCCCGTGCAATTTTTCAATCGTGGCTGCATCGAACGGCTGCGTGAATTCGCGCGTCTGATTTTACACGTGCAGAACAACTAACCTAAATTACGTCTGGTACGAGGTTGCGTATTTTGATTCCTCATTCCTCGAGGTTTAATGACAATAAGCGACGGCAAGATACGGGAAATTCAGCGGTCGCCTGACACAATGAAAGCGGCCGCAATTCTTGTTTCAATGAGGAATTATGCAGTCCAACACAAACCCATTTAGCCACACGTCAGTAACTACTAAACTAGCCAATAGGTGGACTACGTCTAGCAACAAGAGAAATTAGAAAAAAACTGTTTGAAGATGATAAGTAAGTTTACCTTCTTTAAGCTCCTCAGGATCCATGATATCGTTGTATTTGCTCTTCCGCAGATACATCCACGACTTTTCCACTTCACTCATCCTATAATATTTACAAGGTTAAACGCAACTTTTCATAACTTAATTTCCTTTTTAAATCTAGTTTTACATAAATAAACCATTCATTGAGGGATTAACAAGTTAACAACTCTGTAAACCACTCTCTTAACGATGGAATTTATGTTGCATACCTGACCTAGTTCTCCATTAATAATTTAATCACACACTACCACACTTCCACTCGAGACAGCTGACAGCACTACTTTTATAATCACACCAGAAACCAGTGCCCTTACTACCTGGATTCCATGTGACGAGAATCACAAAGATCACCCGCGCAGCTGCGCCACATGTTGCGTCCTACCTCTGATCTGTGGGAAACAATACACACTGACCATCTCAATCCTCACTACACCACCATGTAATCAGATTTATTCTGCGTTTAGAAGAGGAACACGTACTTGCTATGTGGAGGGAGTTACATGTAAACAGTTGGCGCAGAAACGACGCATTGTCTCAACACTTTGCTACTTTTTTGTTCTCCACGCTCGATTTGCGAGATCATGGTTGCAGTGCTTTGGAGTCGGTATTCCGACCATGTTTTTGTGATTGTTTTGTTTGCGCTTGTGTTTGGATGGGTTGTCGTGGTGAGTCTGATATGCTTGATTTATCGAAGGTTTTAACATTCCACAAATTCTATTTTGATCGTGCGAATTTTCAGATTATATCTTTCTTAAGTAACGACTGATGAGTCCAGTAGTGTAGTAGGTAAATAAGTTCAATTCGATACTTGAAATAACCTTCTTTCTGGCCCATAACAAAAGTGCGTTACAATGTGCGAAATGTTCATTTTGACAGGTGAACAGTATTTATGAACGAGACGTGGTATTTGCAATTAACATCGATAGGTCAACGGCAGAGCTAGAATCTGTGAGAAGCAGCGACGGGATTTTTATTGGGTGAGCTAAGGACTGGGATTCGTATAACGACTGGCAGTTTGCATTAGACAAAATCGAAACTATTGCAACAGTTTTTAAGAATGCAAAACTAAGTAAATTATTTAATTTCGCAACAGAGTATAACAATATTAGAAACAGTTTCAACAAATACGGTGATGCTTGAAAATCAAAAGGCGCCAAAATCTAAGTCACGTGCAAACAAATAACGTGGGTGGTAAATTACTTCCTTAATATTTTTTCATACTTTCAGGCAAAGAAAAAAGTCGGGAAAACGTCCTAGCGTTAGATTAAAACATCTGGAAAGAGAAGAACTAGCAACATTATTTAATACAGCTCCAGAGCCAATTAAACTGTTGATTGGACAGAGAGGGTAGGAAACAATTATACTTTTGAAATCCACATTACCATACATTCTAAATAAGGGACTCTAGCTTCAGATTCAACAAATAATATCAACGAGGAATCTCTGCATTTTCAGGCAATATAACTTGACAAAAGATGTGACAATCATAACTGCAACGAAAGGCAGGTTAGATGCTGTACATAGACTAGTTAAGTCTATAGCTGAGTCAGGATATGGCGATCTGAGAATCATTATTGTAAACGATAGGGATCCAGGTAAATTATTGCTATAAAATATTGTGCACAATTAATTAGCTTATAAAGTGGTTGCAAGAGCGACCAATTAATAATTATTATACGAACAGTCAGTAATCAATAATTTCAAATAATGTCATACCAACAAAATATTACTTTTTCTTCCTTTCAAGAAAATAGTCGACAATATCTGCAATAAGGGCAGTCGATAAAATCTGTGAGATGTTAGGTTTAAACAATGCTGATATCAAAATGTCTTGGTTAGAAATGAGATGACAGTTCATGTTTTTATTAACGAAGAAGAAACTGTCCACATTTCCCAATGTCCCATGCTCATCCACAACATCGCCTGAAATAAGCCCTCTGGTTAGGGTATACGACAGTGTTTTTCTCATCTTGTGTTCTTCTGAAGCAAAGTTATCGGACACATACACAATACTTTCTGAATTTTTCACAGCAGTAAGCGCCAAAATGGACGGATCAAACTTAATCGGGTCAAACATGTCTTCTTTGACGAGGGTACTGCTGTCTTTTTGAGGGAATACTCTGTTAAAAGCAGACAATATTTCACTGTCCTGTATGGTCGGGGGACACAGAGCAAAGACTCGAAAGGGACGGTAGTTGCAGCAGACAAGTAGGAACTGGTTGTTGGGGGACGAGACCGGGAGATAGACTAACTTTTTCTTCAGAACTTTTTCAGCATCAAGTTTTATTTTAGAGCAAGTTAGAAGTAAGTTGAGACATTCTACGAAGGGAAACTTCTGCCACTCTCCTGATACCACGTGAACGTTTTGCTCGTGAAAAACACAGCCGTACGCAGTTTCCACGTTATCTAGAAACTTCTCCAGTTTGCTGAGCCACAGCTTGGGTCCTCTGTTAAAGATAAAAACTGGATAGGCCAAAAGATGAAGACTAATACACGCGAACTCCTCAAACAAAGCAGCTGACATAATGTTAAGAGTAGATGACAGGCTGGATTTGAGCTTGTCGGCGTTTTGACAGGAAATCAAGTTGTCCCAACCGAACTCGGAGACAATGAAAAGTTGGACATGGTCCAGAGCGTGGGAGACGTAGGAGTCAGTTATCATCTGATCCGTGGTCACGTGAACAAGTAAAACTAAATCGTTGTACAGCTTGTATCGAACCTTGAGGGAACCTTTAGAAAACTGTGACAATTCAGTTCCCTCGCACGAGTTGGCAAAGGTGAAGAGTCCTCCGAGAGAGCCGATAGTGGAGAAGGGGAGAGTTTTGGAGCCAAACTGTCTGTTGAGGAACGGAACACCAGATTGGTGGAGAATACCAAACACTGAGTTTATTGACATTTTTTGTGTCTTTCTTGATTCATTCACATTGTTTTAGTGTACCTGGTTCTGCGCTGTCATGGCAAGCTACTGAGGGATCTACTGTTAGAAATCACAAATGTTAAAACTTCACATATGCAACAACCTTATCATACAATCGTCACATTATTGTTAGAACGGAAGACCCAGCAAATTTAACTAAGACCTATTTTAAAAGTGATGATTATGTTGTTTCGAATGGAAGATTGCAAACTTAAGATTGCAAACTTTAGATAAGTGCTCAACAAAATCTTGGACCAGTATACGTGACAAGTTAATCGCACTACTTTACACTAAAGTTTCATGTTGACCAACCGTCAGCAAAAACTAATCACAATAACGACACGTATTTCAGATAACGACACATACAAGTGGCACGAAGACAAAATCATGTCCTACAAAAACGCACAATATCATATCGTGAAGGCGCCATCTCGTGAGAAAAAATTTGGTATAGGAAGAAGTCGAAATCTTGCACTAAGTTTAGTGACCACTCCCTTCTTCTTACTCCTGGACGATAATCACATAATTACCAACCAAAGCAAGGTAAATAAGGTGACAGTTAGTTACTTGTAAATAAGGACTAATGTTAAGGTTGCACTAAAGATTGGACTGTACGGAACTCCTTAGCTTCCATTCCTTGTTTAACATGCCGTACAGCAAGGATGTCCTCTTAGTTCGCCAGGCTAGGCTAAGTAAATTGTAAATTTGTCATCCTCACATTTAATTTTCCATCGTTGAACTTTTGTAATTTCGTATCGCAAGTTGTAAATTATACTTTATGAATTTACATCAGCTTGAAATTCCTACACAAACCTACAAAGGTACTGACCCGTCACCAGGCACTAACTAACCATGATAAACCCCGACAGCTGGAAGTACTCTATCAAGTGTTAACAACAACAGACACCGCAATCGCAGGCGGTTATAGACTTGGGTCTCCGGAGTTTCCCAGTTTTATGAGATTCGACTTGGGAAATAACACTATGTTTATGGTTACTAGATGTCTTAATATGGATACAAACACTGAATTGCCGCAGATAATTAATGGTGGTTAGATTCTATGACTTTTACTGAACCAACTAGCTTTTTATCCGAATTTGTTCGTAAGTAAGATAAACATGAGTTAAAAGTTTAAAAATTTGAGAAACTTAATAGGCGTCCGAATTACTGGGGAGGGGTCGGAAATTGTTTCTATCACGAGACAGCCTTTTTTCTAAATTGATTGGTCGGATTTGGCTTCGTATTGGTCAATCGCTGTCACACGATGGGAATAATTTCCAACTCCCCCACAAGTATTCTGACGGCCATTCCAGAATGGAAAGTCAGCCAGCTTGTGATTATCTAGCTGCAGTTATCTACGTTAATCATGTCACTAATTATCTAGGAGACTGTCGACAAGTAGATCTACTTCCAAACTTCTTCATGGGAAGAACGTCAGCTGTGAAGCTAGCTGGAGGATGGGACTCTCGTCAACCCTATAATGAACTCTCTGAGGAGTTTTTTATAAAAGCCAAGCGTGCAAATCTCAAAGTTGTCAAATGTAACGTGCACGTTAGTAATGAAATAACGTTATTTAAGTATTTAGTATAAATTACCAACTCAAGTCAGTAGGTAATTTTGTTATTGAAGTATTTACTAAGTCAGGATTGGCTTAACATTTGACGTCAGGGCACAAACAATGCTGGGATTTAAGTCCGTTTCTAAGTTTAATATTTTCTAGGTCGAACACCAGAAAATCAAATATCCCTCAAGCGAGAGACACATAAAGTTAAAAAAGAAGAGATACCACTATCGATTTCTCAAGAAGTTCAACATCTTTTACAAAACTCATTGCAGCTGTTCAAACTTAGTCAAAAGTAAAGAAGGGAAGTTTATATGTGATAACAAAAGATGGAGACACGCCGAGAAACATAAAGATCGACTAGCGGTAGTGAACATAGACAATGAAAGACCGTGATGTTTGGTAGTTTGGAAGAGCTGCACTTTCTGGTAGCTCAGAAACCATTCTTTCAATTTTTGATTGTCATTGTTCGTAATCATAATGTATTATCAGTGTTTATTAATAAGTACTTAATACAGTTGTTGTAAATACTTGCAATGGCATGTATCAATACACATACTTACATTTATGTGGACTATAATTATAAACGTTGACCATTTTTTTAAATCTTTGATTTAAATGACTTTATTCCACAGTGGACTAGTTTCATTTTGTGATTTTGCAAATGTAGACTATAGAGATCCTGAATTTATGGACGAAGACATTTATTGAGCTGTATGAGCATACAATAAAATATGTAAGTGGCCATGAGCTTGCAAGACAATTAGCAGGCCTTTCTAATAAGAACAAATTTGTAACTTTAGCTCTCAGATGACAGACGCACTAGTTAGATATCATGCCAAGTAATGAGCGACTTACTGAGTCACTGCTTACATCAGCTGGCTCATTAAAAGAAATTCCATTGTACCACTGTAGATTGAATCACGTTACGGCTAAGAAACTAGATGAGGTATTTACAACCACACTCAGGGATACAGAATAGTTCTGTGGGCGTGTTCTTGTTCCGTTGGTACGCTAGAAAGCAAAGTGTTGATAAGTCTGATTAAAAAGTCGTTTGGGTGGAATCACATTTCTTTAGACTTGCAATGTGCTTTTATATACTTGCCTGTTAGACTGTATTTCTTTACTTTGAGTCATATGTAACGGACTTTTCAACGTTGACATCATCGAGAAACTTGATAGCGAGGAAGTGAAATTGTGTACAAAAAAGTTGGTGTGAAGTTGAAGTTATCTCATCTATACCTAGGCTAAGTCTGTCGTTTGTGTCATGCTCACATTTCACTTTTAAAAACTTTTTGTTTTTCAAAGGTTTAGTTATCAGAAGGTTGTCAAGCAGTTTCTATTTTACTTTAGGTACTAGTGAAGCGGTATCGACTAGCCATGGCAAGATACGGAAGAGAAATCGGACAACTGAGGACTTATCTCCCTGATTTGGAAACCCTTTTAGTTTGTCTTCTCGCTGTCGGAACAGTGCTGAGGGGCATTGCTGCCTCGAAATCGGGTAAGCTTTTTAGAATATCTACGCAAGATTTGATTAAATTAGGACCTTAACACTGAATTTTAGTACTCAATAACTTATTTAGGTTATGGATCGATTTTGAACTCAAACTTAAGTCGTAAATTTCGTTATTTTGTACGTCCACGTGAAATAATTCTAATCCCCTTAGGACAGTGTTCTAACGATGACGAAGATGGCACAATCGGTTGGGTAGCATTCGCCATAGCAGCTGTTGTTATTACGGTGGAGAAGTGGCTATCCACAAAGAACTTCGGAACAACAGTTGTCACCCTTATATCATACGTGTTGATACAGCTGTCTCTGCACAACGCTCCTATAAAATGTGTGGTCGACAACTCTAGGAAGTCGGATACCAAGTACATCGAGATCACCCAAACCTGCTTTTGTGCTTTCTTCTTTCTTCTTTATCTGCTCATTTTTCTGCAGAAGAAACTATAGGGTTACGTTAAAAATTGTTTCACGCCAACCGTACTAGCATGCTTATCGTGAGGTTAACATACCAAAGACAAATGATATTTGTTTTTACTATTTTGTGCACATAGAATAAATACATGGCCAAACATTTTATTTTGAAGAATATTATTTCGATAACTTCAATGACTCTTATAGTGTATGATTAGTAAAGTGCATACTTCATAGTTTAATTTGTGTCTAAATCACTGCCATACTTTCTATGCTAAAATGCCTATATTACGACAGGAAGATTTAAATATTAGGAATTTAGGTGGAATCCTAAATTATCAAATTTCGGCAATTTCTACTCTCAAAATTGTAGCTCAGGCCCAGAGATGTTTGATGCTATAGAGATGTTTGATGCCATCTATATTTTTTGTCTTATTGCCTCCGGGAATTATACCAATTTTCTTCCATATACCTTCCAAATACCATGTAAGAGGGAACTCCTACAGACTGACCATGCATGCAAATGTACCTACTTGTGTGATCACAAAGGTATTGCTTTATTGCTGAATATATATGTGACAAACTATCCCCAACAGTCAAAACATCCACAAAAAGAAATATCTTTGTGCATTAACATATGTCTTTTGTAGTCAGCTGTTAAAAAATCAACATCTTGACGACTTGACGATTGTGTTTACAACTCATATAACATTATAATCTTGTATAGTAAATTTGGGCTTTGTAGTTGGCTCTAAACAAACAAATGCCACAACGAAGATGTCACTTCCCTAAGCAAAGAAAAACAAATAACAACTGCCACAGCAAGGCAGATTGACAGACCTACTTGTAATCTGTTTATTGTAACTCCAGTCTATGTGGTTTCGTGTTCCTTAAAGTTTAGACTTTGATATATGGCAGTATGTTTAATTACAGAGGCTACATTAAAATGTATTAAGGGGTCGTTCACATATGTCGTCATCAAATTTTCGGCATTTTTACCCCCATCCCCCTCTGTCATCATTCGTCATCAAGACAAACTTCCCCCTTAAATTCAGGTGTAAATTACCATAATGATGTCATCATAGTAGCCCCCCCCTTTTATGTCAAAACGCTTTGATTGTTGGCTTTCAATTGCTGTTCATTTTGATACAAAATTCAAATGAAAAACAAAGTACATATTTCCAAGACAGTGTAATGCACTACGATGGTGACAGCAATCCTTCAAAGTCATCAGAGAGCTCCTTAAGTTAGTTCCTCACTCTCTTCCTCTGACATAAGGCTCTTCTATCAACATGTAAAATCTGTCTCCAGTAAAAGCAGTCCTAAGAAATTTTACACCCTGTGACATATGAATGGGCCTAGAAATGAACCGTATAATTGTTTACAACTTATACCATTAGCATTATACAATTTTACCTTATGTTTTCATAGAAAAAATTAACTTAAAAATTGTCTTATTTGAATTCAAATTTAAAATTGTCCTCCTTACTTTGAAAATTTTGATTAAAATCATGTGAAACTGATAAAGATTCTTTTGAAAATTCTGAAAAATCTTCAAATAATTGTCGATTTCTAATGACATCATCATTGGCAAAACTCCCCCTCCCCCTCGTCATCAATCGTCATCATTTGGAAACCCCCTCCCCCTAGGTGATGACGTCATATGCGAACGACCCCTCAGTAGGGAATCGGACAATTCAACATGAAGTACTTAATTTCAGAACTTTCTTGAGACATATTGCACAAATTCTTGCATTAACAACCGCACAATTTCAAACTTTTTCTATATTAACAAGCTTATCGGTATTTGGGAACTTCTGACCACTTGAGAATCGGAATTTGCGACGTTTTGGCCACTGATTTGGTACACTTTTGCCACTGAAGCACAGAGTTGGGCATTTTGAACAGCAGTGTGTTAACAGACAATTTAATGATGTGTGAACACTAATCATACTTTCAATTACACATGACAAAATATTGAAATATATCCCAATTAACCACAATATTTCTTTTCAACTTGGCCCATTAGTTAGATTAAAATACTGAACTATCACTTTGTTGTAGTAAGAGTACTAGGTATAAGTACATTTAAATGTATTTTAACAATTTTAAAGTGTTTATGAAGATAAAAAAGTGATAAAGCATAGGCATTTCGGACAACAACTTGCTCTATGGCTCGGTATACAAAAATCGGGAGCAAAGTGGGATCCTTGAGGAAATGGCTGCCAGAAGTGACAACAACACTATTTTGCCTTCTTATCGTGGGAACTGTACTAAGAGCTGTATCATCAACTGAAAAAGGTAAAATTTTCTTAGTATGATGAATTGCAGTAAAATATGCTTATTTTCTATCATTTAAGGTGCGTATAATTTGTTAAATGTGAAAAGGGTTCAGAACAAATGATAAATAACAAAAAGGATTCTGTATATTTCAAAGCTGGAAATAGGTATTTGACTTACGATATGGGTGTCAATTCATCATAAAAACTTTGGGTAAGAAAGGATTTCATAAAATTAAACAATGAATTTTCAATAAAACAATTAATTTATGTTTCTTGACATCACAAAGCAATACCAAAAATTGTAAAATTGAAAGTTGAAAGATTGTTGAACCCCTTGAGTTTCAACTGGATGGTAGCTAACGGGGCATATGAGTGCTCTCTCACTTCATTTTTTTGCGCACCTGCACACCACAATGTAAGGTAACATTTTAGGGATTCAAGAATTCAAGCATATCATTAAGAAGAATGGGTTAAACATTTAAAGGAAAAGATACATTATTGGACTGGCCATTTAAAACTGCTTATTTAGGATATAGGTTGATTGTGCAGCTAATCTCCACTTAAAGAATGATAATATTTATGATTCAACTTCAGTTGTATTACTTTGCCAATTTTTCAGTAAAATTGATATAGTAATTACACCGTAGTAATACCACTGAATACCACTGAAGTGGTATTACTTTAGTACACCATTATAGTAATTACACTCCAGTGGTATTACTAATTCAAATCTCGAAATCGACCTTAAAACGCCATTCTAACCAATTTTTTCAGCTTTGGACAGTACAGAGCAATGTATATCTGCCCTTGTGGTTGATATTTTTGCATGAAACTTTACATTTAGTTAGAATCATATTCAAGCCAACTTTCTGTGAAATCGAGCATAGTTACAATTTCAGCATTTTTAGGTCTTCCTAAGGCCCTAGAGTCCCAATATAGGTAACATAATGGCACTGATATTGCTTGAATAATGTTTAATTGTTTAAAAACGAAGAAATGATGAAATATGTGTTTAAATCTTTCTACATTCTACAGGACACTGTGATGGACTGGACAAAAAAGGAATGATCGGCTGGATTGCTGTAATCATTGCACTTATTCTGTGTGTGGTGGAAAAATGGTTGAGGTCAAGACACATTGGAGCAACTCTTGTGTCCCTAGTCATCTACTTTTTTATCCAAATCTCCATAAATGATTCACCCCTTAAGTGCATTCAAGAAATGTTTTCTGATGACACAGTTAAGTTTATTCCCATCATCCAAACCGTAATCTGTGTCCTGTTCAGCTTCCTCTATGCTCTTATACTCTTCAGTGACAGAAACACCAACACAGTCTAAATCTGAAATGTTCTGGGGACATAAATAAATGTTAAGAAAGTTTTGGGGTTATTTTCTGATATCGATGAAGAAAATTAATGTCATATTTTATAGTTGAACCATTGTATTATTTTATCATTGAACAGAACTGTTATGCAGAAGTTTTTTTGAATGATACCAATGCAGGTAAAACATTGGCCTCCCAGATAGAATTTTTTTGAAGGATTAGTTTGGTCTCAGGCAGAGGCTAGATTCCCATCTCTTCAATTTTAAAACAACTAAGTTATGTGAATATAAGATCAACCGTGTGCTGAAAGCAATTAGGACTCATATCTGTCTTTTCACAGTTTATACCTGACTCTTGCAGCAAAAAGAAGGCAAGACCAGGTAATCTCATCAATATCTGTGGCAAACACCATTTGACCCACCCTATCCAAAAATCCAACCACTTTAAACAATCTTTACTTTTTTGCCTTTGGCAAAAAAAA
>JH152824.1:85458-96123 GCA_000226015.1 Mnemiopsis leidyi | reverse complement strand
CAGTTATACTGAAGGGGCTCCTGGAAGATTCTAGATCTTTTAACGGAGACCCTCCTCATTTAACCCTCAATCACGGTTTCCCGGTCATTCCGCTGAGTCGACCGAAGAAGATTGCATAGGCAAATAATAAAAAATGTCAGCCGTAATTAATTTATTGCGTTTGAATATCATCACGCTAATGCGGAAACGTGCAGTAATTCGCACTGACCTCAAAATCGTATTACGAATCGAGCGTACTTGCGTGGGTATGGAAAATACCCACAATCTCAAATTTTACATGTAAATTGCAATAGGGGTCGGCGGCTCGTGAAATTGATGGTTTATATGTAATTACAGGCAGCGTGGGTACATGAATGTACCCACGATGACGCCATAATGTCAACAAAATTTGAAGTTGTACAGTTTCAAGTTGGTAGGTCAGCCTACTCTAAAATTTGACATGCTTGTTCTCATGGACTCGCGCTACAAGTTTATCGAGTTTGGCGCAATTTGCCTGGCTACAAGCACGCAAAGTTTGAACATGTTAAAACGTGTCAATTTAAACAAGAATTGCGCCCGCTTTATTTGGTCTCAGGCGGACGCTTAAGATTTCCATCTCTCTTTTAGACTAGATACCGCTATGAAGTTACAGCCATCGTAAACTTAATACTTTGCTAAATGATGATATTCACACCCAGTCATGTTAACTGTTTTATTTCGTCTCTCCAACCAAAACAAAAGATGATATTCACATTTCACTACGAATTTTTGTAAACTAGATACCACAGTCCACAATGAAGTAAGAGCAACAGCTAACTAAAACTAAAGCTAACTTAAACTAAAGCGTTTTGAACGTTAAATTTAATAGTCATCACACTACCAAGCGCCTGGACCCTGAACGAAAGTCCACGCTACAATTACAAAGACCAGGTGAAGCTGAAAGGTAGAAACGCTGAAAAGCTGAAAGGTAGAAACGCAAATTCATTAAATTTGATAGTTATCACACTACCAAGCGCTTGGACCCTGAACGAAAGTCCACGCTACAATTACAAAGACCAGGTGAAGCTGAGCCTGAAAGGTAGAAACGCATTCAGACTTGAGTTTTTTGCTACAACAATCTACAAGTACACAGACACCGATATTGTCGATTTTCTGCTATATTTTGCTAGTTATACCTGCAATCTTCGAAATCAATTTACATTTCCCCTGTCCTCACGTTACGTATTGAAATTTAATTATTCAAAAAAAAGTATTTATATTACGGCTTAAGTGCCTTCGGCAAAAAAGTATTAGAGATGGAAAAAATTTAAGCATTGTAACTCTGATTCCTTTTGCTTGTTGTACTTCAAATTTTCAGGTTATCTTGTCAGGTGTACGAATTAGTACCAGCTGAAAAATAGGAGATCTAATTCGAAACATGCTGCATGGCATGTGCCTTCAATGTTTGGCATGGTCAAATTGTGATGGCTTATTCAACAAAACATCGTTAAAAGATCAAAATCTAGATATTAAATGACGGCTAATTTGCCATTTAGCATTCTAGCATTTCATGTTTTGCAGAAATTGGCATCGCAAACACCGATATTTTCGGTCTTATGGAATTCCTTTCAAACAACAAAAATTATTGTTTCAGTGCCTTCTGGTGTTCACCTAACCAGGTGCTTATGCCGCGCCAGCGGCTGCTGGTGGCGCACGCGATGCACGCAAAAGGGCATTCTATACCCCTTAAAATCGCTGGGCAGATAGGGGGCAGGCCCCCAAACCCCCCAAGCGGCCGTCGCGAGTACCCACCCGTGCCAATTCCAGTCACTCATGTGCCGCCCCTGTAAAAGATGCGAGTTAAATTGTATTAAGCACGAGGAATTTTATAAATTTTATAAATTAAGTGGCAATGTTGTTTTGGTATCTGTGGCGTAACGTTGTTGCTGTAGCTAATATGGCTGAACGAGTAGACGGATTAATCTCGTTAAAGTGTGGTGCATGTTATATAATTCATGTCCTGCATGTGGGAATTTTTATAATGCAGGTATTCCATAATCAAGCTTTATCCGTCCAATTTCTTGCGTATTCTGTAACAGTTTCCTAGATGGATATATACAGGGTTTTTTGGGTCACTGATGGAATTTTTATAATGCAAGTATTCTATAATCAAGCTTTATCAGTCCAATATATTGGGTATTTTGTCCCTGTTTCCTGGATGAAAATATACAGGGTTTATTGAGCCTACTGAGGGAATTTTAATATTGCAGGTATTCCACAATCAAACTTTATCAGTCCAATTTATTGTGTATTTTATTGAGTCCCGGAGTTTGTGCCTGTCAGAGTGCAGAGGAAACTCACCTATCGGGCAGCTGGAGAAAACCTAACCTATTTCTAAAAACAGAGTCTTGCCTTGAGTCTGCTAAAAGAACAGTACGAGCCCTGTCATAATCTAAGGCAATCATCAAAACAACACTTCACCTAACCAGATGCACCCTCATGGACAGGTGAGTGAACCCTTAACGGGCTAACGTCATCTCAGTTATTGCGAACACTATGCTTGACCGGGCCAGCCCACATCACATTATATATTACTATACCGATTTGTCAGACGTCGTTGTCAGACACGTGGTGCACCGCAACGCAAAGCAATTACCGAGTGCCCGATAAATGAGACAATAATTATTTGATTTATTTATTATCAGATGTTGTAAATAATTTGACAAAATAATATTTAACGGGCGATGCGCGTCTAAAATTTCTTGGAAAGAATTTTTAATTCTTTCGCCAGGCCAGAATGCAGAAATGCAAAAGAGCGCGTGATGGCCGCAACAGTAACAAGTAAATTATCAACCTACAAGATATGATACTTCAATTTTTCTTAAAATTATGATCACACGTGCAACACTGCATTTATTGCTACACGTTGCATAGCCCTGCTGCCGCGAGAGACAATGCATTTATGGACGTTGCCTTGTGTTGTGGCCCATTTTCAATTTTCAAATTAAATTTTCAATTGAGCTTTTACTATACCTAACCAGGTGCTTACGCACGCTACGCGCGTTTTTGGTTTCTAATCCAACATATGCGTAGCCCTGCATTGTCGAGATGTTACCCGACCCACGCGCGGCTCGCAGTTTTCTGCTCTCCTCACGTTTCGTTAGAACGTTATACGGATATCATCTCGTCAAAGCCCTGCACTGCGGCACGCGCTGCGCGCGCCCTATCGAGACGCGCACATAGCGTCAGCCGTTTTTATTTCGCTAAGCTTGCTAAGATATATACGTGTTTAGCAACTACGCGCGCGGCTGTTACGCACATTAGATTTGTACAAAAGCTCACACTACACACTATGTGTATCCCAATATAAATGATACAATAGGGCACGCGCGCAGCGCGAGCCACAGGGCTTTGTTGGCTTTATTTGTTATTGCAAACTTGAAACTAATTAAAGGAAACTTGACGAGATTATATCCGTCTATCGTTCAGCTTTAGCTGCGTGAGTCGGGTATCACCGCGACAAAAGGAAACGTATAATAAGCGCCCACACAGCTCGACCGGTAATTCAAGATTCTCCTAGCCAGGTATAAATACTTACGCTGCGCGCGGCGGCTACTATACGCAGCTAAAAGAAGCCACCTCTGACATGTTGTCGTGGCGCGCAAAAGAGCTTTTGATAGAGCAAGGTAAAAAAGACTTTGTTCAACCCTAATTTGAATTTTCAGCAAATATAAAATTTATTGGCAGGGTACTGCGCATTTTTACATTAAATAATGTGACAGGCATTTAGATTTGCATTTTAAAACAAATGATATGAAACTATTTTTAGTTTAATCTTTAAATCATTAGTGCATAGTGCAGTTTCAACACATGCTGTAAGTCGCCGTATGCCAAACTGGTGTACCGTCTTGTCGATACAACACAACATTTCCATCGTCTTGCATAATAAGTGTTGTGCCTCCGCTATTGTATGATCCAGAGTGCCAAATTGGGACTGGATCGTAGATAACCAGGTTTGAATCACTTTGTAGTATTAAACCTCCTGATACTGATCTACCGTGAGTTGCTGAATGCCATATTGGCCTGTCTCCATTACAGTAAACAACAAGATTTCCATCTACCTGCATCCGTAGGTCATACTTTCCATTTTGTGATATTAGCTGTTCCCCAAGTTTTAAGATTACATTCCTACCATCAGCACTCGACTTGACACATCTATCACCGCTACAGTATCCTAAAGTTTGAACATTATATTGACATTTGATCTACTTTTTAACATCCAAACTTCAAAGCAAATCAAATCAAATCGATGACAATGTAGATTAACACAGCTGTGTCTAACTTCTGATCCTTACTCCTCCACTTCTCAATTGTAATCGTCACACCTTGAGTTGTTTACACAACGTCTTATACCAAAATTAGTGGACACAATTGTTGTTAAGTTTATTAAAATCCATTTATACATGGCCTTGTCGTTTAAAGTTCAAATCCTTAATTACCCTCTGCACAATAAGACAGCTCTGTATTGGTCTGCCAAATGTAACGTTCTTGAATATCATACATCACAAGGTTCCCATTATTTTTCAAGATCAGCATCTCTCCTCCATTCACTCCATTGGTCCAAAGAACATGTCCTGTACCTGACTCTGTGAGCTGTAGGTTCCCATCAGTTGTGAACTTAAGCCCACTGTCAATGTCATGTCCTGGAATATCTGTTAAAGTGCCTACAGACATGTTTTTGTTGATAAAAATCTTACAAAAGTCTAGGACTTTCATGCTCAGTAGTGGCTTAACGCTGTAGGTCGCCCCTCAGCAGTTAGAAAGGCACCCCCAATTGCCGTCCCTGGTACAATAGTTGTAAATCTGAAACCTTAATCTTTATAAGTCTTTAATTTAGGGACTCATTAGGGAGGAGAATTTTATATTGGTATAGTTGGATGTACTAATAGGATAATGCAGTTGCCATAGTTAGTGTGGAAGTCATCGCTTTTGCAGTCAGTGAAACAAATATACAGTAAACCCTCGATTTACCGGGCCTCTCGGGGGAAAGGGTTGAGGCCCGGTAAATAGAATTTTACCATAATATGGCCTCATTTTGGCCGAAAATAGTAACTTTAGTTATTGATAGCTTTAATACTTTCAACACTACAAATTAAATACATTTATTGAGGATGTCGAACATGTATGCGGGACCGGTATGGCCACAAGATATGCAGCTCTAAATTAAGCAGACAGTGAGGGAGGGGACGGGGACGGGGACTCGGGCCTGGCTCTGAAGACTAGCCCTCGCCGCCTTATTATGAGTTGAGTACTTTAGAATTATCAAAATGTCTAGTTTCACAATTTCACCATAATCCACCGCCACCTTCATTCCACACCCCTGAAATATACTAACCCCCTGGCTTCACTGGGCTGCTGCATGCATGTTTGACATCCTTGAAGATTTGTGTTGACTTAGTAGTGTTGAAAACTTCTGTTAACCGAGCATGATATAGTAATCTATTTTTCTAAAAACTCCTAAATTAAGAATTTAAGATAAAAATTTGAAAGGAAAGAAAAGAAAGATCTATTTTGTTTTAGTAGCTGGGTGCCATCAGTTATGATATTGAATTAAATTATTTCATTTTGTTGTGAGGTAAAAGTTTTCTTTTCCTCACATTATCATATTTGCTTTGAAGAGAGGTTTCAGTCACATTATTTTAGTAATGATCAAGGAAAATCTTAATATTGTATAGCTGAAAGCACGGTGTCAACCTACACGGACCGCCCTTAACTGGCCGATCCCTGTTTACAAGCCATGTAGCAGGGGACCAGATAAGGCTAAACCGGTAAACGGGCATAGTTAAACACCGTACTTCCATCTTGGGACTTGTAAACAACTAGGAAATATTTCCTAGTATTTAAAGTTCACGAGACGAAAGCTGTGCAATTCAGCAAGATCCTAAGTCATTTTGAAGAAAGGGAATACATATTTTACATGCAGCAGTCCAGTCTGCTATCCTGACCTTTGGCTTTGAGGAAAAATTTACTGTGCAAAGAAATCTGTACCACTGATGTAATTGATTATTCTACCATACTCATATGATAGTATTTATCTGTATTCGCACTCTTTGTCTCGTTACTGCTTCTCAATTGTTTCTGCTGAACTTGATAAATACTCTTGAAAATTGAATTATTTGATTGACTTAAAAAGTTTGAATGATTTGATCTATAAATAGTTTTTCCCCAAAACCCTACCCAACCCATATAAATATAATATTTCAAACCCAATCACTCCAATCTCACACAACCACCTCACTGAAGTTTTTGTCTTTAAGTGAAATTACTTACTTATTTACTTATTTACTGCAAAATCTCAATCTGAACATTAGTGTTAGTATGACCATATAGTTTTTATCCGTTACTGTCGCTCAACTCATTTCAGGGCTGGTGTTGGTCTGGTTAGACGAGCCTCTGCCCCGGGTTCACGGCCCCTCCCCAACCTCGGTGTCTCTACTATCTCTACAATGAATCAGAAAAACCAGGATAATCCTCTTACGAGAAACACTCGCCATAGGAACCTATCACTTTCCTCTGATGCTGCTTTAAAGCCACATCCTGCAGCGTCCCCGGGACGCCGTCTCGTAGCTGCACCTCTGCCAACAATACTCCTCTTGGAAGCCCTGTGATGGAACGGAAAATTTTATCCCAACTGAAAGGAGTAACAGAAAGAAACAGAGCAAACGACACCTCAATCAATGTGGTTGATGATGACTTTGATTTCAACTCCTCACTCTGGGACAAAAACTTGTGCCCTTGCTCCCAGCCTATTACCAAGACCAGTGTAACCATTGATTGTGTCAGGTGCAATCAGAAATGGCACTCAACATGTGTCAACCTTGCTGGGCTGACCCAAGCTGGAATAAAAAAACTTGGCAACTGGAACTGCCCTAAATGTTACGTCTCACCCTACATTGATCAAGAAAGAGGCCAGAACTTTAAAGAATTTATGAAGATAACATCCAATATTGCCCAAGTAAATGAGGAGCTAAAGGAAAACTCGAGAGGAGTGGAGTTTTTCAATCTTCACTTAAGACGTCTTCTCATTAGCGAGGAAGACTATGTAAAAGACTCTGAGCGCATCTCATGTCTTGAAACATCTCTTGAGGAAATCAAGAGCATTCTATGTGCACTTGTCTCGCCACCCACAGACGGTTCTCACTTACAAGTTTTGGAGAAGGAAATGAAGGACATCAAAGATTCTGTTGCCAAGATTACGGATGTCATGATTGATATTCATAACAAGCAAACAACCCACCCACCTTTAGACCTTAATAACTTCGTGAAATCTGCTGATAAGATCACCGCGAGCATCTCTACACTGGAAAACAGCAATGTGTCAATCATGAAAAACCTTGATTCCTTGAAAGAAACTGTAACACAGGGTGGTTTTATCAAAGCAGAGCCAAGAGAGGAAAGTGATCAGCGGTTCGAAGCCCTCAATGAGGTCATCAGAGACATAGACTCTCAGCTGAAAAACATCAACCAACATGTTTGTCCAGTTGCAGAGCCAACCTCCTTGAAGCTTGAAGACACATCGGACTCTGAACAAGATCAAGAGGCCAACCTCTCTGTTGCTATGACCCCAAACACCATATCACCCCACTACAAACCCTCTTCTACTGAAGGCCAGTACACTTGCCAGCCCTATGAGTGCTACAAGGAGGATGTAATACCTCCTGCTGTACATGAGAAGGTCTCTAAGTTGATGGAAGACCTAACAGACAACTTCACATCGGTTGGTGGTAGTCGTGATGTTTTGTATTTTGGGGAATACAACTACAGCTACACTGGCACTAAGCATGATGCTAGAGAGACTCCGCTCCCCATACAGGAACTTCTCGATTGCATTCGTCCTCACCTGCCCAACCCTAACAGCTGGCTTAACTCCTGTCTTGTCACTAGGTACAAAGGGGCTAAAAGTCACATCCCTTTACATCGGGATGATGAACCCCCTATTGACCCTGAGTCAATTATTGTTACCGCATCGCTTGGCAACCAACGAACACTCAACTTCGTCAGCAATACTGGTGACCAACAAGAATCGCTGACCTTGCAAGACCAGAGTGTTTATGTCATGAGTAGGCACTCTCAAGACTTCTGGCAGCACGAGATAACACCCCTAGGACCTCTGATACACCTGAATCTGAAAGTGAACCCGATGAAAGCCTAAGGTACAGCTTCACTTTCAGACACATCTCACCACATTTTATCAACAGTACCGTATTGGTGGGGGATTCCAACACCCAAGAGGTGAGATTCGGTAAAGGTGTTGGTACTCTCGGAAGATGGGTTCCCGGAAAGCGTGTAAAGGCTGCTCGAATCGAGCACATTCCATCTCCCCATGAAATCGGCCCATACCGTAATGTAGTTCTTCATACTGGCATTAACAACTTGACCAATGAGAACAGGCCATCCAACAAACTCTTGATAAAAAAACTTAAGACCAAGTGTTCCGACATCATATCTGTGTACCCAAAAACTAGGGTGTATGTTAGCCTGCTTCTGCCCACAAAGTCACGGCTTGTCAACAAACGTGTTACAGATTTCAATAATATGATTCTGGATATGGTATTTAGTCTGAGAAATGTATTTATTATTGATAACTCGATCATTAGTGATGAGTCGGGATGCATGCCCGCTAAATACGGGCGGTATTTGAGAAGCTCAGTGCCAAATGCTAATGATATAGTACACCTAGGCAGGGTGGGAATTAGAATGTTTTGTGTAAACCTTAAGAGGAGTATAATGAATAAGGGACAAAACCAGTCTCGCGAACGTTACAGTGGTAGTGGGGGCAACTGTGTACAGGCGGTTGAAAGAGGTCATAGATAGTGAACCACATAACTTTTATCATACAATTTTATATTAGATTTAATTTGATTTTTATGTCATCAATCAAGTTCAATCCCAATCGTGAGAGCTGTAGTGACTGTGGCAGTGATATACTATGCCATCACAAATAGTTCTATGTGCAGGCTGCAATGACTTATATCATGCCAGATGTGCCGAAAGTTCATTTATATTTGACCATGCCAGATTATCTTGGATATGTGGAACGTGTTCAGCTGCTGGGCCTGACAGATACAACCCATTTGCCAGTTCCCTTGGTGATAAACATAATCCGGGTGTAGATGAATATAGCGATGACATCGTGACAATGTCTAACATTCTACAGAATTGTGACCTATATGACAAACACAAGCTTAAATCTCTGTTCAAATCTATTGAACGGGAGCAACACTCGCATCTCTCCTTAACTTTTAATAATATTGATGGAAATGCCTCCAACTTTGACGCTTTTGTTGCAGATATTAGCCAGTACGTAATAAATTTGATATAATATCGATTGCTGAGACAAATGTAAATGAAGAGCACAAACAATTATTCCAGATGGATGGATATGTGAGCGAATATAACCCAAAAATGGCCAATAAGAAGAAGGGAACTGGTGTTGGGATGTACATCAAGGAGCAGTACCAGTTTAACAAGCTGGAACATGTAACTAAATGTAGTAAAAATCTAGAATCACTCTTCATTGAAATAACAAATACTAATGTCCCACAAATTGTTGGGGTGGTGTATAGACCTCCCGGAGGTGAAACTGAATTAGCTCTTAAAGAACTTGAAAGCCTTCTCGAAAGCCTCCCCCAAGAAAATGTTAGTATCACCGGAGATTTCAACATTGACCTATTAGCAGGCAATGACCACAACAGAAGTGAATTTGAACAAATGATATACAGCTATAACTATGTCCCACTTATATCCCTGGCCACCCACACTAAACCAGGCTGTCAAGCAAGTTTAATTGATAACATTTTAGTTAACTCAACAAATAGTATTATCAGCTCTGGAATTTTAAAAACAAAAGTTTCTCACCACAACCCAATTTTCAGTGTTATTAAGTGCCAACAGAAAAGTAGCAATAATGAAATATCCTCCCTCCCTAAGTATGACTACTGTGATAAAAACACAGAAAATTTCTTGCATGATTTGGAAACCAGTGTCTATGTCAAGAGCAATTCTGTACCAATGAATCAGGCTTCAATAATTTTGTTACCAAACTGAACGCTAAGATTGATTTACATTTTCAAGTGGAACTATCCGCAAATAAAAGTCTGTCCAAACGAAATAGATTTATTAATCCTTGGATAACTGGTGGAATCATAGCATCTGTCCAAACAAAAGCCTATCTTTACGAACAGTGGAAAAAAACTTGCAGAAAGAACACACCACTAGGAGACGAAAAGCTATATCTAGTATACAAAAATCACCGTGAAATGTTGTGCAAGACCATAAGAAAGGCTAAGAAAATGTACTACTCCAAGAAGTTCGAATTAGCATCTGGCAATGTGAAAAAACTTGGTCACTGATTAACGAGTTACGTGGAAAGAAAAAGACGGACCTTAAGGCCTCGTTTATCATAGATGACAAAGTTGTTACAGAACGTCGTGAAATTGCAAACGGTTTTAACTTATTCTTCTCATCCATTGCCAGAAAGCTAAATTCCAAAGTACAGATGTCTCGACCTGTTACTAACACCACTGATGAATATTCCTCCCCAGATGTGAAATATACCAAATACTATAAATGTAAGAATCGGATTATTAACTCAATTTACTTAGGCCCTTGTGATGAGGAGGAAATTGTTGCAATTATACGTGACCT
>JH152824.1:38078-68225 GCA_000226015.1 Mnemiopsis leidyi | reverse complement strand
AGAATGTAAGTTCGAATTCGTTATATATTTCATGTTATAAAGTTTATGACTCCTAAACCTATAAAACCTGCAGGTAGCCCTATAACACGTAGTCCAAGTGTAGGTTACCACGACCTTGACTTGTACCAATTGCACTGTTTTGTAGCTGATAGCGGCGGACCGGATATCGTCACTCAGAATATGAAGTGGAGATCTATATGTGCCCAGGTATGTTAAGTTGTATATATACAGTATACATTTTATATTGCTTACTATGTACATTTCTTGTAGTGTACAATTTACATTTTATATTGTGCACAATGTACATTTTATATTGCTTACAATGTACATTTCTTGTAGTGTACAATTTACATTTTATATTGTGCACAATGTACATTTTATATCGTGTGCAATGTACTTTAAGCCAGTCCCAGCTCAGACACCTGATTAATAGTAAATATCATAATCTTAACTCCTCAGTAGTCAAATGTTCATCTAGTCACCTGATTAACCTGGATCACGTGACAGTATTTTACTACTGTGCGTCCAGGTCCGCCTGATTGAGGAAAGCGATGATTTCAATGACTGCATTGCGATATCGTTACCTAATTTTTGCAATCTGAGAAATCAGACTTTTCAAAGATTTGCCGGGACCGTGTAGCATACGTGAAAAGTTTGCTAATAACTCCTCCTCAGATGAACATATTGAACCTACCTCCGAGCGGTTCACACACGGTGAAGAACGCTTACTGCCGATATGTCGTGCCGTTTTTACCGCAGTGGGAGAAGAGGCGGTCTTCTGTTTCCGAGGTTTTTAATTTTTAAATGTCTTTAAACAACGTAAATTTAAACAAAACCTGTTTTTAAGTAATGTTTTACTTGCTCTGTTATAAGTTTAACATACTTTCTCTCTTAAACATTATCCCAAGCTGAACCCAACAGTACACGATCTATTCCTACAAAATTCCACACATAATTGAAATTCCCGTTTCCCAGAGTACGGACGACAAGAAGAAAGGAAGAATAACCCCCCAATCCCGGGGTAGGAGAACACCTACACTGTACGGTAAAAACAGGAGGAGTAGTCTACAGAGGGCGGAGGATGGCGAGAGCAGCGATTTTACTGGTATGTTAGTGGGGCGTTAGTTGTTAGTGTTGTTAGTGGTATTAGTTGTTAGTGTTGTTAGTGGTATTAGTTGTTAGTGTTGTTAGTGGTATTAGTTGTTAGTGGAATGTTAGCTGTTAGTGGGATGTTTGTTGTTAGTGGGATGTTTGTTGTTAGTGGAGTGTTTGTTGTTAATCGGGTGTTAGTATGGGCGTAAAAGGTTAGTTGTTGGAAGTTGTTAGTGGTATTAGTTGTAAGTGATGGGTTTTTGTTAGTGGTGTTTGTCGTTAGTTATTGGTAGTCATAAGTACCTGTTAGTCGGGTGTTAGTTTTTTCACTTATCTGTGTGTTTCTCTATAGCGTTAGTTATAGTTGGTAGTTAGTTATAGTTAGTAGTTTTAATTGTCAACAGTCAACACAATGATAGAGACTAGAGAGTAAGATGTTGTTATCAGAATGTTAAACTGGGGTTAGACTGTAAAAAAACTGAAGTTAGACTGTAAAAACCACCGCAGACTACGAGCAGATGCCGGACGTACACAAGTACTCCGTTGGGCAGCGTGTAAAAGTCCTGTACGGAGCTCCCAAAGCGTGCGGGAGTTACGAGGCCAAGATTAACGACAAAAACGTAGATAATCGGACTGACAAGCCTATCTACCACATCCACTACACGGGCTGGAACACTAGGTATAACTTGTGTAGTGAAGAAATATTATTGTCCGGGTTATGAAATGAAAATTCAACTCGATGTACTGGGAACTTCAGAGCATATGTTGCTTTTTCATTTGAATAAGACATATCTAGTCTCTGCTATTGTGATTAGCACCACTTATCCTCTTGCAATTGCAGGTACGATGAGTGGATAACTGAAGACAGTATAGTATCCTTAGTTACCCGGTCGTCTAAGAAGAAGGGAACTTTATTAGACCCCCCTAAAGATGTCAAGGTAAAAAGCTTGTCTTATTTACTGTAGGTTATTCCAGCAATTAAACTTTGAACGTTTGATTGCTTCAGAAAACGTCGTTTTGCCCGGATATATCAAAGCTAGTTGCAACTCCCTTCCTAAATATTTATCCTACATCCCACATTTTGCCTTACATCGTTCTTCGAACTGTCCTACATTGTTGTCCTACATTTGAGGTCAGCTGTTCTATAAATACATCCTCATCCCCAGAACGTCCCCAACCGGAGGAAGATCGTCCCGAAGTACAAAAAGTGCAAAAAACAACACTCCGCTAGCGAGACAAGCTCTGACGACAAGAACAGTCTTCCCGCTAGTGAGAACAGTGAGGCTGAACTCGACAAACAGGTTTGTTTGTTTGTTTGTTTGTTTGTTTGTTTGTTTGTTTTTTTTGTTTGTTTGTTTGTTTGTTTGTTTGTTTGTTTGTTTGTTTGTTTGTTTGTTTGTTTGTTTGTTTGTTTGTTTGTCTGTCGAAGGCCAGGGTGGCCTTCGACAGAAGTTGTGACCCAGTAGGATCCTGCTGAACCCATCACTAAAGGTTCACTAAAGGTAAAGGTTTGTTTGTTTGTTTGTTTGTTTGTTTGTTTGACTAAACTTGCATACCTGTATGTTTGTTTCAAAGTTTCAAAGTTTGTTTCAAAGTATCAACACATTTTAAAATTACTCAGGATAATCCGCCCGAAGTAAAAGAAGAACCTGTCGAAGAGGGTGAAACAGCTGAGGACGAGGAAGAGGAAGAAGAAGAAGAAGAAGAGAAAACAAAGAGCAAAGTTGAGCCCGTCAGCTACCAACATCACACAACAGTTAAAGTGGAAAGTTCAGTTGTGGCGGGCGATGTGTCCTCTACTCAGGTACAGTGGTCTTGTTGGGAGGGGGTAGTGGGTACTGACCATGACCATGACACGAAAACTTTTTGGTGGTTATTGGGCCTAGGTAGCAACAGCTTAGCTTTGTACTGTAATTATTTGAACATATTTCGGTTTTCTGAACCTACCTAATGACACCTTCGTAACCTTATTCCCCTCTGTTGTCGCCCGTTCAATAGACGTAAGAATTCTTTGAAGGGGGGGTTGGGGTCGGAAAGTTTTGAATCAATGAGAAGGCAGATTAAACCAATAAATTTTGGGAATCACTGTCACGTGATGCTACAATTTCCTACTCCTTCCCCAGAATTCCTCCATCTCTTACATGCTTGATATCATCTGAAATAAGTTTGGCCCAGTAGTTTAAACAATCAAAAAGTTTCATCGTATTGAACTTGAGAAAAGTGTCATTCAACGATTCTTCTTAATTTCGAAGCCTCCCTTTCTGACCCTGCTGAATTTCTCAGGCGGCCGACTCAAAGCTGCTGTGTGAAGAGAAATTAGAAGAACACACCGTAGTTACATCTACTCAACATAATGTACAGGTACAGATTCAAGTTCAACTAGAATTTGATATCCAGGTTTTATACGCTCAATAAATATCGACACTCCGCAAACAGAGACTTTACAAACAGAGCCTTTATAACTTTTAAGTTACTACTGTTCCAGACTGTAGGAGAAAACACAAACAGAGCCTTTATAACTTATAACTAAATCCTTTTCAGACCGTTAGAGAAAACACAGTTACCCCTACATGGAACCCCCCTGTCGAAGAAGACAAAGCCAGAAAAGAAGAAGCTGCGGCTATACTCATGACATTTCCAAGTAATTTTTTTGTGATTATTTTAGCCTTTAAGTTTGGTTTCGACATAAAGATACCTGCTTATCGATGAAATTAAAATTCGAAATTCAATCGAACTCTTGGGCTGATTACTGCTTTTCTGGTTATGAGGCATATCAGTTTGTTTATTAAATAACTGTATTCCTTTTACGCTAAGAAAATTTTATGTTTGATTAAAACAACTAATTTTTCAGGCACGTTTGCAATGAAGCCAGGAGATCAAGTACACAGTGCACACATTCTTCCTCCACACTTACAATTAACTTACCCATATCCTTCTGTAAGTACTTACACTTAGTTACCCTTATGTAAGTACATACCTATAGCCCTTTCTTGAACTTTCACATCTCTCTTTGAAAATTGATATATCTTCCCTCCTTACATTCAATAGTAAATAATAAATTCTAGAAAATTAACTAATCATCTACTAATTACCCGTACAGATGCAGGCAGTATCCCCGAACAAAGAAACAGTTCTAATTACAAGCACAACGGGAGTTCCTACCCAGTACCTGGCTACCACTGCTACACGATCTACTCCCTTACCTGCTGCAGGTAATTAAATTAATTACTAATTACACACTAATTACACATCCTTACCTGCCGCAGGTAATTAAACTAATCATTTACTAATTACACACTAATTACATACTCTACCTGCCGCAGGTAATTAAATTACTGATTACTTTATTGGTTTAAAGGTATTCTACTCTATAGTAAAAAAAAAAAAAAGTATTCTTCTCTATAGTAATTAATTAAGTAATCTGTTATTATATATATATATATATGTAATTATATATGTTTACTTATTATATCTGTTAGTCGTCTAAACAATACTGAATGAACTTGTTATACCAACACGACACTGAATGAACTTGTAATGTCCAACACTTCACTCCAACTTGACAATGCCATCCCAGGAATGGGAAAACTCCCTGTTTCCGGACACTGCAGTACATTCCACACTACCCCACACTACGCTCTAGCGCACCAGCCGTCCTTCGGGGCAAATAAACCTAGTCGTCTTATAAACAAACCAGGTTAGTTGTAGTCGTCTTATAAACAAACCAGGTTAGTTGTTGGGGGTTTTCTAGAAACAGTCCATTAAATGTTGGAGAAAATCGCAAAAAGTTTCAAAATTGAGGTTTATTTAGTGTATCTACTACTCACAAGTCACTTAGTCAATATATCGTTCAAGTATAAAAAAAACGACACTAAATAATCAACTTGCAGGTAATTTAGTAGTTGTATCAGACACACTGCCCAGTAACATTACATCCATGCTGAAGATAGAAGATAAGAAGAAGAACAGAAAACGTAAAATACAACAGGTACCGTCAGATCTGTGATTGTCTAATGTTTCCATTTAACACTTATCCTTTTTTGACATATTCTTCTAGTAAAAAGTCTTAGCTAGGTAGAGTCAAGGTAAACATTTTCTTAATCCCCTTTACACTTTGTCCTATAGTCCAGATAAATTATTAAATTAAATCCCAAAACTAACAACAAACTTATCAGGCTGACAGTACGTCTGATATTGGATCTAGACTTCAACAGTTCGACTTTAGACCTGACCCTTGTGAGGACTGTGACAAAAGACCGGAGGAGCGGCCTCGTCGAACTGGTATGTTATGAAATATGTAATGGCATCTAGTAGTGGTAGAGTTAGGGTTAACTGTGAGTTACTACATTGACCTTTACACTAACTCCTACACTAACACTATCACACAAATTACCTACACTGCCTCCCCAGAACGCGACAAAGCCCGGAGGGGTACAGTGAAGAACAGCGAGGGAAGCAAGCTGCCCGGATCCGGAGAGAGGAACTCTCAACAACCCCCTTACTGGGTCCCCGGTTCTGTCGGCTACGTCAGGGGAAACACCGCCCTGCCTCTTTACTACAGCGGCGCCGATATCATCCAGGTTATTTGAAGTTTCATTTTATTGTCTGCCTTATATAAACTTGTTTATTCAGATGGCCTATATCCGCCCTATTCTAATAGCTAGAGAGGAATAAACATTTGAACAAGAGAAGTTCCGAAATTCGTCAGTCAAATCGAAGTTTAAATTTCTACTCGGACTTCTTATACTCTGCCTTCATGACTTACGTAGCCCAGCTAGCCGAGCTGTATTGCCTGATATCCGTAATATGTATATATTATTTAAGACACGTGTTGTAGAGTCTAGACATTAAAAACTATGTTACAGTAGTATGTTTATCTAACACGTGACTCTGCAGGGCGGGTACTACGTTCCCATGAGACCCCCGGGAATGGGGCCCTACCCCCCGGGGTACACCCCCCAAATATTCACTCCCCACCAACAAACCTCCCACAGAAAAGGACAACGTAACTGAGTGAGTTTATAGAACATTCTATTATACAATATTATATTATACAACATTATATTATAGAACATTCTAGAAAACTGTTTTATAGGTTCGAACCGCGCACTGAAATATAGGGTATGATGTAAAGTACATAAGAATACGAATCATGAAATTTTGTTCATTTGATCATTCGTTAATTTTAATTAGTTTCATGAGTCGTACTTTGATCATTTGTTAATTTTAATTAGTTTCATCAGTCGTACTACTTCGGCAAATTCTAGTTCTTTGACTGCTGAGAAAATGTTAATATTATTTCTTTATAAAACATCTCCAAGTTCGAGAGTTACACTACACTTTCATTAAAAAAGAGGCGAGGTTAAAAAACGTTTGTTTTTGCAGGTCGACACTAGCTGAGCCAGACAGCACGGTGTGCGACGAGAAGCCTTGTTCGAGTACACAAGCTGCTGTTACTGCTCCACCTCCTTCGGAGAGCGGGGACTCGGATAGGAGGGAGAAAGTGGAGACAAGTACATCGTACAGCACTCCTCCATATTGGTTAGTTCACGACATATTTAAACTGTTTCCCTATTCAGCAAACTCAAACATTTTCAAACTATTTCCCTTTTCAGCACACTCAAACATTTAAACTATTTCCTTATTTCAGCTCACTTAAACATGTTTAAACTATTTCCCTTTTCAGCACACTTAAACATGTTTAAACTGTTTCCTTATTTCAGCACACTCAAACATTTTCAAACTATTTCCCTTTTCTGCACACTCAAACATGTTTAAACTATTTCCCTTTTCAGCGCACCCAAACATATTTAAACTGTTTCCTTATTTCAGATCACTTAAACATGTTTAAACTGTTTCCTTATTTCAGCACACTCAAACATTTTTAAACTATTACCTCATTTCAGCACCAAACCTGAGAATTCCTCACTCAAATATTTAAACTATTTCCCAATTTCCGCACACTCAAATATTTAGACTTTTTCTCTATTTAGCATACTCAAATATTCGAACCATTTACCTATTTTAGCACACTCAAATATTTAAACTATTTCCCTATTTCAGCACACCGCCCCACAACACTGAGAAAGCGAAAAAGACCACACCAAACCTCACATCCCCAAACAACCTCGACTCGGATAGTTCAGACGAGAAGAATACTGTACCAGGTACTATCAGCTTATCTTTTAAATATTAATGTGTATCACGTGATTTACTTTGTATCACGTGATCCTTAAAGAGTTACGTTACATGTGGGAAGGTGTGACATTGTAACAAGGGGGTTTGACTAATACGGCCAATCGCTATCAAGAATCGCTCCTTTATTTATACAAATTACATCAAGTGGTACAAATACATTAACTATGTTTTACATACCGTGCACCATATCTATAAAAGGACTAGTCTTTTTTGAGAGTTTTATTAGAATTTCTGATTAATTGTTCTAGTATAGGGTCTCAAATGAAGGCACCTCTATGTTTTTCATCTAACTTTATTTTTTAAATTTTAATCAATTTGCAGGAATGAGTCCCATGATTTTTGCCAACTCAACTTCAGAATGTTCCGACAAGGAAGGCTCCACGTCAAAGGTTAGTAATTTCTTCTCTAAAACGGTGATAAGGGGTAGTGTGACTTTTCAGTGTCAATTCTAGGTTATCGCGATAACCTAGAATTGACACTGAAAAGTCACACTACGATATATCGTCTGATTGATCTCTAGGTTAGTTTTGGTGAACGGGGCCTGTCCTAGAAACTTGATAAATTTCGGGTTTAGGGACAGATCTTTCCGAGTAGTCATTATCTTAATTCTGATTGAAGCGAATTTAAAATTTTTTCTACGGTATTAAAATCATAATAGCGGTTAATTCTGCGCAGGTTAAAATATTCGATAAGGACTTTGGAATCCACCTGTTTGAGCATCTGGAGCTGCCTGATAAGATACGCAGCATGCAGTCAACGATGGCGGAATTACAGAAATGTTACCTCTTTTACAAGAGCCAGGTTTGAACAATTTTGAACTAGTTTGACAAGTTTGTCTTAAAATGTACGTCTTTCTGTCTGTCCGGCTGTCCGTCTGTCTAATAGTTTATTTTATCGATCTTCTTATTCAGATAGCGGCCATTGAAAAAAAGGAAAGAGACAAACGAAAATCCAAAAAACGCCGTAAAAGCAAACAACGCACTTCTTCCATCTCAAAAAACGACAAATCAGCCGAAAAATCAGTGGCCGAACAACCATCACCATCAGGGACTGACTCCAAGGAAATATCCTCGTGTAATGAGTTAATTAATTGATTAGAATTGTTCAATGCGAATTATTATAATGAGTACACCCTTTCATGGGCACTTTGTTTTGATAAGTTTTGTGGAATTCTTGTTGTGGGTGATTGCTATAGTTTTTACGTGTATACTTTATGTACAAAGCTTAACCGGGTAAAGCGGATCAGGTCATGTTGAAGTGAGCCATTGCAGTTGGGTCAACCCCCCCCCCGCCCGCAATTGCAATGTTCGAAGTTTATGTTCGACGATTTTTTAAGGGTTTTTTTACCTGGTTACTCTTTTCTTGTTGGAGATGGAACCCTAAATGCCTTTCTCTTTTCAGTACCTTGATTATATATAGGCATTTTTGATGTTATTCATGTTAAAGGATGAAAAGGTCCTGAAATTATCTTAGAAAATTTTACATTTCTTATCTTACAACTATCGTAATGGACGCCTAAAATCGGTTAAATTCTAGGGTTAAGTAAATAAATTTGGGCAACCATGAACCACCCCTTTGTGAAAGATGTTGTTGCTATCGTACCCAGTTGCTATATATCAACTAGCTATTTAGTACTTATATTATATTCCCTATAGTTACGGTGATAAGCACTTATATTAATAGTCCCTATTATTACGGTGACCGTTAGCGATTGGAGGGTTAGTTAATTTTTCGGTTTTGTGAGGATTTTTGAAGACAATTATCATGTGTTGCGTGTAAGAATCGGCCAATCAGATCATCATACAATTTCGCGTAATCTGGCTCCTGCTAACGGTCTTTATACGTTGGATGAATCAAAGCTGTCAGTTACTTCAGTTTCTTTTTACTGTATCTTGTTGTCTTGGTTATTAAGCGCCGTGGTATTACACGATAACAAACAAAATCAAACTTAAAATACAGATTACGGATATGTGAGAGCTCTGATGTAAGTTCAGATAGTTATTGTTTATATTTAGCTGTGTGCGTTTTTCTTGTGATCACAAAAATGCTTGATCTTAACTTGATTTCAAGTTCAACTGTCTGTGTCAATCCGTACATCAAAGTACTACTGCTTAGGCCAGAAATGCGCGAGAGCGCGTGCAGCGTGATTGTCGCGGTGATACCCGACTCACGCAGCTAAAGCTGAACGTTATCGTTTCGTTAGAACGTTATCGTTTCGTTAGAACGTTAGACGGATATAATCTCGTCAAGCAGCGTGATTGGTGATGGCCGCGACAGTAAGTTATCAACCTACAAACGCGCATCCTTCTGAGTCTGACATATATTTCATTTTTGGAATTTCGCTTCGAATTAGGGTAGGACAAAGTCAGCCATAGCTGTGAGCTGGCCAGGTCGCCTGCTCACTCACACAGCTAACGGTTGCAGTAACCACAAACCAGAGCCCTTTTGCGCGCGCCAGCGGAGGTGACTGCTTAGCGATAACACTATAGCAGCCGCGCGCGTATATTAATATGGTGTAGCGTGTATTTATATTTGTACGGCAGCATTGTCAGACGTTGCCTGCCTGCTGCCGCTCCGCATTTTCAATTGACATATATGATCTAATTTGAATTGAAAATGGTGAATTTTTCGAGGTGTTATCCGACTCGCGCGCGGCTCGCAGCTTGCTGCTCTCCAGTCTCCTAGACGGATATCATCTCGTCAATGGTGAATGGGCCGCAAGGCAACGACAGCGCGCACCCTCCGGGAATTTTATTTTTATTTAATTTTATTTTGCTTCGAATGAGGGTCGGATAAAGTCCAACAAAGCTAAACGTTGCCTGGCCTGGCCCTGCGACCGCGAAGCGGCAGCCTGCAGCATCCGGCGCGCGTTGTCGCGGTGATACCCGACTCACGCAGAACGATAGACGGATATAATCTCGTCAAGGCGCGCGTGGCCTCGCCCCCCGCGTATTTTCACAAAATATTTTCAAATCTAAAACTGGGTTAACGGGCGATGCGCGTCCACGATTCTCGCTCGAGGAGCAGGTGTGACGCGCGCGAAGCGATGACGGTAGGTTGTAAGCCTACAAAAACTGGGCCACAACGTGAGACAAGTATTAGTTCGTACTTATAGTTATATACTTATAGTAATCGCCATTTGTGCATGTGACTGCCTAGCCCTGCTGCCGCGAAGTGGCAGCCTTCGGCGCGCGCAAAGCTTGCATTGTACGGCAGCGCGCCACCCTCCTGTCATTTTATTCCCATATTCGCTTCGAATGAGGGTCGGACGAAGTCAGACAAAGCTTGCATCGCGGTGATACCCGACTCACGCAGCTACAGCTGAACGTTTCGTTTGTAATTGTTTGTCTGAGTCAGACTCTGACTTTGTCCGACCCTCATTTATTCCCGGAGAATAAAATGACGGGAGGGTGCGCGCTGCTATACAAGTAATTGTAGGTTGATAACCTACTGTCGCGGCCATCACGCGCTGTCACGCATTTCTGGCCTGTTGTAGGTTGATAACCTACTGTCGCGGCCATCACGCGCTGTCACGCATTTCTGGCCTTGTCTGACTTCGTCCGACCCTCATTCGAAGCGAATCTATGGGAATAAAATGACAGGAGGGTGCGCGCTGCCGTACAATTCTGGCCTGGCGAAGAAATTTTAGACGCGCATCGCCCGTTGACTGGCCTGGCGAAGAAATTCTAGACGCGCATCGCCCGTTGACGTTTCGTTAGCACGTTAGACTTAGACGTTTCGTTAGAACGTTGGACGAATATCATCTCATCAACACAAAGCTCGCGGCCACGCCCCCAAAAAATTTTCAAATTAAAAAAAATGTTTTTTGAAAATGGTCACAACGTGAGACAATGAAAATTCGGCTGCCGAAAATCGTCCGACTTTGTTTGACCCTCATAGTCATTCTCTCATTCTCTCGGAGAATAAAATTGCGCGCTGCTGTACAATTACAAGCCGAAAACCGCCATCCGTTTGGCAGCTTTGAGTTTGAGTAGCAAGTTCATGAACTACCATAACTATACATGTACAACTACATTCTAAGTTTATCGAGTTATTGGGTGATTCGTTGTACGATTATCATTATCATTGATTATGATGATTATGTTATTGAATTGACATTGTCAGACTACAGATGACAGACAAGGCCAAGAATGAACAAAAAATAGCAGGAAATTGTACGATTAAAAATTATTGAACGATATCGTTAGACAAATAACACCAAATATCAAAGAAATAACACCAAAGAAAATGTTTTGCATCATATGAAAAATAAACCAACTTCTTGTTTTTATATTAATGAACTGATAAACAGACACTGCCTAAACTTTGGCTAAACACAAAATGTCTTTACTCTAAATAGTAAATCTAAGGAGAAAAAACTCAAACCTCATTTCTCAACCTGTTCAGTCAATTACGTAAACCAATTACAATTCCAAGAGCCTAACTGCTAAATAATCTTATCTCCTCATATTGACCGTTTCCAGATTTATTTTCCAACAAACAGTTCTAGTTTAGGGAGGTCATCGGCCGGTAACGTTTTACAATTCCAGTCGCATCGATACGGCAATTCGGGTTGTGATTCAGATCATGTGCGGCTACAAAACGCTACAAAACAGTCGTTGGATAACACAAATAGAGTAAGAAAATATAAATAGATGATCTGAGCTGCGCGATATCTTCTTCATCATCCTTCTTCCAGGTTTATTGCGTGATCGTTCTCCATGGCGTAGAAGTGAGGAGGTAAAGGGGACATTCCGTCCATGTCCACTGAAACAAGGAGACCGTTACTGAAGTTACTTAATTACATTTACCATAATAACTTAATTTCTGAATCATAATCGCCATTTCAGTACTTATCTACAATTATGTAATTAGTAATTACGCGCTCGAGCATAACTATGCAGACTAGGTAAGCATACATTAGTACAGGACCACTTAGGCTATAATTCCACATTATTAATAATAAAATGCAAGGCCTTAAACACCCATATGGCACACGAATTAGATAATTTATCTCAACGGTCTATCTGTATGTAATGTACGGCTAACTTTGTTCAAATATTTTCCAGGAAGATTGCATTCAGAAGGCAAAATGAGTATTTTGAACAAAGGCGACAATTTATCTTAGAATTTCAACTGATCTAACTGCTCTAACTGCTCTAAAAAGGCGAATAAGCCATATCGAGATAGGATAGTAGTTGACGAGATTATATCCGTCTACCGTTCTAACGAAAGTCGGGTATCACCGCGACAAGGGTAGCAGTAAGACTTCGCAAGTAGGTTCCAGATAAGAACAAAGATTAGTTTAATGGTATTTCATCTGTGTGTTCCTCTTCTGACCATCAACATCATCTTAATGGTATTTTAATTGTCTTTTATCAATCATAATGAACAGGGACTAAGGTACTTCATAGTCTGTGTACAACGAGACGCTGAACTAGCGGCTTGACGTTGAAGTAGTGAAGTTCGTTACAGACACCATGTAGTACAGACAATATAAGTATCGTTAGAGGAAGCTGGGCCTGTTGTTATTTGGACATTTAATTGTGACCTGCACTTAGAGCTGCTCTCGATAGAAAGACTCGTGTAAAAACAATTCGTTTAAGTTTACCTTAATTTAGTTCAACTTAAAGCATAATCAGGTCAAGTAAAACGTAAAATATCTTGGCCCCCTAGTCTCAATGTCATACCACAGGGTATGTTATGAGTTTAACAACAAAATTGTTTTACTCCTCAAGTTTAGCCACAGGTTGATTAGAAAAAGGAAAACTATAACTTTAAGTTAACGAACAAGAAATCTACTTGTTCCAATCAACGAATTGCTAAACCTGGAGAGAAAAAGAATTTATGTAAATAAACTCATCATGTGACTTCTAGATATAATTGCTCCACTGCAGTTCTAAGGGTATATTATCGGAATATATCATTGTCGGAATATACTAACTATACCATCACAAGTGTTCAGAACTGGACAAGGGTGAAATTCTCCTGCCGGGACTTCCACTTCCACTTCCCGTTCTGCCTCTCTTCCGGGTCCACCTTCTCAACAGCTGTCTCTGTCTGAGCGCCAGCTGCTTGAAGTTGGGAGACCTGCTCGGACTGCAGCTGCCCTGAGACGATGTCCGGTCCGAGTTGGCTCGCTGTGACGTCACTGTGACAGGAGAGGAATCTAGAAGAAGTTGGGAGGAGGAGGAGGGGATGTCTTCCTCTATCGTCAGTCTAACCGATTGCTCCGCGAGTCGGTTTCCTGGTCTTTTATCTGTAGCAGAATATTTTTAGGGCTGGTTCCATGCCAGCGATCCAGCTTCTCTTCAGTTCCAGCGATCCAGCGGTAAAATCCTATTGATCCGATCTCAGTGTGTTTTCAGATCGACAAGCCCGTCAACTCTCAGCCATTCGTTATTTTATTTTCCAGCACTTCGTGCAAAGCGCAAACAATGGGTATGTCAAGATGCTTTCAAGGATTCGATCAAAAAGCTTTCAGCCTATATCATATTGTAGTAATAATAATATTGTTGCTGCTTGTGTTTCAGCCTAGTTTATGTTTTAGTAGCATTGTTGCTGCCTGTGCTTCGTTTGAGAAACCATTCAACGATAAGCGTAATCACCCAGCCAAAATTATAATACGCAGCTATTATTATCAGTTGCATAATACAAATTTGTTATGTGTCAAATCACAAATGACGCAAAGGTGAATAATATCAAAATTGGCTATTAACGGATACACCAAATAATTTATGAATTTCGTCATTGTGCCAGTCAAAGAAGCCATATATTTCACTCAAACTAGCAAGGTAATTCATTCTGCGATAATATATATCACTCTGCCAAAAATGCTTTGTTTTCATTAAGCGCCAGCAATTTGCAAATTCAAAAACTTTCCATATGATATAGGTGCTATGTGTCGTAAAACCTAACACGGAAAGAAAATTTTCTTAATCAACGATTGCTGAGAAAATCAGTTGTAGAAAGTATATTTTAGAGCATTTTCGCCATTTTATTTTTGATATATAAACAACAAAATGGAACAGTTTTATTTCTAATTCATAATGAAAAAGTGAATGAAAGTGAAACTAACTGGCGGAGGGCTGGGGTGGCAATTTTCAGAATCTGTATATGAAAGTGAAAGTGAAACTAACTAACAGAGGGCTGTGGTGGCAAGTCTCCGAATCTGTATATGAAAGTGAAAGTGAAACTAACTGGCGGAGGGCGGGAGTGGCGAGTTGGAGTAGCTGTACTCGTTGTCGGACGAGTCACTCTCGTCGTTGTTATCTGTGTTCTCCAGGGGGAAGTTGTGCTCCATCTCTGACTGAGCAAGCACGAACACCTGCGGAGTGTGACGTCAACAGTGGATATATCTATGTACAAGTGGAAATATTTACGTACAAGTGGAAATATCTATGTACAAGTGGAAATATTTACGTACAAGTGGAAATATTTACGTACAAGTGGAAATATTTACGTACAAGTGGATATATATATGTACAAGTGGAAATATTTACGTACAAGTGGAAATATTTACGTACAAGTGGAAATATTTACGTACAAGTGGAAATATTTACGTACAAGTGGAAATATTTACGTACTAGTGGAAATATTTACGTACAAGTGGTACTAGTTATGAATTATGTTACCAATTTTGTTTTTTAAGTTCTTTGAGTTATCTTAATCTAATTTTGAGAAAAAGTTATTTGACAGAAAATTATTACAGGCTCTTATGATGTAATTATAAAACGACGATTTCAAGCCATTATTATCTGCGTGTTTCCGTTCTGATCACCAACATTATCATTATCATTATGAATATGTTCAAGTACTTGCTTATACTTCTTTTCGTATCTCTAATACTATCATGTCTATGGAACTCCCTTAAGTACTTCTTATTCTTGCAGACAGGACTAAAACCCGAATACCGGGGTTAAGATCCCGTTCAAACCCAGGCAAATTCGTGATTTTTGAAAGTGCAGACACAAGCATCGGTGTAAAACAAAAGTGTTTCACAAGAAAACTATTTCTTATCAGTTACTCTGACCTTATCACTGGGCCTCAGTTTTGCATCGTAAGGTGGCGCTGTATTCACGTATCTGTCTTCGTTGTCTCTTCCGTTTCTCCCTCGCTCTCGACTGAAAAGCGTGACGTCACTATAACAGAACGTACAGATTATATAACATTTAACATTACGTCACAATCTTAAGTGACGTCACATACTTATTACGAAAATCATTTATGATATTCGGCTTTAATTCGCAAGTGCTAGTTCCTTACAGTTACTATGATTGACATACTCATTGAGTATGTCAATCATAGTAACTGTATTACTCAATATACAGAGTCTTTTTCTGTGACTCTAACCTTTTCCCTGCCCTTCTTAACTTCAATCACATCTTTTCCTATATATGTTTATAACAATGAATAACTGTATTTTACAAATTTTTTTTCCCATCTTTAATACTTTTTTGCCAAAGGGATGGGTTGGTAGGTAGTTAAATTTCATGGTGTCTGGTGTGACAAAGGCCTGTATGTGTCTTGTACAGCTTCGGCTGGAAATGCACACTCCCTAGCTCGTAAGATTAACCCCCCCTCCCCCGTACAGCTAGTTTAGTACCTCGGTACGGAGTGCATCAGGGTTACAGAAAAGGAGGTGAGCACCTCAGGCCATCCTGTTAGCGAAGATCGACTGCACGCCGCACGGAACACTTCAGCTTCTATATTTTGGCTGCCCAGACCAGTATAATGTGTGTCCTGACCAATGTAATGTGATCCCTGGGCGCAACTGTCGTTTCTAAAATATAAGCTACCCAATCAGATCGCATTAATGATTGGGCAGCTTGTTAAACCGTGAGAATTTGATTCTTCTGGGCGCAACTGTCGGCAGGCCTATATTTTGTTTAACATACCATACAGTAAACAAAACTGAGTTCGGCAGATTCAAGATAATAGTACTGTTAGGGAGGAAGATAATAGGTAATAGTACTGTTGGTGAGTGTGTTCAGCGTGAACTGCAAGGAGAGATTTAGAGATTACTGAAATAAGTACTCCATGGTCTACTTGTTTTCTGGCAACGCATCCCAGGGAGAGTCCATCGTTTGCTTTACTATATGTGAGGATGAAGCGGACTATATGCCCAACGGACTTTATGTCCAACGGACTACATGCCCATAAAATCCTAGTTGGGCATAAAGTCCGTTGGGCTTATAGTCCTTCAATCATATGTGAGGATGAAGGCGCTTAGTGAGCTGCTTAGATTGCACGAAATATTCGTTTGTAGCAATCTTGCTAATTTTATTGTTAAGTAGCTAAATCAAGAACTCTTCATGATTTTATGGTTTTAAGCCATTTTTCACCGAAGATTTTTTTAAATTCTTGTTACAATCATCATCCAACAAGTTTGTAACACAAGTTATACTGAATTTTCCTGGTTTTGATAAAAAGTACAGATTTCAGTTAAATATTTTGCATCAAAATGGAAAATTGTTTATTTTGAAAGTTCCATCACATAAACAGCCATGCAGAGGAAACCTACATTAAAAAACACAAAACACCTTAACATTGTTTGATAGAATCTAATCAAAGTCTAAATTTAGAGAAGAAAAATTTAGAATGATATGACTGGAGATTTGAAGCTCTGTATTTTACTGCTTGTCTTCAACAGTTACTCAGGTATGATGTTTGATTTATAGTGCTATTACTACCATTGAGTACTGAGGCAATAGGTTACAAGACATTTATGCACTATTCAGTTTACAGTATGCAATATCCTTTTAGCCACTGGACCTAGCCTGAATAAAAGTTAGGTAAATCCCGGACCTACTTAGCAGGAGAAAGATGGAGGGACGACGGCAATTGTGGTCAACACTCCCCACTATCCGACGGTACACCAGCAGAGTGCGACCCTGACGGGGAAAACCCTTGTTGTAATGATGAGTATGATGGTCAGTGTGGTAACACAACAGAACATTGCACTTGTGAGCAGTGCACAGATTATAGCATTATCTACAGAGATTGGGAGGAGTCCGAAAGCACAGAGAAGTGGAGGTCTGACAACAAGTGCGGTTCAGGCAGCCCTCTTCCAGACGGTTCACCAGCAGAGTGCGACCCTGACGGGGAAAACCCTTGTTGTAATGATGGGTATGATGGTCAGTGTGGTAACACAACAGAACATTGCACTTGTGAGCAGTGCACAGATTATAGCATTATCTACAGAGATTGGGAGGAGTCTGAAAGCACACAGAAGTGGAAGTCTGATAAAAAGTGTGGTTCAGACAGCCCTCTTCCAGACGGTTCACCAGCAGAGTGCGACCCTGACGGGGAAAACCCTTGTTGTAATGATAGGTTTGATGGTCAGTGTGGAAACACAACAGAACATTGCACTTGTGGGGATTGTATAGACTACAAGCTGTTAAAAGATTGGACAGAATCAGGAGGGTTGATAAGGTGGACGTATGACGGGAGATGCGGTGGAGAGTTCCCATTGCCGGATTATACAACTTCGCAATGCAACCCTGCAGGAGAAAATCCTTGTTGTAATCATAAGTCGTCTGGACATTGTGGAAACACAACCGAATATTGCACTTGTGAGCAGTGCACAGACTACAGGATTATCTACAGAGATTGGGAGGAGTCTGGAGGCACACAGAAGTGGAGGACTGACAAAAAGTGTGGTTCAGACAGCCCTCTTCCAGACGGTTCACCGGCAGAGTGCGACCCTGACGGGGAAAACCCTTGTTGTAATGGTGGGAATGATGGTCATTGCGGGAACACAACCGAGCATTGCACTTGTGAGTATTGTGTAGACTACAAGTATTTAAAAGATTGGACAGATTCTGAAGGAAAACTGCAGTGGAGATACGACGGAAAATGTGGAAAGCTTAACCTCTTACCTAATGCTGCACCGGCTAAATGCAACCCTTATGGGGAGCACCCATGTTGTGATCATAGGTCGTCTGGACATTGTGGAAACACAACCGATCATTGCACTTGTGAGGAGTGCACAGATTATAGAACTATCTACAGAGAGTGGGAGGAGTCTGGAGGCACACAGAAGTGGAGGTCTGATAAAAAAGTGTGGTTCAGACAGCCCTCTTCCAGACGGTTCGCCAGCAGAGTGCGACCCTGACGGGGAAAACCCTTGTTGTAATGATGGGAATGATGGTCAGTGCGGGAACACAACCGATTTTTGCAATTGTGACGGATGTATTAACTACAAGTTTTTAAAAGATTGGAAAGATTCTGAAGGAAAACTGCAGTGGAGATACGACGGAAAATGTGGAAGGGTTAACCTCTTACCTAATGATGCACCTTCTGAGTGCAACCCTTATGGGGAGCACCCATGTTGTGATGATGACTTGGATGGACATTGTGGTAACACGTCCAATCATTGCACTTGTGAGGGGTGCACAGACTACAGGATTGTCTACAGAGATTGGGAGGAGTCTGGAGGCACACTGAAATGGAGGTCCGACAAAAAGTGTGGTTATAAGGTCAACTTCCCAGATGGTAAACCAGCACAATGTAACCCTGACGGGGAAAATCCTTGCTGCAATCATGAAGAAATTGGACTATGTGGAAATACTACCAAGCATTGCAATTGTGTGGGTTGCACAGACTACAGGATTATATACAGAGATTGGAGGAAATCCAGCGGAAAACAGAGGTGGAGGTACGATGGCAGGTGTGGATTAAAGTACCCTTTACCTGACGGTACACCGGCTGAGTGTGATCCTGATGGGGAAACACCTTGTTGTTTCTTGTTCTGGTGTACAAATGATGAAAACAAAGACTACTGTCTTCACCATGTAGACTTCAGAGTGGTAAAGAAGGTGAGGGAATCTGGAAGAAAGTGCTCACTTGCTAGATTAGCAAGTGGATTTTTGAAAACTGTTTGTTACAATGAAAACGGTTTCAAACAATACTTCAAGTGTGAATACTCTGATGTGTACTATGATTTCAACGGAGAATTCGAATATGGTGTAACTGAAGTTTGTAAAAATGACACGCATGCCTATCAAACTTGTGGTTTAAACATGGGAAATCAAGTTTTCAGCGCAATAGACTCATGGGTCCTGTGTGGAGGCTATATCTGCGAGCAAAAAACTGAAACAGGTGGTAGGAAGCAACATAGTTACATTGATTGCACAGGAAATGATTGTAGAACAGGAAATATGGATTGCAAAACCAGACGCAGGAACAAAAAGTTGTGTGATGATAGGTGCGACAGTCTGAACATCCTCGGATCGGACGACATGTTTGGCTATTGTGTTGACGAGAGTAACTGTAATGGATACAAGTACGGACTAAATTGTACCGTGATGAAACAAGAGCGATATTTTTCTGTTCAACATGTATGCGATGGAATTTTCGGAGAATTATTGGGGTCAATGTAAAGACGGATTAGACGAAAAGGATTGTTATGTTACTAACGATACAGCTCACACGTGTACCCGCTATGATCTGAGACAAACTGAAGCTATCGTACCCATACTTGACTACACGCGATGTTCTGTAATGGATACGGTGTATGGAGAACAAATACCATACTGCCAGAACTATTTGGATCAGACAAACTGCTCTGATATAGAGAGAGTTGGAGGGTACTGTGAGGTTAACGGTTTCATGTCCACTGTATCCAAGTACGTTGTTTGTAAAGATTCAGATGACCAGACTAAAAAAGCAATCAAGTTATGTAAAAATGATGAACAAAACGAATGTCTATTAATGAAAAGAGACTGTAAAATACACAAACACAAAATGTGTGACGGAATAAAGGATTGCTCTGATGGAAGTGACGAGTTTGATGACATCTGCAAGATAACGACTGATGAACTAAAAAGGCAAGTAACTGACAAAACAAAATTTACCTGTACTCGTAGATTCAACCCAAAAAGAGAAGGATACAAAATACCCGTGTCATGGATAATGGATAATAAGACGGACTGTATGGATGGGGAGGACGAAAACATTCACAGATGGAAAAACAAATTCTGTTCAGAAGAAACAAGGCAATTCCGTATGGCTGACAAGCCTTGCACGGATGTATTCAATTGTCCAAGAAGAAACGGCAAAGCATCCTTTGTCCCATTTCATCAGCTCTGTGATGGAGTTGAGTCCTGTGATGACACAAATGTGGAGAATGATGTTTGTAAGATAGCAAGAGACTTTCCCATAAAAAAGATCACTGCAGACTACATAGGTCTTACGCGATCCATCTGTAACGAAAGTGTTAGCACATGCGAGATAAGAGAATTTGTAAGACCCTGGGGCGATGTTCTTGGAGCACGACTGGAGTTGAGAGTTCCGACCACGAGAGTTGAATGCAATAAGTTGTTTGGCGAGGAGTATCTTTTTCTAAGCTGTTTGGATCTCTGTAAAGAAACAAAAGCGACCTGTCTGCTGAAAGGTGCAAATAGAAAGTTGGAACATGATTCGTGCCCAGGTCAGTATCTTGATAGGACTTTCACACTTGGAAATAACTCTTTTCTCACATTCCTGAATAATTCTGCCAATGGTGGATATCATCAGGACTTTTATCGATGTAACAATAGTCGATGTGTTGACTACAAGCAAGTGTGTGATCTTGTCGATGATTGTGGTGATATGAGTGACGAAGAAAACTGCATAAACCATATGATATGCGAAGATACTTTACAAAGGAACAAGAGACAGTTCATAGCCCTCGATCAAAAGTGCGATGGCATTTATGACTGTTTTGATCTTTCCGATGAATGCAATGAGGACTGCGGGCGGCAAATTTTGGGAAACTGGGTCATCAAAATCACATGCTGGTTTATGGGGATCCTGGCTATGCTCTTCAACCTGTTCACTGTAGTCAACGAATCTTTATCACTGAAAGATTGTGAAACTGAACAAATGATGATCTCGAAGGTACTTATGAGTTTGATAGGATCAGGAGACTTCCTTATCGGACTTTATCTAGCTATCCTCTCCATCTATGACAGCATCGTATTCGGAAAAGACTTTTGTAAAAATCAGGCAGAATGGTTGACCGGGATTCCATGTTTAACTCTTGGTGTTATCAGCACACTTGGTTCACAAATCTCTCTCTTTACTATGACTGTATTGAGTGTCATAAGAATGTATGGGCTTACATGCAAACCCATGAGAGTTCCTGGTCCGGTAAGCGGAAAATCCATCCAGAAAGTAACTTTTCTGGGAATGATGACCATCACAGCAGCACTGACAATAGCTGTCTTACCTTTGGTCCCTTCTTTGGAGGACTACTTTGTACAAGGCATGTACTACGACCCCAGCTACAGGGTCTTCATAGGATTTCCCAACAAAGAAAGGCACGTAAAAGTGTTAAAGACTTATAATGAACAGAACGGGACAGAAATTGAAGATCCCTTCTCCACCAGTGCTAAGATGACTTGGAAGGAAATCGGTGAAAAAGTGGACGGTATGTTCAGCCAAGTTCATGGTAAGTTAACTAGAAATCCAGTACATTTCTACGGAAATGACGGAGTATGTTTGTTTAAGTATGTTGTCAGGACTGATGATGCAAGAAGGAGCAGACAGCCTGCAGTAAACGAGGCAGGATTCAACAGTGATCCAGTAGTGTGGACCATGCTTGCAGTTAACCTATTCTGCTTTATTGTTATCACCTGCTGTTACATCGTGATCGTCTGTAGAACCAGGCAATCCTCTCAGAAATCTGGACAGCATGACAACCAAGACAGACAGAAAAATGAACGGGCTATCCAGAACAAAATCATGATCATCATCACAACTGATTTCATTTGCTGGGTGCCTCTCATCTTAATAAGTGGAATGCACAATCTAGAATTCATCGATGCGTCAGAATGGTACAGTTCATTCGCTATGATAGTCCTGCCGTTGAACTCTGTTATAAACCCACTCGTTTATGATAAAGCACTTGGAGAGCTCATCAACAAAAAACTTGAGTGGTTGAAAAAAACGGTCGGATACTGCATCTCACCGAGAAGAAGAGTCTCTAAAAATGTAACAAGTGGAAGGATTAAGGAGATTGAAATCACAGTAATCACATCTATCGAGTGTGTAGAGCGTGTCGATGGTGGTGATAACGATGAGAACTCCATCGATCCAAAATGAAACAATGATGACGAGGAAAATAACTGTTATCTCTGAATTTAGCTGATAGTATGATTGCGATTTTAAGATGGAGTAAAGCCTATTCTCAAAAAGACAATGATTAATGATGATTTAGATGAAAGTTGGATAAGATGAGCCATGCAATTATTTTTATTGGATTTCTTTACTGGACTTATGGTTTTAGCGTGTAATATTTTATGCCATAGTGTATGTCGTTCAATGGTTAATAAGTACCATTATAAAGAAAGACCTAGTAGTCTAAACACGTAGTCTGAATGACGGGCATTACATTAATTATCCAGTTGGTATAATGACCAGAATGGCGATAACTGCCTAGGACTAAGAGTGATTTATTCGCAGTTTCCTTCAATTAAATTAACAACGATTTATGCAATGTCTCCGATAAATTTGAGGACGTTAATGAAAACTATGGCAATCTATCGCTGTGCTGAGTTGAGGTGTGCGATCATTGTGAGAGTATAAGTAGTTTCTTATTAAGGTATATCACAACGTACTTATGGTTAGTAAAAGTGATCCCATCATTAGTTACTTCAACTATCGTTACACTACAAAATGAGAACTTTCATTAAGATATGAGTATGTCGTGAACATATCATCAATTATATGACTTATTTCATTTTGTGATAAAAAAGACATACAGATTATGCATACAAAGACAATCATTTAATTGTATTCAGTTAAATTTATCAATTTGCTACAAATCAATGTAATGCGATACCTTATCTAACACTTTAATATTTACAAACAAAATTCAGTGTTATGGTGGTTTGCATATGAATCTTGAGACAGAAGGTTTTGCTCTTAGAAAGATTTTTTCCAGACTTTCATTGGTTTTCATATTGTTAAATTTGTGAAAAAAGTTATAGTTCTAAAAAGATAAAAAGAATTCTGGTCGAAGAAACGTCGCCCTGGCTTTCTCAATCTGGTTTAGAAACTCTTCATGTGTGATTTTTAGCATCACAAATCGAACATACGTGAGCATGTGAATGTCTGAAATACAACAAACTCTTAAACATAAAGAACAAAACCTTAGGACAAAAAATCTAATAAATTCTGAAATTGATAAAACAAAACTCACTCGCTTGAGGTTGGTGATTTCTTGTTTGATCCCTTGTGGGTTTTCTTGTAACATCGGTAAAGACCCAGAGCTAACATTGAGTGTCGTCGTAGCAACATCTCAAACAGTTCTCCGTATACCTGGACACGTGATCAAAACTTCAAGTTGGGAATACGTACATTGTAATTGCATCTGAGCTGGAAGGTGCATGGAAGTTCATACGAGATATTACCTCCGATAATATTACGAGATGATTACAATAGAACAAAAATACAGTACAATACACTCACCCGGATTCCGGAGAAACGTTCGTCTGCCAGTGAAATCTGAGCGATGCGACAAGACATACGCGTTCTTAACCATGGTCTGAATTTATTCAGCCCAATAGCAATACCACAGTCGTCTAGAAGAGAATGAAAGTGATACTTGGGTAAATAAGGGCGAATCAGAGGGTTTGTAAAATCTAGAAAAATTACATTTTCAACACATTTAGTTTAGGTGGTGGCACTTATATACGAACACATTAGGTTTACAACAAGAAAATTTGCCGTGAAAGTATGTACTATCACTGAGTTGACAAGGTAAAAAATAAAGAACGGTAACCGTAAAGACAGACCCAGATCCGCGAAAGCGTCGTCAGGGTCCTGGGAATGGGAGTCTATGCCGGTTATCAGCGTTCTGATTATCCTCATCAGCTTCTCATTGTAAAACGTCTAGAATTGAACTTTGTTATCGACTGCGAAGTTTGCAGTGCGTATGGGGTTTTTTGTTGGGGATTACATTGGTTTAAAGTCAAAATTGCTTCACGTTATTGATGATATTTCATAGCAAAGTCATCAAGTAGTGGATGTTAATGAGGTGTTGTTTATGACGAAATGCAAACTAAATCGCCCAAAAGTATACTACTAACGATAACCATTTCATTCAGGGTGTTCCAAATGCCCTGCTTCATAACTTACTGTTAAAAGCTAGGATTTGGCTTTTAACTGGCGATTTGAAATTCAAGCTTTAACTCTGCAAAGACTATTTAAATGTTTAATTACGTTAGAAGTGACTGTTATTGCACATTGACTGTGGAAGCATGATAAAGATCTAAGGGTAACATGTTATGACTTTATAACAACCATCTTTACATTTTAATCATCGCTAGATAACCAACGTTAAGTACGTCGTAAACTTTACATTGGAAGTTTTTGACACGACATCATGCACTCTGCATTCTTATCATTGTTCCTCGATACACGGATATCACCTTTTACAGGCCAACAACTCAATAAGTATAACACTCTTTATACTTTCATGCTCATCAGAGTCAAGAAAGATTTATTATTCGGACCAGTTCGAAATCTCAAGATGCACACCGATCAACTCTGCGGGTTGATCAGATTCACTGAGATAAAAGATCTAACTATCGTACCATCATCAAAAAAACTCGGGTAGAACTCCATGCACATATCAAATCATCTCAGTATGCACTTTACCAGCGAGAGCACTGAGTCCAGCACAGACACGATGAAAGCCTGGCCCTTGGCGAAGGGGGGCGAGTACGTGCCTATGGTGATGGTAGCGTCGCCCCGGTCCAGCACCATGAAACCCACATTTGTGTCCTGAACTAGGGTGGGTGGGGTGAGGTGAGGTGGAGAGAGAACCAGCCTACAGCAAGGTAGGGCTGGGAGTGTGGGGAGAGGCTGCCCGGACTGGAGCTGATTTAAAGGGAGAAATTTTCGTCATTTTAGTGTTTTACCGTGTGATTTGAAATTTCATATGTCAAAGAGTTAGTCCCGGTCAGGGGGTAACAACAACTCCAATCAGACAAACTCCATCAGGCCAGCTTCTCCCTACCCAGTATTGCTGCAGTATTTACCAGAGATAATATAGCGTCCAGAACAGAAACAATAAAGGCTTGTCCTCGGGTGAATGGTAGGGCCATGTGTAACCCTCGTTGGGAGGAGTCTTTGGACTTCTCCATGAATTGCACATTGGAGTCATTGACTGCGGAGGGGTCATTCAAACATTGCATGCACTAACAATATTTTTAAAGTGATTAATAGAACAGTTTGTGAAAAATAAATAGGAGGACCATATTGTGAATAGCTAGAACATATTGTGAATGTCGTGAGATCGATTTAAATGTCTTTGTCATGGTGATTATCCTGTCACTGTCATGGTAATTTCCAGTGTGGACACTATTAACGTTGTCATGATTATGGATACTTTACAAAAACTACATTCCCACAAGTAACCTATTTCGGAGATTATAGGAACTTGCATCCGGTTCCTCTTGGGCTTCTCATTGAGAGCGTATTTGAAGGACCGGGGAGCAATCAGTTCTGTGCCTCCACATCCCTTTATCTGCAGGAGTTTGGGGAAAAATTATAATTATTATCATACGAATTAACTCTTAGTTTAAACATAGTGAGTTATTGATACCTACCAAACACTGTGGTCTGTGAGTGACTTATAGGAATATGATTAATTTTCGGAACTCGTTTGCTCTTTATAAGCCTGAGAGTGCAACTTAAATAATGAGCAACAAATTATCCATCACTGAACATTCGCTGTCTATACCGTTAAATCCAAACAAACCTGAAGAAAAGAGAGAATGGTCTCCTTATCAACAAGATTAGGATCTGTGGCTTTGCCCTGCAGGGCCGAGGAGAGAATGAGACACATCAGACAGTTCTGAACCCCCGCCGATATTACGTCCTCTCTTCGCATTGGGGAACCCTGACAGATTCATAAGTGGATAACTAAATAAACTTTGTCGATAAGCTAACTTCTGATGATCTTAAGTTGATGGAAGTTTAAAGGTTCGAGTAAAAAAACTTACCTCCATGAAATAGACATCTTGAAAGTCGTTTAAATCTTTCCATTCCTTTTCAATATAGTCCTTCTGTCCCAGCAGAAGGACTTTTTTCACCTCAGCCATTGGAAGATTACTACTTCTAAGCGGTAACAGCTGAAATATGTGATTAATGACTATCATATTGGAAGTTAGATAATAAAGCCTTCATTCACCTTTAATAATTTGAATTTTTGAAATCCGATATTTTGAAATGAGACATTTGGTTTTGATCACGATCGTTATTCGTATTTTCAGTCTCTAACCGACATAATCGTTGCCATCATGATCACTGTGAAAAAGATTTTATAACGATGACAACTCACGAGGTTTCTCAGACCGACGGTAGGAGAATTGGTGTCTCCGAAAACACAGACTATAATGTGGTCAGTTAGTGTCGCCACGTCCTCTTTTGTCTGAAATCATACCACATAGTTAGATGTCAGCGTTCAAATTTAACTTAAACGCGAATTGAATGTTGACAGATTAATAATCAACCCACACTTTTATTGCATGAATGATTCACAAATGATTAATAATTATCCTAAAATTGGTGAGTTGTTACCATGGTGACGTCATCAAGAGCGCACGGTTCCCGCCAATGATAAGCACCAGTACCGTCGAGGGTAAGCTTCTGGTCATACTTAGCTCGCTCCTCCTTCCCCAGGGTTTTCCAGAAAGGCACGTGACTGGGTACTTCTGGACCGGGTCGGGGCGGGGTTTCCGTGTACCCTTCCGTCATTTCGAAACTGGGGAGAAATTGGTACAGTTTTTTCTTAATCTATATTTGGAGTTTATCATCTTTATTAGTGTCTGAGTAATTTCGTCTTTGAAGTTTTAATCAAATGTTTCAGACAACCAGATTGTTGATAAAAGAAACTGAAATTATAGGAATTCACGGACTATTCTGCACTCACTTGTTAACAGTGCGATATTGCCCGTCTGTTACGTTGTGTGACAGTCCTGTTCTTATGTACTTGGCTGGTAAGCAAGTGTTGGTTACTAGGGATTGTTACTAGGGATGAGTTCTAGAGATGGCTACTTATAGGGATGGTTACTATGGATTGTTACAAGGGATTATGAAATCTTTTTGTTATAACCGGTTTACACTTCACACACCACTTCATCAGTGGTGTATAACTGAGTGTAATGCTATAATAGTATAATCACTATTGTATTTTAATCAGAACTATTGTATTTTAATCAGAACCAACACCTTATGGAAAAACCTGACATCAAACAAATTCGAATTCTTACTTTTGTCACAGTTGCACTTTGAGATTTCGTTGTTAGAAGTATACTCGTGACACTGGTAGCAATAGAAGGCAGCACTGAAAAATATCACATCAACACTGCGGTGATGGAACCACAAAGGAACAGAGGAACAAAGTTCAACAAAAGCTTTCCATTATCAACGAATCAAAAAAGCAATTTCTGCTAAACCACCAACCTCTTGACAGCCTGAGGGTTCTGAGCGATGAAGATGCCCCGACTATTCTCAGAGAACCTAAAAATACTGGGGCTGGGGTTAAAGAGAATTCCGGAACTGTCAGCGTTAGTCTCCACCTCCACTCCAATGAGAAGAATGTGAAGTTTGATGAGACAGATCTCTGCCACCATCGGGAAGGTCATCCCGACAAAGTCGCTGCTCATGGCCCCGGTGTAAAGTTCGTTGGAGGCTCCAAACCCGTACTCGTACTGCCAGTGATCTCGCACGTCGTTAGAAGGATTCTGGGGTGGAGTTTTTGAGTCCTGTAAAACGTACTTTGTTGTTCACAAGCCTTGTGAACAACATAGTACGTTTTACAGGACCCATTGCGTGCCGACAGGACCCACTGCGGGCCGGCATCAAAAATTGTGGCCAGTAAGTGCTCTTTTTATAAGCTGGCGCGCAATAGGTCCGTTTTAAACGTTCTATGTTTTTCACAGTTACAGATTATAAATATAGACTCTGAGAAACTATGGAGTCTGAGAATATCAGAAAATAGTCTACAGACTATAGAGTAAATACTTACATATATATATATTATATGTAAGTATGTGCTTTAGATTTTTATATTAAACTAGTCTGTAAATCTATAATTCAATCGTAAAGACCCAACTCCTAAGTCCTTTATAGACCTCATCCTGTCTCAATAGAGTTAGACTTGTCTCAGATTTAGACTTGTCTCAGAGTTAGACTTGTCTCAGATTTAGACTTGTCTCAGATTTAGACTTGTCTCAGTTGAGTAGCTATTTATAATAATGTCTACATATCATACAGGCTGAATCCAGTATAGCAGTACGCTAATACCAGGAAATAGTTTGGATTTAATCTGCAGTATATCATATGTATATATTTGTTTTTAACGGAAGATAAACACATAATATTTTAATGTGCAAGATTATCGACTTAAAATACCACAAAACCAGTTTATTTGCAATTTATATTAGGATCAATTAGATGCAGACAGCGACTTCACCAATCAGACGCAAAGGAAGGATTATCAGATAAAAGTATCTCAGTCATAGTAGAGTTAATCGTTAGAACAGCCAATAAATAGTTATAGTTCTACTGACACTAACATTATAGTTGCCTGGTTGGAAAGAGCTCATCATGATTAGATTAGCGACCATGGTACTGAATCCCGGACATAGGCAACTCTTGCCCAGAAGTCCCAACTTGAGCTCGTTGATGCAGATAACCTCGTCCCCATGCACCTTGTTCCAGTCCGGCACGTTAAACAGGTGCTCCTTCAGAAAATAAAACGTTAAACATTAAACAGTTGCTCCTATAAAATATAACGTTAAACACTAAACAGGTGCTCCTTAACAAATAATAACGTTAAACAGGGGCTCCTTTAGAAAAAATGACACTAAACAGGCGTTCCGTTGGAAAATTTACGTTAAACAGGTACTCCTGTATGTTTGACATATATTTTGGGAAATTATAACAATTCTTAGAGTATCTCTCCGGTTTTAGAGCATAGCAATATGTGTTGGTAAATAAAAAAGAAAATTGTAGGGAGATAAAATGTGTTTTTTAGAAAAAACAGAATAGCACCTCATTGTGATAGTTTAATATCTGGATGATAACTCTGACGCAAGCTCTGAAGTTCTTTATAGATATCACCCTGGAATTAATTAAATTTAGGACATGCTATTAAAAAGGGAAACAGATGCTTGTAATTGTAACGTTTTAAAAATAATTGCTTTCCTTGAAACACAATAAAGAAATGAGATGCGGGGACTGCAGGAAACCTAAAGGGCAAAAAACCCTGCCTGAAAACTTGTTAACCTGAGAATATTGGCTGCGTCCTCTGCGTCAGGCTCATGGGAGTGCTTGTTTGCAATAACAAGACACGCCTTCGCTGTGTCACACTGCGGTTTTTCACTTGATCACTTCAATCATGTAACATTCACAACGGTTTCAGATTTACTATTACAGGCAAGTTACAGATATGAGTCATGAGACAACAGACTCTACTTGAATAGCTATTACAACATTATATACATATCGCAACAATTTTGCAGGACGAACTTGACACACACTTTCACTACTATCGTTACAGACCTCATACTGCTATACTGGTTCTGGTAACGCCCATATTCTAAAGCTAGGGCGTGGGTGCTTGCTAGCACTAAAATGGTTGCAGAAGACAAACCTTGACACGCTGAAGGTCTCCTGAGCCTAGAGGGCTGCCCTGAAAGTACTGACAACGGTAGAAGTGTCGGTGCATCAGGTTCTGTAACTCTTCTGGGGGAGGGGTGCTGAAACGGTTATGTGTAATAATTACTCACATCACTTCTATGAACTAACACAACACCTTCCTCTTGGGATTATTTCAAAGATTTATAAATAGCATATTGA